>LR812525.1:81278442-81360942 GCA_903798195.1 Danio kyathit | reverse complement strand
GTGTGTGTGTGTGTTAATGCTGGGTACTGGGTTGCGGCTGGAAGATCATC
Organism: Danio kyathit; assembly: GCA_903798195.1. Taxonomy (NCBI): domain Eukaryota; kingdom Metazoa; phylum Chordata; class Actinopteri; order Cypriniformes; family Danionidae; genus Danio; species Danio kyathit. The sequence goes on along the minus strand of LR812525.1, from coordinate 81,360,892 downwards.
CACTGCATAAAATATGCCAGAATATTTGGCGGTTCATTCCACTGTGGCGACCTCTGAAATAGAGACTAAACCGAAGGAAAATAATGAATGAATAAATCGGCCGTAGTATATGAGTGTGTGTGTGTTAATGCTGGGTATTGGGTTGCTGCTGGAAGGGCATCCATTGCGTAAAACATATGCCAGAATATTTGGCGGTTCATTCCACTGTGGCGACCTCTGAATAAAGACTAATCAGAAGGAAAATAATGAATAAATAAATTGGCCATAGTGTATGTGTGTGTGTTAATGCTGGGTACTGGGTTGCGGTTGGAAGATCATCCACTGTGTAAAACATGCCAGAATATGTGGCAGTTCGTTCCACTGTGGCGACCTCTGAAATAGAGACTAAGCCGAAGGAAAATATGAATGAATGAATTGGTAGTAGTGTATGAGTGTGTGTTTGTGAATGCAAGGTACAGGGTTGCGGCTGGAAGGGCATCCACTGTGTAAAACATATGCCAGAATAGTTGGCGGTTCATTCCACTGTGGCAACCTCTGAAATAAAGACTAACCCTAAGAAAAAATAATGAATAAATAAATTGGCCGTAGTGTATGAGTGTGTGTGTGTTAATGCTGGGTACTGGGTTGCGGCTGGAAGGGCATCCACTGTGTAAAACATATACCAGAATAGTTGGCGGTTCATTCTGCTGTGGCGACCTTTGAAATAGAGACTAAGCCAAAGGAAAATGAATGAATAAATAAATTGGCCGTACTGTATGAGTGTGTGTGTGAATGCGAGAGTGTATAGGTGTTTCCCAGTACTGGGTTGCAGCTGGAAGGGCATCCACTGTGTAAAACATATGCCAGAATAGTTGGCGGTTCATTCCGGTGTGGCGACCCCTGACAAATAAGGGACTAAGCTGAAGGAAAATTAATGTATTCAGTATTTTAACCCCAAAACAATTGACTTCAGCACACTCCCACATACAATGAAATAAGTTCCCTTCTCTTGTTTACATGTATCAGGGATATTCGGCTTAAAATAGTGCAACTTAACTGGAGTTATATACTGTCTACTCAGCTATTTAAATCAAAGCAATCTGAAATGGGTGCTTGTTGTCTGAGTTAGGACTTTTAAACGAGCTTCTTGCAACTTTTAACGACCTCTTCAAACATCATATTCAGCTGCATTTCACTGAAAAATGATGGGGTGGATTTGAGGCAAAAGTGATTTTTTTATTCTGCTATCTCTTTGAGAAAGGTCGCCGGCTTTTAACTAGAATCAATCATCATACCGTAAGACACCTGTACAGGAAAGCAAGAGCCAGAACAGATCAACGACTCCAGATAAACATGACCGGTCTTCTGGAGAGCCGAAAGCGGGATCCGAAGATTCATCTCAGCCGAGGTTTTAAGTTTTCCACAGGCTTCATCTCTTGAACGATGAAAGAATTTGGACTGCAGCCTGGGCATCAGTTTGCTTTTGATCATTTTTGATTCATCTTGATCGCTGTTGTTGGCAAAGCAGAAAAAGAGGTGTGTACTTAAACGCTGCCCTTTTGTTTCTCTCAGATTTATGAGCATATTTATTCTCCAACAGTCTTTTGGCTGTTGTGCTGGAATTGCAAAACTAATCCATGGAAATTACCTGTAATATAGAGCTGGAGTGAATGTACTGCACTGTAATGAATTACAGGGTTAGTTAGAAACGCATCGTAATGTTTTATTATGTATTTGGACTACAAAATCTATAGAAGCAAACTAAGTAAACAGGTAAATGTTGCTTTGGTCTGAAAGCTTTAATAAATATATTCATTTATATATATATTATAAATTAATTTGTGTGAATACATCTGTAAATGGGCAACCCAGTGGCGCAGTAGGTAGTGCTGTTGCCTCACAGCAAGAACGTCGCTGGGTCGCAGGTTCGAACCTCGGCTGGGCTGGGTCAGTTGGCGTTTCTGTGTGGAGTTTGCATGTTCTCCCTGGGTTCGCGTGGGTTTCCTCCGGGTGCTCCGGTTTCCCCCACAGTCCAAAGACATGCAGTACAGGTGAATTGGGTAAGCTAAATTGTCCATAGTGTATGAGTGTGAATGTGTGTGTGGAAGTTCCCAGAGATGGGTTGCGGCTGGAAGGGCATCCGCTGCGTAAAATCGTGCTGGATAAGTTGGCGGTTCATTCCGCTGTGGCGACCCCGCAAGGGACAAAGCTGACAAGAAAATGAATGAATGAATGACATCTGTAAATAAGGGTGAAGCGGTGGTGCAGTGGGTAGCATGTTCGCCTCACAGCTAGAAGGTCGCTGGTTCGAATCCTGGAAGGGCATCCGCTGTGTAAAACATGCGCTGCATAAGTTGGCGGTTCATTCCGCTGTGGCAACCCCGGATTAATAAAGGGACTAAGCCAAAAAGAAAATGAATGAATGAACATCTGTAAATAAAGGTGACGTGGTGGCGCAGTGGGTAGCATGTTCACCTCACAGCTAGAAGGTCGCCACAACATGACACAGGGAAAAAGTATTGAACACATGAAGAAAGGAAGGTGTAGAAAGGCATGGAAAGCCCAGACAGCAGCTGAAATCTCTCAGTAGTTCTTCAGGAACCGTCTGCCCTTCATCAGTGTAAATAAATATTTGCTGCTTCAGGCCAACATCTACATTAGCAGGAGGATGAAGATGAAACCAGGGTTGACATTTCAGCAAGACAATGATCCAAAACACAGCCAAGGAAACTCTCAAATGCTTTCAGAGAAAGAAAATCAAGCTGTAGAATGGCCCATCCAATCACCTGACCTGAATCCAATAGAGAATACAAAATAAAGATCAGATTTGATAGACGAGACCCACAGAACCATCAAGATTTTCACACTCTGTCGAAGTCTGTGAAAAACTCACACCTGAGTAATGCATGGCTGGGTTGTGGGTTGCGGCTGGAAGAGCATCCACTGTGTAAAACATATGCCAGAATAGTTGGTGGTTCATTCCACTGTGGCGACCTCTGAAATAGAGACTAAGCCGAAAAAAAATTAATGAATAAATTGGCCGTAGTGTATAAGTGTGTGTGTTAATGCTGGGTACTGGGATGCGGCTAGAAGAGCATCCACTGCAAAAATATTCCAGAATATGTGGCAGTTCATTCCACTGTGGCGACCTCTGAAATAGAGACTAAGCCGAAGGAAAATAATAAATGAATAAATTGGCCGTAGTGTATGAGTGTGTGTGTGTGTTAATGCTGGGTACTGGGTTGCGGCTGGAAGGGCATCCACTGCGTAAAACATGCCAGAATAGTTGGCGGTTCATTCCACTGTGGTAACCTCTAAAATTGAGACTAACCCGAAGGAAAATGAACATAAAACATCTACATTAGCAGGATGATGAAGATGAAACCAGGGTTGACATTTCAGCAAGACAATGATTCAAAACACAGCAAAGGAAACTCTCAAATGCTTTCAGAGAAAGAAAATCAAGCTGTAGAATGGCCCATCCAATCACCTGACCTGAATCCAATAGAGAATACAAAATAAAGATCAGATTTGATAGACGAGACCCACAGAACCATCAAGATTTTCACGCTCTGTCGAAGTCTGTAAAAAACTCACACCTGAGTAATGCATGGCTGGGTTGTGGGTTGCGGCTGGAAGAGCATGTGTAAAACATATGCCAGAATAGTTGGTGGTTCATTCCACTGTGGCGACCTCTGAAATAGAGACTAAGCCGAAAAAAAATTAATGAATAAATTGGCCGTAGTGTATAAGTGTGTGGTAATGCTGGGTACTGGGTTGCGGCTATAAGAGCATCCACTGCAAAAATATTCCAGAATATGTGGCAGTTCATTCCACTGTGGCGACCTCTGAAATAGAGACTAAGCCGAAGGAAAATAATAAATGAATAAATTGGCCGTAGTGTATGAGTGTGTGTGTGTGTTAATGCTGGGTACTGGGTTGCGGCTGGAAGGGCATCCACTGCGTAAAACATATGCCAGAATAGTTGGCGGTTCATTCCACTGTGGTAACCTCTAAAATTGAGACTAACCCGAAGGAAAATGAACATAAAACATCTACATTAGCAGGATGATGAAGATGAAACCAGGGTTGACATTTCAGCAAGACAATGATTCAAAACACAGCCAAGGAAACTCTCAAATGCTTTCAGAGAAAGAAAATCAAGCTGTAGAATGGCCCATCCAATCACCTGACCTGAATCCAATAGAGAATACAAAATAAAGATCAGATTTGATAGACGAGACCCACAGAACCATCCAGATTTTCACGCTCTGTCGAAGTCTGTGAAAAACTCACACCTGAGTAATGCATGACTGGGTTGTGGGTTGCGGCTGGAAGAGCATCCACTGTGTAAAACATATGCCAGAATAGTTGGTGGTTCATTCCACTGTGGCGACCTCTGAAATAGAGACTAAGCCGAAAAAAAATTAATGAATAAATTGGCCGTAGTGTATAAGTGTGTGTGTTAATGCTGGGTACTGGGTTGCGGCTAGAAGAGCATCCACTGCAAAAATATTCCAGAATATGTGGCAGTTCATTCCACTGTGGTGACCTCTGAAATAGAGACTAAGCCGAAGGAAAATAATAAATGAATAAATTGGCCGTAGTGTATGAGTGTGTGTGTGTTAATGCTGGGTACTGGGTTGCGGCTGGAAGGGCATCCACTGCGTAAAACATATACCAGAATAGTTGGCGGTTCCTTCCACTGTGGCCACCTCTGAAATAGAGACTAAGCCGAAAAAAATGAATAAATAAATTGGCCGTAGTGTATAAGTGTGTGTGTTAATGCTGGGTACTGGGTTGCGGCTAGAAGAGCATCCACTGCAAAAATATTCCAGAATATGTGGCGGTTCATTCCACTGTGGCGACCTCTAAAATAGAGACTAAGCCGAAGGAAAATAATGAATGAATAAATTAGCCGTAGTGTATGAGTGTGTGTGTGTTAATGCTGGGTACTGGGTTGCGGCTGGAAGAACATCCACTGCGGCGTAAAACATATGCCAGAATAGTTGGTGGTTCATTCCACTGTGGTAACCTCTGAAATTGAGACTAACCCGAAGGAAAATGAACATAAAACATCTACATTAGCAGGATGATGAAGATGAAACCAGGGTTGACATTTCAGCAAGACAATGATCCAAAATACAGCCAAGGAAACTCTCAAATGCTTTCAGAGAAAGAAAATCAAGCTGTAGAATGGCCCATCCAATCACCTGACCTGAATCCAATAGAGAATACAAAATAAAGATCAGATTTGATAGACGAGACCCACAGAACCATCAAGATTTTCACACTCTGTCGAAGTCTGTGAAAAACTCACACCTGAGTAATGCACGAGCCTTCATTCTCCACATGAGAGGCGTCTTTAAGCTGCCATCACCAAAAAAGCCTTTTATATAAAGTGTTAAACATGCAGAAACGTGCCTGATTTGACAATAATTACAGTATTATTTGAAAATAGCTCCTCACAGAAGCAGGGCTCTGGGTCAGTAAGTGCGACGGCATGCTGAAAGGCTCATTCTGTGCTAATGCGTACTGTGCGGTTTGTCGTTTATTCATTCTGTTTTCCGATGACAGCAAAGACAGGACTGAAGCAGCATGGAAAAGCCCAGAGAAGAGCAGCGAGTGAAAGAAAACCAGCTGGAAATAAGTGGAGCTCTCAGAGTTCTTGGAGAAAGCTGAGCAGCTTTTCAACACCAGCCATCAGCTTGTGCAACCAAGAAAGAGTATATACAGTTGAAGTCAGAATTATTAGCCCCCCTGAATTATTAGCCCCCCTGTTTATTTTTTTCCCCAATTTCTGTTTAATGGATGAAAGATTTTTTTAACACATTTCTAATCATAATAGTTTTAATAACTCATTTCTAATAACTGATTTATTTTATCTCTGTCATGATGACAGTAAATTATATTTTACTAGATATTTTTCAAGACACTTCTATACAGCTTAAAGTGACATTTAAAGGCTTAACTAGGTTAATTAGGTTAACTAGGCAGGTTAGGATAATTAGGCAAGGTTATGTATTAGGGTTGGGCCGATAGACGATGTCATCGTCCATCGCCGATGGCTGATAAACTTCACGATGCTCGTGATCCATCGCCCCACCCCACATGTATATTGATATATAACTTATTATTTGCATGTCATCTTAAAAGCAATAACGGTCTTTTCATGAGCTGCATGTGTTATATTATACTTATAGCTGCTGTTTGCACTGTCAGCATGGTGAGGATTAAATACATCGTGAGGATTATACAGTACCTCTCGCGCTTAAAATGTGTAGATTCAGTGGCAAACGCTGTTACCTGTAAACCCCGTCCCACAGACTTTACAGTGAATGGATATTTTCATAGCGGACTTGAAGCCACTGGAAGTCTTTTATCCACTCTTGGAAAAGTGTAAATGGTGGATTAACATTCAGCACATGATCACTAATAAGATGTGCCATTATTAGTAACTTTAGGTGGTTTCTAAAACTAAATCTGTCAGTGTTATTTTCATTCTCTCATCTTCAGCGCGTCACATTTCCGCGGCTGTTGCTCCTGTCATGTGAAGGCGTTGACTGAGTGATTGACAGCTGATATTAACCAATCCATTCGCGTTCAGTTCTAGCGCACTGGGCCAATAGTAAGAGCACAAAGGCGGGGCAAGCATTCCGGTCTTTTTACTTCAGCAAGTTCACATGACAACTGTTTTAATCTGTTCCTGAGCGCTGCGTTTGGCGTCTTTAGGTGCAAAGATGCATTCTGCATAAATGTCTCCTAAATCCGCGCACGCGGTGAGGATTTTGCAGTGAAAACAGGTCGCACGGTAAAAATGCAATGCACTAGCACAAATGCTTTCAAATACATATTTTAGGTCGCATAAAATATCAGGCGCAAGTGTGACCAAAACGGTCAAGCCCTAGCATCTTTACTTGTTATTATGTCCTCATAATAATAATAAAATAAGGAAGTTATCATTAATCACAATAAATTACAGTGAACTCCAAACGAACTCTCGTCTCGTCTCCGCCACCAGCTGTGGGGAAAAGCCATTATAAGGACATAAATCACTCCGCCTGATCATGCCAGAGTCCCGCGGAAAAAAAGTGATTGACAAGTGGTAATTTGTGTATAACTTTATTTATTTTTGGTTTGGTCATGGGTAAAGCAAAGACCATGTGGGTCAGGTAGTGAAAACGATAGGCTACAATTATTAAATTCGTTATGAATTAATTGATATTTTACAACAAAGACCCCCACCCCGCCTACAACGACGATACCATCGTCCATCGCCGATGTTCACATCAGACATCGTACGATGCCAAATTTGTCAACATCGCCCAACCCTATTATGTATATATATAAACATTATCAGACATACTGTGAAAATTTCCTTGCTCTGTTAAACATCATTTGGGAAATATTTTTAAAAAGAAAAAAAATTAAAGGGGAGCGAATAATTCTGACTTCAACTGTAGGTCTGTGAATGAATTGTTTATTCTTAGCTAAACACTAAATCTTTACAATACAATGTACAGTTTTTATTGTACAGTTGTACTTGAAAATGAGTGGTTAGCACTGTCGCCTCACAGATAGAAGGTTGCTCGTTCGAATCCCGGCTGGGCCAGTTGGCATTTCTGTGTGGAGTTTGCATGTTCTCCCCGTGTTGGCGTGGGTTTCCTCTGGGTGCTCCTGTTTCCCCCACAAGTCCAAACACATGCGCTATAGGTGAATTGGATGAACTAAATTGGCTGTAGAGTATGAGTGTGTGTGTGAATGTTAGAGTGTTTCCCAGTAACTGGACTTCTAGTTGATCATTTGGAAAAGAGGCAGAAGGTAGATTTTTCTGATGAATCATCTGTTGAGCTGCTTCCCAATCATCACAAATACTGCAGAAGACCTATTGGAACCCTCATAGACCCAAGATTCTAACAGAAATCAGTCAAGTTTGGTGAAGGAAAAATCATGGTTTGGGGTTACATTCAGTATGGGGGCGTGCGAGAGATCTGCAGAGTGGATGACAACATCAACAGCCTGTGGTATCAAGAGATTTGTGCTGCCCATTACATTACAAACCACAGGAGAGGGCAAATTCTTCAGCAGGATAGCGCTCCTTCTCATACTTCAGCCTCCACATCAAAGTTCCTGAAAGCAAAGAAGGTCAAGGTGCTCCAGGATTGGCCAGCCCAGTCACCAGACATGAACATTATTGAGCAAATCTGGGGTAAGATGAAGGAGGAGGCATTGAAGATGAATCCAAAGAATCTTGATGAACTCTGGGAGTCCTGCAAGAACGCTTTCTTTGCCATTCCAGATGACTTTATTAATAAGTGATTTGAGTCATTCAGAGATGTATGGATGCAGTCCTCCAAGCTCATGGGAGTCATACACAATATTCATTCGTCTTCCACTGCACCATGACTTTATATTTTATACTGTACTTTATTTCTGTTAAGTAACAAGACTTTTGTCTAAGCAAAGTCAGACCTTACTGTCCTAATTAAATCATTAAAAATCAAGGCATGATCATCTTTTATTTTGGTAAAATAAGCGTAATCTAGAGGCCTTTGCCTTTCATATAAGCCACTTCTGATACCAAATGATCCACTAGAAGTCAAGTTATTATTTGTTGCTCCTAAAACTTGGATAGGAGACAAGACTTTTGTCAGGTAGTTTATATAATGCCCCAGGTGTTTAATCTTTAGACGTCTTATAAAAAAAAACCTATTAAAACAGAGATATATAACCTCTGGTGATTGTGTTCGTTTGTTAAAATCATTGAAACATGTAAGAATCATTAACATTTGTTGGCCACTCACAAAGCTTATTTATAATCCAAATGTCAGTGGAAAGAATCCTGTTGGGTTTCTGTCAGGGAACCGGAGGGATGCAAATTTACGAGCTGAAAATAAGTTTACAAAAATAAGTCATCACTGCAGCACCACTAAAAAGCATTCGGACAATACGGTACTGTATAATTAGTTTATTTAATTCAATTTACTGTATTTGATGTTCGATACTTTTATTTCAGATCTGATTGTCGGAGGGCTCTTAAAGAAACGGATGAATGATTTTTCCTTGCATCTGAATTGGACCATAAACATGCTCTCAACAGGTTATCAGTGCTCACTGACAAAATATGTGACCTACTTACTGCTCTGATGTTTTTTTTATGAAATATCCTGTTATGATTTCCATCTTTCCATTATTGCATAATACACCGAATGCCCATGGCAGTACACTCAAAAAAAAGAAAAAGAAAAAAAAAGACAGACTCTTCAGCTCTATTAATGCAACAAATAATGCAATTGTGGCTATTTCTCATTTTAACATGACTGCATTATGTTAAAATGACTTGAAATTGTCACTCTTTGGCTTAACTTTTGCGCAAGCCAAGCCCGGCCCGACCAGACCTCGTCTAAAGTGATAGAAATTAAACCCGAACCCGTCAGGTCCTGTCGGGTTCGGGCAAAGATTTTCAGCTCTAGGTTACATTGTAACTGCGTGTCAACAACACGCTACATGACAAGATTTGCAGTGATAAGCAATTGGGCCAGACGAATCACAACAGAAATTTAAATACAGCCATTTAGAAGCACAGAATATGCACTCACTCACGAAATGGTAAGGTTTAAAATCGAATTAATACATATTAAACTCAATTTAATGTACAATTAAATGTACATGCTGAATCACTGTGTTGGCTTGCTCTGAGTCACAGTTCTAAAGTTCAATTTCAGAAGATTTATTTTATTTTCAAGACCTGAGGTGAAATTTCTTCTGTTGCTTTGAGTAGTATGGCAATAAATGGCATTTAAATTTACATTGTTTGCATTTAACACTGAATAAAGCACATGAGGTGTACCTGAGGTAAACAGCACTGTCAGTTTATCCTGTTGTTCAGCTGCAAGAAATAGAAGCCGTTTCTAAGATATAAATTTCAGGTGTTGGTTAGAACTCCTTTTAATATGAAAAATATTCCTTCTATCGCGTGCTGTTGCTTTTATTTAGAACACGATTTAAATCAGCCTTTACTGTAAGACTCGCTCCTGTTGGTCAATCTAAATCAATCTGTTGATTCAGAAATGTAATACCTAGTTTAACCACTGGGTGTCAAACTTACAAACTGCACCTTTAATATCAACCTCTGCATGAACAGATGACATTTGAACTGAGTGATATGGCACGATTCAGCAGTCTACATGTGTTTGTTGAAACATACGCATCAAATTTCACGATAAATTAACAAACGATGAAACTAGACATACCTTATGCCTCTTCAGATTGGAGATGAATAAATGTGTAACCTGTAAATCTTGCATTTTGCATCCAGAGACGAACTTGAAACATGTCTTGTGGTGTGTCGTTGTCCAGTAATGCACACAGTAAACAATTTGGCACTCGCGTTTTCAAAATAAAAGTCCTACATACATAGTAAGTGAAATATACGCTTAAAAATAACTAAGGGGGGAAAATAATTGTTGTCTCACTAGAAAACATTTTTGCTTATCAAACGCAGCATGAGCCGTGCATATTAAGGATTTCAGAGCTTTTTATATGATCTCAGCGCTTACCAGCTGACCGTTTACCTCCGTATGGACAGCTTTTTCGCTGTTACCAGGTTGTCCAGTGGCTCGCCTCATATGTTGGCAGACAGCAGAGTTGACCCGACGACGGGGTTTGGGTTAAGTGAAGAACGGTTCCAGAAAGCAGGTAAGACAAAAACAAAAAGACAAAAAATAAAATAAACAAGAAAATAACAGGGTGAAAATGTGGTAAAATCTGAAAACGTGGTAAAATCAGGTGAGGGCTTTTCTTTTTCTAGATTACTTTTGGAAACACTATCGGTTGGGTTTAGGGAAGGTGGAGGGTGGGTCAGTCGATCTGTCAGTCAGTCAGTCAGTCAGTCAGTCAGTCAGTCAGTCAGTCAGTCAGTCTGCAGCGGCCTCTGGTGGATTTACTCGAGAAGAGCAGGTGCGAATGGCACCCGCGAGAGAAAGTTAAAATCTCAAAAAGCGTACACAGCGATCTCTGTTGGATTCGCAAAAACAAATACTGCATAAAAACGTACCTCCTGGGACATATTTGGCTCTCTCCAGAAATGTTTATAGGGGTACGTTTTCAGAATAAGCCTGGGTTGATTGAATCATGTTCAACCAAAGTGCTATTTCTTTGAGTGTATGGTAACATTGTCAGGTTTCTTTTGCTAGTTTGGGGTAGGATATGTCTCCACAGGTGCATTAATCTTGGCACAATAAAAGAATTACTCACACATTATTAGTTTTGTAAGTGTGTGTCATAGGTTTGCCTTAAAAAAAGAGGTGCTGTTGAATAAGTGTTAACAACTGCAGTTCTTGTTATTTGGACAGGTCTGCTGGTTATGGCTACTGTTGCCAGGGGGGCAAATATTTCTTGTTCCACCTTTTTATTGATGTATAGCAGCCCACTAAAGCCCTCTGCTGTGGATGAGTCAGAAAATCCCCTCTGAAGACCCGACTGGCCATCACACGTTTAACACTTTAAACTCGTTTCTGACAAGCAAACAAAAGAGCTTTTCTTACCTGGTCCAAATATCTACAAATTCTTAAACTAAGAAGCATTTTCTAGAAAAGTAAAGAGTTATTTACTGAAATAATAACTCAAAATTAAGAGAGTTTATTCTTAAAACAAGCTAAATAATCTGCCGGTGGAAAAGCAAAAAATAAGATTAAGAAATTAGATTTTTGAGAGATTTCTTGAGATTTTTTTTATTTTTTAGAGATTTTTTTGAGAAAAAAATTAAATGTTTGAGAGATTTTTTGAGAAAATTTTTTGATTTTTGAGAGATTTTTTTAGAAAACAATTAGATTTTTGAGAGATTTTTTGAGAAAACAATTAGATTTTTGAGAGATTTTTTTAGAAAACAATTAGATTTTTGAGAGATTTTTTGAGAAAAAAATTAGATTTTTGAGAGATTTTTTGAGAGAAAATTTGTATTTTTGAGATTTGTGTTTTTAGAAAAAAATTAGATTTTTGAGAGATTTTCTGAGAAAAAAATTAGTTTTTGAGAGATTTTTTGAGGGAAAATTTAGATTTTTGAGAGGCTCTTACATATCTGTATAATATGCTAATTTTTTGCTGTAAATATGCTTTATTCTTATAGCTATATCATATTTAAAAGCTAATATTTGCTGCTTTCCTTATTTCCTTATGAAAAGTATAGTCATTTCTAATACACACTATAGGGCTTTTGAGCCGTACTATGGTAAAGTATCAGAATTGAAAATTGTTGTGGCAATTTACGAACAACTATAGTAATAAAAACAATATATTTACCACAAAGTATACTACAGTATTTATTGCAGCTGTTTAGTTCACTCAACAGTATACTTTTTAAACCAAGAAACATTTTCTAAAAGAAAAAAAAATATTGGGTTGTTTACTGAAATAATACGTCAAAATTAATCGAGATTATTCTTTAAACAAGCTAAATAATCTGCCAGTTGAAAAGTAAAAAAGAAATCTGGCAGATTATTTTGCTTGTTCAAGGAAGATCTTATTTAATTTAGATTTCCCCCCCGTCTGAAAACAAGACTTATTTGTACTTGTCTAGAAAATGATACTTGATTTAAGATTTTCTCAATGTTTGAGAGGCTCTTACACGTGTATAATATGCTAACTTCATATCTATCATATTTAAAAGCTAACATGCATTTACTCTTGAATGGTTCGACATTTTCTTATAAAAAATATTATAGTAATTTATAATCCATACTATAGTGTTTTTGAAACATATTATATTAAATTATCTATTTAATTGTTGCTGTTGTAATCCACAAACAGCTATAGTATAGTAATATTAACAATACGTTTACCACAAAGTATGCTACAGTATTTATTGCAGTTGATCAGTTCACACAACAGTATACCTCTTAAACCAATTTTCTAGAAAAGTCAAAATTATTGGGTTGTTTACTGAAACAATGTCAAAATTAATAGAGTTTATTCTTAAAACAAGCTAAATAATCTGGAAAAGCAAAAAAATAAAATAATAAATCTGGCAGATTATTTTACTTGTTTAAGGAAAATCTTAATTTGGACTTTTCCCCTGTGAAAACAAGACGTATATGTACTTGTCTAGAAAATGCTTCTTGATTTAAGATTTTTTAGATATTTGAGAGGCTCTTATACATCTGTATGATATGCTATATTCATATATATATATTTAAAAGCTAACATGCATTTGCTCTTGAATGGTTCAACATTTCCTTATAAAAATATTATAGTAATTTATAATGTATATTATAGTGTTTTTAAAACATACTATAGTAAAGTATCTGAATTAATAGTTGCTGTGGTAATCCATGAACAGCTATATACAATATATTTACCACAAAGTATACTACAGTATTTTTTACAGTTGATCAGTTCACACAACAGTATACCTCTTAAACTAATTTTCTAGAAAAGTCAAAATTATTGGGTTGTTTACTGAATTAATAATTCAAAATGAATAGAGATTATTCTTAAAATAAGCTAATTAATCTTCCAGTGGGGTAAGCACATTTTAAAAAGGAAAATCTTACATAATTTTGACTTTTTTCCTTCTGAAAGCAAGACAGTTATGTTTAATGGTCTAGAAAATGTTTCTTGATTGATTGATTAATTAATTTTTAAGATATTTGAGAGGCTCTTACACATCTGTATAATATGCTATATTCATATATATAATTAAAAGCTAATGTTTGTTGCTTTTAAACATGCATTTACTCTCGAATAACTCGAAATGTCCTCATGAAAACAAAAATTATAGTAGGCTAATTTAAAATACATACTATAGTGTTTTTGAAACCTACTATATTAAAGTATCTGAGTTAATAGTTGCTGTGGTAAACCACAAACAACTATAGTAGCCTAACAAATTACTTGTACTGTAACAAGTTTACTTCAAAGTAAGTATGCTATACTACAGTATTTATTGCAGTTGATTTGTTCACACTACAGTATACTAACAAAGTGTAGTAAAAACTATATTTACTTTACACTCTCAGAAATAAAGGTACGGGAGTTATCACCGGGGTGGTAGGTCCATATTTGTACCCAAAGGGTCCATATTGGTACCTCAAAAGTATACACCTAAACATTTTAAGAGGAACACTTTTGTACGTTTTAGGTACTAATATGTACCCTTTAGGTATTCATATGGACCATTTAGGTACAAATGTGTACCCTTTGAAAAGGTACCACCCCAGTGACAGATCGTGTTCCTTTATTTCTGAGAGTGTAGAATAGTTAAAAAATACTATAGTATTTACGATAAGTTACTACAGCATTTCTCACGTGGGTGTAAAATTATTTAAAAGTGCACTTTAAAGGTTTATATTTGTATCATTTTTTATTATATTAATGATCTCACTTTATAATTTGTTCTAGTCACGTTTATTCATTCTAACTGCGTATTCAAGGCGCAACAACAACCCATCCGGCCAATGAGAAAGCTTCATATTGGACAATAATAAGCATTTGGCGCCCTCTGGTGTATACAGTATATATTTTTTACTTATATGTGAAAAGACATTGAAAAAAGTTAGCACTCAGAATATAGTAATACATTAAATACAGAGAAATTGCAATTAATACTGTATATATATATATATATATATATATATATAGTTTATAAGATGCTCTTCATAGTAGCATTACCCATTTAAATAACATTTTGCTTACTTGATGGCACTGCTTTTCTATAAACTAGATAGTGTGTATGGCTTTTTTAATCTTACTGTAAATGGCACTGGGATTAAATATACAGTTGAAGTCAGAATTATTAGCCCCCTTAAATTACTAGCCCCCCGTTTATTTTTTCCCCCAATTTCTGTTTAACACAGAGATTTTTTTTCAACACATTTCTAAACATAATAGTTTTAATAACTCATTCCTCATTCCTTTATTTTTGCCATGATGACAGTAAATAATATTTGACTAGATATTTTTTAAGAGACTTCTATACAGCTTAAAGTGACATTTAAAGACTTAACTAGGTTAATTAGGTTAACTAGGCAGGTTAGGGTAATTAGGCAAGTTATTGTATAATGATGGTTTGTTCTGTAGATCGACAAAAATATAGCTTAAAGAGGCTAATAATTTTGACCTTAAAATGTTTTTTTAAAAATTTAAAACTGCTTTTATTCTAGCCGAAATAAAACAAATAAGACTTTCTCCAGAAGAAAAAATAATATCAGACATACTGTGAACATTTCCTTGCTCTGTTAAACATCATTTGATAAATATTTTAAAAAGAAATAAAAATCAAAGGGGGACTAATAATTCTGACTTCAACTGTAGTCAGAATTATTAGCCCCCCTTTGTTTTTTTTCTTCTCTTTTTTAAATATTTCCCAAGTGATGTTTAACAGAACAAGGAAATTTTCACAGTATGTCTGATAATATTTTTTCTTCTAGAGAAAGACTGATTAGTTTTATTTCGGCTAAAATGAAAGCCGTTTTAATTTTTTAAAAAACATTTTAGGGTCAAAATTATTAGCCCCTTTAAGCTATTTCTTTTTTCAATAGTCTACAGAACAAACCATCATTATACAATAACTTGCCTAATTACCCTAACCTGCCTAGTTAACCTAATTAACCTAGTTAAGCCTTTAAATGTCACTTTAAGCTGTATAGAAGTGTCTTGAAAAATATCTAGTCAAATATTATTTACTGTCATCATGGCAAAGATAAAATAAATCAGTTATTAGAAATGAGTTATTAAAACTATTATGTTTAGAAATGTGTTGACAAAATGTTCTCTCCGTTAAACAGAAATTGGGGGAAAAAAATAAACAAGGGGCCAAAAATTCTGGGGGCTAATAATTCTGACTTCAACTGTATATAGTATTAATCCTATATTATTAACTATATATTATATAGTTTAATAAGTTTCAATTGGGGCATTTTTGAGCGTAACTATGTTTGTATGTATAAAATAGAATGCAAATGGCGGTGGACTGTAAAAACTTTAATAATATAAGCTGTTTTGCATTGATACAGCCAAGATGAATGCATTTTTTAAAAAAGTTGTTAAATTATTATGTTTTAATGCTGTGGAAAACCTTTATTTTTAAGAGCGTACATGACAAAACATTGATGTTTGGGCCCATGATATTTCCAGACTGACCAACCCTCATGTGTTTGACATCTGGTGTATCTGATTGAACCATGAACCCATGATGAGCGCTGTTGAATTGTAATGTTTATGCACGCAACCTTCCATGTCACCATCCAATAAATTAGACAATCATTTACCAGCGATCTCCACGCAAAAATATCCAGATACTGATTCAAGGCTTTTTATTACCTGTTAATTTTCAACATTTAACACTGTTAGATTTGAACACTGTATTTTACATATTGCAGTCGATGCTTAACAATAATAATAACAACAACAACTTTGATTTTTAGTGTTTGTGTGCATCTGTGAGTATATAAAGTTGATCATTTGTGTGTAACCGGGCAGATGCGGTTATAGGCACGTGTGGACGGTTGGCATGGCCAGGCTGTTGGGCATTTCTCTTGGCATGTCCTCTGTTTGTCCATGTGTGAAGACCTCAGTGTTTGTGGAGAGAAGAGCGTCTTCGGCCAGAGCTGCTGTGGTCAGAAGGTCACAATCACGAATCATTGAAACAAACATGCATTACTACACTGTAAAACTTATCCAGGTTAATTAGTGAATGCATTTACTAGCATGAACAAACTATGAGCAATACATTTATTACAGCATTCGTTCATGTTAATTAATGAAAATAAAATAGTTCATTGTTCGTTCATGTTAACTCATCATGCACTAATGTTAACAAGCATCGATGTGGATTGTAATAATGCATTAGTAAATGTTGTACTATGACTAATAAATGCTGTACAAGTATTGTTCATTATTAGTTCATGTTAGTAAATACATGAACTAACATGAACTAATGAAACCTTCCTGTAAAGTGTGACCAATATCGGTAAATGAGCAGTTTTATTTAATTTCCCCCCCATTTCTTTATGCATTTGAATTGCATTATGGGAGCTTGATCTTTCTTTCAACAACTTTTAACCTTGAAAAGTTCCAAAAAGTGACTTTTATTAACATTTTTAATAGTTTAAAGTGATATATTGTCTGGGTTGGTGTTGTATATTACGCACAAAAACCTTGTAATAAACTGCCAGTACATTTTCTGTTATGTTACAGACTTATTTCTCTATATAGTATAACTTATATGTTATTTCAAACTACAAAAATGTCAATAAAAGTCTCTTTGTTAAACTGTAGAGTTGAATTTTCAACATTTAAAGTCAACAGAGCAGAGATCAACATCCCATAATGCAATTCACAACCGTAAATAAACCAAAAACACTGAATAACAAAAGAAACTGTTAAGTAACAGATGTTTTTTTACAGTGTATATGATATTCATTGTGAAAACTCCTATACAAATAGTCACCTTAGAATTCTAAGGGTTTTATCTGACATTTTTTTGTCAGATTTTGAGTTATTCACATATTCTTATTATGTGATGTTTTTATAAGTTGTTCACATTTTAAGACTTTTTATTTCAAAAACGAAAAAGGTTTTATCTACAAAGTCGAACTCTAGCTTGGCTCTTTAATTCACGGGGTCTTAATAACAACAACAATAAATATTACCATATTAATTACATAAAAATATCTGCACTGGACAAAATATATTTAGCACCACCTTGTATGCTTAATTTATTATAATACTAAAAATATTCATCCTAAAACACTAAATAAATGTTAAAGGAAGCAAAAATGTAACTTTCTCAAACATCAAGGGCCCTATCATAGACTTGAGAAACTAGAATAGACTGTTTAATAGACCAGCTACAGTAAGAGGAGGTCTAGAGCAATGCGCAAATATCTTTACAAATAAAAAAAAGAATTAAAGGATTAAAATATTACAAAAAATATTATTTTCTAGCCTACATAAATATAAAAACTACTGCCTTCATGCCTTTTTCATCTCGGGGGGCTTTTTTAGTTTATTTATGATAAATTGCTTTTGTATAATGTTATTATTATTAGCAGTATTATTTACTATATGCATATTTATATTTGTTTTATTAAAAACAAGCTTAGATTTGCTCACCTGTCAGCTTTTAGACCATATGGGGCATAGCATGTGTATTTGGATATAACTTTTTTGACCACACTTCATTATTATTGTTCATTTATTCGTTCGCTGGAAATTAGAACTGAATTTAGAAATAGTTTTTAAACAAATCTTTGCGCTTAACAAACAAAATAAATTATGTATAGGCTAATAGATGTCTGTGCTTATAACACATTTTCTTATCCACGAGAGTGAAAGTGAAAGTAAAGAATGAGGAGGCTCATTCGGTAAAGTCTAGATTGGATACGAGGCCGGCATTAACATAGCGGCATTTTTTTATGACACTGTATAACAATAATTAATATTTTTACAGTACTGTGACGGTTGGGTTTAGGGTTGGGGTGGGGGTAGGCTTTATAAAATACAATTTATTGGGTAATTTAATAGATATCATAAATAATACTCGGTACAACTACTGTTTTTACGCTTCTGTGATGGTTGGGTTTAGGGTTGGGGTGGGGGTAGACGGTAATAAAATAGAATAAATCTGAAATTTCATAAATCATTTCATATATCATTATTTTCATAAATAATTCTCGTTAACTTCCGGCCGCAAACGTATGCGATCTAGCAACAACCGGCTCATTCTCATGCTGCAGATGGTCTGTTTAACTGTTTTCTCGCTAGTGTCAGTTATTCCACTTACAAAGTCCGTCATGTAAATAGCAAATGCGCCATGGCGTGACGCAACTGACTCTTAAAGGGAATGGGAGATGAGACTCTGATTGGTTTATTCTCCAAACACACCTATAACTCATTAAGAGAATAAGCTCAACCCTGTTAGACCATGCGTCGCGGCGCAAAGCGGAATTTTCCATCCTTAAAATAGCAAAGTGTATTCTGACACGCCCTTAATGCTTTTGCGCCGTGCGCTTTTGACTTTGCGCCTAGATCATTAAAATAGGGCCCCAACACATTGTTACAACACCTATTTTTATTTTTTTAAATTAAAGCAGACTGATAGTATTTCTTGAAAAGTAATGCTTCAATTAATGATCTGCCAGATAAAACCTTATTATTAATTATAATCGGAAAATGACATTTCAGAATTAGAAGATTCTATCTGCATTTGCATTGTTTTTTTTTTTTTTACTCCAATTTTCAAATTGAAGAGAATGTTGATAATTTACATTTAGAGTACATTTAGGGTCTCTGTCATGTTAATGTATGAAAGAGAACTGTTACACACATATTGTTTGCTATATGGAATGCAAAACTTTGAAGCTCAATATCTCAAAATCATTTAGAACGCAGACAGAACCTTATAATTCCAAAGCAATGAAATAAACTTTACTTGACCTGGAATGGATAACCTAATGATTCTGATAAGCAAGCATGTGGAGGTGGATATAAATCATCATTCTGTCACTTGTTTTTATCAGAAACTAGAATTATTGTACGAGATTCAATCCTTTCAAGTCTTATTATATATATTTTTTTCATCAGAAAAAACACTGTTAAAAAGCTACAGTAAAACATTAGCTACGTTTCCATCCACCTATTTTATGTGCATTTTGGAGATGCGCATAAAAAAACAGTAGATGGAAATGCCAAGATACGCATCAATTTTGAAAATGCGCATAAAAATTGTATGCTCATAACTGAGCAAGATAAACGTTTTATTCGATAAGGAAAGATGCGCATAAACTACGATGGAAACACTTTTACCGAACAAATTCTAGTATGCGCATTAAAAAAAGTCATGTGATTTTGTTATAAGAGATCATGTGATGATAAAAATGTGTGTGAATGGATAAAGCAGCAGGCTAAGCCCATTGTAGAACATCTCAAATGCTGTTTTGGTCGTTCTAAAACGCCTGAACCGTTTCAGTATTAGTGTTCTTATATTATTAATTACCTCCAGAATCCAGAGTGTCTGTGCTCCATGTCTCACGCCTTCAAACGCCACCACGCGTTCACTGCGCGTCAGGATTGCCTTCTGAGGCGCAAGTCATTTATTAAATAAAGAGAAGATTCCCGCAGCTTCTCCTACCTAAGCAAATTCAGTTTTTACTGTTGATATTTGGCACCAGATAATCAGAAAGTGACGATTTTGCTCTCGTTGGATGGAAACGCTGCTTGGTTCACACATCTTTTATGCGATAATCCAAGTTAATTCGCTTTTTTAGATGGAAACATAGCTAGGCCTACTGTTACTACTCTGTAAAGAAAAAAGTTGACCTAACTTAAAATTGTAAGGCAACGAGCTTTTTCTTTAGTTGACTCAATTTATATTGAGTGAAGTGCAGTACTTGGGTAAAAAGTTGAGTCAACTCAAAAAAGCTGTGCAGCAAGTTGCCTTTAAGTAGAGTGAAGTGTTGATTAACAGTAAATTGGCTTAATATATATGGTGAAAAACTATAAATTGTCTTTTCCAGAATACCCTGCATGATAATACTATAAAACAATGTTGTTGACAGTGTTTAAATTAATGAAATATGGTAGTTTTCCCCATAAGAAAGGGAATGATTTGTACTTACATATTTTTATAGATAAAGTTCTATGAAATTCATTCATTCATTCATTCATTTTCTTTTCGACTTAGTCCCTTTATTAATCTGGGGTTGCCACAGTGGAATGAACTGCCAACTTATCCAGCATATGTTTTACGCAGCGTATGCCCTTTCAGCTGCAACCCATCACTGGGAAACATCCATACACACTCATTCACACACATACACTACAGACAATTTAGCTTATCCAATTCACCTGTACCACATGTTTTTGGACTTGTGGGGGAAACCAGAGCACCGGAGGAAACCTATGCGAACATGGGGAGAACATGCAAACTCCACACAGAAACGCCAACTGACCCAGCCAAGGCTCGAACCAGCGACCTTCTTGCTGTGAGGTGAACGTGCTACCCACTGCGCCACTGTGCAGCCCTCTATGAAATTCATTTAATATATTAATCATATTTATTTTAATATGCTGCACAACAGAACTGAATAAAAAAATGCATTGTTTGTGTGATATTCCTTAATATTGCCATTACTATTAATCAATAAACTAATTAGACATGACGATGAGTAAAGAATAACAGAATGTTAATTTTTTTGAGTCAACAATCCTTTTAAACTTGACAAAATGTATATGAAAGCAGCCATTTGTGCAATATTTGGAAATATAGGTTGCATATCTGACATATTGTATATATGTGAAATTCTAATATGAATATGCATATCATATATGTAATTTACACATATTGCCGTATATGAAATTTCTATGTAGGTTTAACCAATTCGACATGATGATGAGTAAACAATGACAGAATGGATTTTTTTTTACTTGAAACATATTTAAATTTTGAAATATTTGTTGCATAAACACTACCTGACAAAAGTTTTAGGAACAACATATAATAACTTGACTTCTAGCTGATCATTTGCTATCAGAAGTGGCTTATATGAAAGGCAAAGGCCTCTAGATTACGCTTATTTGACCAAAATAAAATATGATCATGCCTTGATTTTTAATTATTTAATTAGGACAGTAAGGTCTTGTCACTTAACATAAATAATGTACAGAATACAAAGTCATGGTGCAGTGGAGAACAAATGAATATTGTGTCTGACTCCCATGAGCTTGGAGGACTGCATCCATACATCTCTGCAATGACTCAAATCACTTTGAGTCATCTGGAATGGCAAAGAAAGCGTTCTTCTCCCAGAGTTCATCAAGATTCTTTGGATTCATCTTCAATGCCTCCTAATTCATCTTACATGCTTAATAATGTTCATATCTGGTGACTGGGCTGGCCAATCCTGGAGCACCTTGACCTTCTTTGCTATCAGGAACTTTGATGTGGAGGCTGAAGTATGAGCAGGAGCGCTATCCTGCTGAAGAAATTCACCTGTGGTTTGTAATGGGCAGCACAAATGTCTTGATACCATAGCCTGTTGATGTTGCCATCCACTCTGCAGATCACCTCTATACTGAATGTAACCCCAAACCATGACTTTTCCTTCGCCAAACTTGACTGATTTCTCTGAGAATCTTGGGTCAATGCAGGTTCCAGTAGGTCTTCTGCAGTATTTGTGATGATTGGGATGCAGTTCAACAGATGATTCATCAGAAAAATGCCACTTTTCCAAATGATCAACTAATAGTCAAATTATTATTTGTTGCTCTTACCACTGGGATCGACGACAAGACTTTTATCAGGTAGTGTCTGACACATTGTATATATGTAAAATCTTAATATGAACTTATTTTTGTCATATATGATGATGAACGATGACAGAATGTTGATTTTCTGAGTGAACTATTCTTTTAAACTGTACAGGATTGACTGTCTGATCTTGTGATACTCACAGGGGGGCACAGGGAGGATCACGGATGTGAAGTTCGGCATCGGGATGTGCTCCGTCAGGATCCCTCTGGAGAGAACAGACTCTGAAGCCGTGCTGAATAGAAGCGGCTCAGCATTGGACTCTACAGAGAGGCAGAAAAGTTCCTGTTTTATTTCAATTCCAACCTGTTCATACTTTAACTGCAGGTAAGGCCCCAAAAAAGCCTCGGCTCCCTCAGAGAACTAATGATGGGTCTTAACCTAAACCTGAGAGCTTAGACGGAGACTTATGGACTCCGGACCGAGATCTCCTATGGAATCTTAACCAGCTTTGAGTTCACTGATGTTTACACTGGAGAAGGTCTACGGTAACTCTCCACGATGTTTCTGGACCACCGAAATCCAAGAGTTTTTATACACTGATCCTAAATCAGCACTGCGGCTACTCAGAGGAACGTTTCATAATTCAGACGTCTTAGACTTCCGATTGAACTTGGTCTCAGATGTTTCTGCTATAGAGTTTCTTTAGAGAAATAAACAGTATAGAAAGACAATTTTTGACATGCACTGTAATATGAGCTTTGTGAGCTTTTACCTTTGTGAAAAGGAACTAGAACACTTTAAAAAGTTCTTATGGAAATAATAAACTTCAGAGTAATTTACTGATTGACTAATGTTTTTAGACACAACATAGTTAATACAGCAGTTATAGTTAAACAAACAGGTAGGAACAGTTTATATTAAATACAGTTTGTTTAAATTTTATTAAAAGTTATGAAAAAGTTAAGTGCATTTATGACCGATTAAAGATGCACATATATATGTATATATATATATATATATATATATATATATATATATATATATATATATATATATATATATATATATATATATATATATATATATATATATATATATATATATATATATATACACACTCACCAGCCACTTTATTAGGTACACCTGTCCAACTGCTAGTTAACGCAAATTTCTAATCAGCCAATCGCATGGCAGAAACTCAATGCATTTAAGGAATGTAGACATGGTCAAGACAATCTGCTGCACTTCAAACTGAGCATCAGAATGGAGAAGAAAGAGGATTTAAGTGACTTTAAACATGGCATGGTTGTTCGTGCCAGACGGGCTGGTCTGAGTATTTCAGAAACTGCTGATCTACTGGGATTTTCATTCCCAACCATCTCTAGGGTTTACAGAGAATGGTCCGGAAAAGAGAAAATATCCAGTGAGCGACAGTTCTGTGGGCGCAAATGCCTTGCAGAGGTCAGAGGAGAATGGCCAGATTGGTTCGAGCTGATAGAAAGGCAACAGTAACTCAAATAACCACTCGTTACAACTGAGGTCTGCAGAAGAGCATCTCTGAACACACAACAAGTCCAACCTTGAGGCGGATGGGCTACAGCAGCAGAAGACAACAACGGGTACCGCTTCTGTCAGCTAAGAACAGATAACTGAGGCTACAAATCGCACAGGCTATCAAAAAATTGGACAATAGAAGATTGGAAAAACAATGCCTGGTCTGATGAGTCTCGATTTCTGCTGCAACATTCGGATGGTCGGGTCAGAATTTGGCCTCAACAACATGAAAGTATGAATCCATCCTTCCTTGTATCAACGGTTCAGGCTGGTGGTGGTGGTTTAATGGTGTGGGGGATATTTTCCTTGCACACTTTGGGTACATTAGTACCAATTTAGCATCGTGTCAATGCCACAGCCCACCTGAGTATTGTTGCTGACGATGTTCATCCCTTAAGGGCCACAGTGTACCCATCTTCTGATGGCTACTTCCAGCAGGATAATGCGCCATGTCATAAAGTGCAAATCATCTCAGACTGGTTTCTTGAACTTGACAATGAGTTCACTGTACTCAAATGGCCTCCACACTCACCATAACTCAATCCAATAGAGCACCTTTGGGATGTGGTGGAATGGGAGATTTGCATCATGGATGTGCAGCCAACAAATCTGCAGCAACTGCGTGATGCTTAATCCTGGTTCGCTTAGATTTCAGATTGTCATTTTAAAGATTGAACCTAAAATACAAAACCATCAGGTAAAGAATATGAAACTTGTTCAGTGATTTACTAAAAGGGGGTGATCTGAATGAAGCCACATGTGGGGAACCATTGAATTTTCCAAACAGTAAAGAGCTAAATCTCTGTTTACTAAAATCATGTGACCTTGCCAATTTGATACAGCATCCGAACCAAAGGTATCGAAGCTTCATGAAGTGGCCATCACTAGGGCTCTCTGGAGCATTTGGACCGTATGTTTGATGCTGTCTGCCAAAACAAGGATATTAGGCTATAAAATACAATGTCACTGAGCTGTTAACTGGAAAAATCCCGTGGTTTAACAATGGGTGGTGGGCTGGGTCATCCCCCCTCCGTTAGTGGCGAGACCACTTGGGGTACAATGCCAATGGTCGTTCCGCAAGTAAACAAAAATAATGAATGAAAATGCATATGTGTGTAGACTGATGTACAGTAATGTGTAATTTGTTTGCTTCGGTTGTCTCAGTTTCGTGATGGTGCGCTTTATCTGTGTGATTTGACACTGAACTGAACTGATTGTGTGGCGTTTTATTCAGGGGCATTCTGAGAGTGGGTTGTTCATGCTGAGCTGCGACCTATTAGCCGAACAGTGGAAATGTGACACGATTTCAGCCTCAATGCTCAAGCTTCTGGGCTATTGGCCCGGCCCGATGAAAGTGAAAAAAGCAGCTCATGAGCATCATTTGTATATTTTCTTTCTTCAGAGACAAAAGCACATTTTTTGAGTACCTGTGGCCGGCAGTGATTCAGATCCTCTGGTTGCTTCTTCGCCCAGGAGCATCTCCATCAGTAGACTGTCTACGCTGGCTCTGCCCAGGAGACGCATGAGTTGCAGCTGCTCCAGCATCTGCCAGGCCACGCTCTGCAGTGTGGTCAGCAGCAGCAGCAGCTCCCCGAACCGGCCGCGCTGCTCGCTCGTGGCCTCGTCCAGCAGCACCTGCGCCTGGAACCGCAGTCGGCGCACGGCCTGAGCGCACTGGAGACCAGGACAATCTGAAACAAATACTGACATCAGTTAGAAAACTAATCTGAGAAACGCATTCATCTGAAAAACATCTGTCAGTGAGTGTGGGGAATGGATAAACACGATTTGTTAAGGCCAATGTTTTACTTACTTAAAAAATTGAAGAGAAAAATAGAGGAGAATATCATTAAAGTTGACATGAAAGTTGTGATATACAGTTGAAGTCAAAATGATTAGCCCTCCAGTGAATTTTTTTTCTTTTTCAAATATTGTAAAGACAACTAAAGTCAACTAATCGCTTTAACGCAACAGGTTTAATGACTTTTTAAGTAAAGTCAACAAATCGCTTTAAAAGCAACGAGTTTACTCACTTTTTAGTAGTCAACTAATCAAGTTAAAAGAAACAGGTTTACTCACTTTTAGTCAACTAATCGAGTTAAAAGAAATGGGTTTACTCACTTTTAGTCAACTAATCGAGTTAAAAGAAATGGGTTTACTCACTTTTAGTCAACTAATTGAGTTAAAGGAAATGGGTTTACTCACTTTCTAAGTAAAGTCAACTAATCGCTTTAAAAGCAACGAGTTTACTCACTTTTTAGTAGTCAACTAATCGAGTTAAAGGAAATGGGTTTACTCACTTTTTATGTAAAGCCAACTAATCGCTTTTAAAGCAATGAGTTTACTCACTTTCTAAGTAAAGTCAACTAATCGCTTTAACAGCAACGAGTTTACTCACTTTTTAGTAGTCAACTAATCAAGTTAAAAGAAACAGGTTTACTCACTTTCTAAGTAAAGTCAACTAATCGCTTTAAAAGCAACGAGTTTACTCCATTTTTAGTAGTTAACTAATCGAGTTAAAAGCAATGAGTTTACTCACTTTCTAAGTAAAGTCAACTAATCGCTTTAAAAGCAACGAGTTTACTCCATTTTTAGTAGTTAACTAATCGAGTTAAAAGAAATGGGTTTACTCACTTTCTAAGTAAAGTCAACTAATCGCTTTAAAAGCAACGAGTTTACTCCATTTTTAGTAGTTAACTAATCGAGTTAAAAGAAATGGGTTTACTCACTTCTAAGTAAAGTCAACTAATCGCTTTAAAAGCAACGAGTTTACTCCATTTTTAGTAGTTAACTAATCGAGTTAAAAGAAATGGGTTTACTCACTTTCTAAGTAAAGTCAACTAATCGCTTTAAAAGCAACGAGTTTACTCACTTTTTAGTAGTCAACTAATCGAGTTAAAGGAAATGGGTTTACTCACTTTTTATGTAAAGCCAACTAATCGCTTTCAAAGCAACGAGTTTACTCACTTTTTAGTAGTCAACTAATCGAGTTAAAAGAAATGGGTTTACTCACTTTTTAAGTAAAGTCAACTAATCGCTTTAAAAGCAACGAGTTTACTCCATTGTTAGTAGTCAACTAATCGAGTTAAAAGAAATGGGTTTACTCACTTTTTAAGTAAAGTCAACTAATCGCTTTAAAAGCAATGAGTTTACTCACTTTTAGTCAACTAATCAAGTTAAAAGAAATGGGTTTACTCACTTTTTAGTAGTCAACTAATCAAGTTAAACGTAACGAGTTTACTCATTTTATAAGTCAACTAATCACTTTACAAGCAACTGGTTTACTCACTTTTTATATAAAGGCAAGTAATTGCTTTAAAAGCAACAAGTTTACTCACTTTTTAATTAGTTGACCAATTGCATCAAAAGCAATGGGATTAAGCATTTTTTAAGTAAAGTCAACTAATCGCTTTAAAAGAAATGGATTTACTCACTTTTAGTCAACTAAACGAGTTAAAAGAAATGGGTTTACTCACTTTTAGTCAACTAATCGAGTTAAAAGAAATGGATTTACTCACTTTTAGTCAACTAATCGAGTTAAAAGAAATGGGTTTACTCACTTTTTAAGTAAAGTCAACTAATCGCTTTAAAAGCAATGAGTTTACTCACTTTTTAGTAGTCAACTAAACGAGTTAAAAGAAATGGGTTTACTCACTTTTTAGTAGTCAACTAATCGAGTTAAAAGAAATGGGTTTACTCACTTTTAGTCAACTAATCGAGTTAAAAGAAATGGGTTTACTCACTTTTTAAGTAAAGTCAACTAATCGCTTTAAAACCACCGAGTTTACTCACTTTTTAGTAGTCAACTAAACGAGTTAAAAGAAATGGGTTTACTCACTTTTAGTCAACTAATCGAGTTAAAAGAAATGGGTTTACTCACTTTTAGTCAACTAATTGAGTTAAAGGAAATGGGTTTACTCACTTTTTATGTAAAGCCAACTAATCGCTTTAAAAGCAACGAGTTTACTCACTTTTTAGTAGTCAACTAATCGAGTTAAAGGAAATGGGTTTACTCACTTTTTATGTAAAGCCAACTAATCGCTTTTAAAGCAATGAGTTTACTCACTTTCTAAGTAAAGCCAACTAATCGCTTTAAAAGCAACGAGTTTACTCACTTTTTAGTAGTCAACTAATTGAGTTAAAGGAAATGGGTTTACTCACTTTTTATGTAAAGCCAACTAATCGCTTTTAAAGCAATGAGTTTACTCACTTTCTAAGTAAAGTCAACTAATCGCTTTAACAGCAACGAGTTTACTCCGTTTTTAGTAGTCAACTAATCGAGTTAAAAGCAATGGGTTTACTCACTTTTTAAGTAAAGTCAACTAATCGCTTTAAAAGCAACGAGTTTACTCACTTTTTAGTAGTCAACTAATCGAGTTAAAAGAAATGGGTTTACTCACTTTTTAGTAGTCAACTAATCAAGTTAAACGTAACGAGTTTACTCACTTTATAAGTCAACTAATCACTTTACAAGCAACTGGTTTACTCACTTTTTATATAAAGGCAAGTAATTGCTTTAAAAGCAACAAGTTTACTCACTTTTTAATTAGTTGACCAATTGCATCAAAAGCAATGGGATTAAGCATTTTTTTAAGTAAAGTCAACTAATCGCTTTTTTTTAAACAATGTATGGCAACTTCTGCTAAAACCAAAATAACATTTTGGAGTAAAAAAAGTAATTGTTATAAGCCTTAACTTTGCACATGGATACAAAAAATGGCCCGGCTCTGCTCAAACCAAAGTAAATAAAACACAGCAATTCTTCCAGCCTGGCTTCAGTCTTATAATCAGACCTGCAGGCCAACAGGTAGAAACGTCCAACAATCCACAATCGGCACGTCCACGATATTAATAGATCCTCATAAAACTTCACCAAACCAGAGAAGACAGTACAACACAGCAGTGCCAGGAACAAGAGCAGACGCTGCTGGCAAAGACGATGCGTTTCGACCGGGAACACGCCGATGATCCCTGACTAACCTGGGGCGAAGAAGACGATCGTTTTCAGACAGACGAACTCGGTGTCTGTGATGTTCAGCTCTTTCAGAGGCCGCACCAACTCTTCCAGTATACGAATCGCTACCTTTGACATCTCCTGCTCGCTGCCGCCAACAGGAATGATGAAGTCGTTTCCTGCACAAACACAATATAATCACAAATCATACTGGTACAGTATATTGTTTAGAAATAAGCTTAGGCACAGAAATATGTTGATTATTACTATATCTTTTACACAGTGACTAGAAAGCGAGCATGATTATAATAACTAGAGTAAAAAATACTACTAAATCCAACTCAATTTAGCAAATGTGAAATTAAAAAATCTAAAGAAACAAATTCTGAATTATGAAATACTATTAAAGCATGAATAATGAGACAAAAACTCACAATTACTTTGTTTTAATACATGGAAATGAGCTACGATAGCTACGATAATGGCAGCAAGGGACAAATACATTATTCAATATTGCATGTTGGTGTGTAATCTAATATAAAGAAGCCATAATATATGGTGTGCACAGGCCTTAAAGAGACAGTTCATGCAAAAATGAAAACTCCAACCCAGGCTCATTCTGAAAACATACCCCTATATACATTTCAAGAGTTCACACTTAGCTGATGATTGATTATAAAGCTTGTTTGGCATGCTGTACCAGGAGAGAGCCCTGAGCTCAGAATATCCTTGAGCCCGGGGCTCCCTCCCGTTTGGAGGGCGAGAGGAGAGTTTGAGCTCAGGTGGGTCTCGAGAACTCCCCTACTGTGAACTGCTGGGATATATCTGACTAAGAGTTGCCTTAGAATGCTTATTTTGATTAGTCAATTTACCTATGGTGCCTGTCTTTGAATGGTGGGAGGAAACCGGAGAACCCGGGGAAAACCTACGCAAACACGGGGAGGACATGCAAACTCTGCACAGAAACGCCAACTGGCCCAGAGAGGAAAGGACCAGCGGCGTTCTTGCTGTGAGGTAACAGTGCTACCCACTGGCCACCGTGCCGCCCTAATCGGTGAAGGGGAGGAGTAGGGGTGGAAGGGGGGATTATTCAAACGAAGATGACTGGAGTAAAAAGCTCTGGTAATTTATACCAGTGTTATACCGTGTTCATCTGATTGGCGCAATATGCAGAGTTAATGCGATACCAGCTGTGTTCAAACATAAGCACGTGATCCTCTCGAGATTAGTTTATAAATAAACCAGACTTCTGGAGAGCACTGAATACATCCCAGGAGGTACGTTTTTTTGCAGTTTTTGTTTTCGCGAATCCACCAGGGGGCGCTGTGTACACTTTTTGAGATGTCAGATTTCTCTCACGAGTGCCATTCGCGCCTGCTGTTCTCAAGTAAATCCACCAGAGGCCGCTGTCGACTGACTGACCAGCGAACCGATCGATATCCCCCACCCACCCTCTTCCCTAAACTCAACCAATAGTGCTTTCAAAAACACCGATTGATCCGCCCACCCACTTCCCTAAACCCAACCGCAGTGTTTTGAAAAGCAATCCAGAAAAAGAAAAGCCCTCGCCTGATTTTTACCACATTTTCAGGTTTTACCACGTTCTCACTCTGTTATTCATTCATGCATTCGTTTTCTTTTCGGCTTAGTCCCTTTATTAATCTGGGGTCACCACAGTGGAATGAACTGCCAACTTATCCAGCAAATCACTCTGTTATTTACTTGTTTATTTTATTTTTTAGCTTTTGTTTTTGTTTTACCTGCTTTTTAGAATCGTTCTTCACTGGACTCGAACCCTGTCGTCGAGGTCAACTCTTTGCTGGTAGCGTGAAAAAGGAACGTCATCATACCGCCCCGTAGCATTCGTTTTAAATATGAAATGCAGCCATACACACTTCTGGCTACATAATTCGCGATCTCCAGAAATGTATATAGGGCTACGTTTTCAGAATGAGCCTATGTTGGAAAATTCTGCCATCATTTACTGACCACTTGCTTGAAACGTATTTCAGTTCCCTTCTTCTGATGAACAGAAATGAAGATACTTTTTTTTTTGTAAAAGCTGTAAACTGGTAGCCACAGTATTTTTTTTCCCATTTTGGGAGTCTACCAGTGCTTAATTTGAGCCGGATCTTGCCGGATCCTGTTCCGGAAAATGTCAGAAATTCGTGTTTTGCGTTCCAGTTTTTATTTTAATGGATCCGGCATTAACTTGTGCGCAGTGAATACCTGTGTGTGTGTGTGTGTGTGTGAGCGAGCGAGAGAGACAGAGAGAGAGAGAGAGAGAGAGAGAGAGATGATATTCACAAATTCACACTCACAGATATTTGACTGAATAGAATATGTGTATTTGGCGTGCTGTCCGGGGAGAGGGCTCTGAGCTCGGGAAGACACCCTAACTCGTGTTATTCCCCTAATCAGGATAGAGAGATAGGGTCCGAGCGCATTGTCTAGCCCAGCTCCAGAACGCTCCCCCTTGAGATTTAAATAGGTATTGGGTTTAATAGTGTGGAGTTGGGGTGGTGGAGGGATGCTTAAATCAAGAGAAAACAGAGGTATGATGTGTTTGACTATTTATAGGGGTTTGGTCTTGTGCTGATTGGATAATAGAATGATTGTGTGTGATGAATTAGCCTCGTCAAAGACTGACCGTGCTCCTCCCGAAATTTGTTTATAAAACATCACTATATGAATGATATGATATTTTAAATAATATATGAGATATTGAATAATAATTTGATATATTCAGGGCTTTACATTAACACCCGCCAACCCGCCAAATGCGGGTAGATTTTGGTTGTGGCGAGTTAGACAGCCACTCCTACTAGCCACTTTGGCTGGCTGAAACTCATTTTTAAATTGCCAGTGCTGGCTCGTCGTCACTACAGATTAGACTGTTGGTTTATGACCGTTTGGCTATATGCGTACAAATGTGATCTTAGAATCGAGAAGCAGCACGAATGACAGCTTTTCACGCGAGCAAAAGAAAGCAGGTGAATAACGAATGAGAGGATCACGCGCACGGTGAGACAAGCTTTCCTCACTCACTGACGAGGGCTTTACAGTCGCCTGTCTCACCATGCGTGTGATCCTCTCACAGAGTGTTTAAAAGCTCCTGTGCCGTTTCCTCACTCGAAGCAACCGTGCCTGGAAACGAAACTAGTCTGATGCTCGTGCACCCACAGTCCTTCAAGGGCTCGAGATTCTTTGTAAGCAGCAGCAGTTGTTGTCGTTTTCGCTTTAACCATTCTTTGAACAGATTATTAATTGGCCTAACATTAACCGTGTGTGCAGCATCATCCTTTCATTATCGCCCACAGAATGTTTTTTACCCGCTTTCTTTTGCTTGCTGTTATTTTTGTTAATATAGTTTAATAATCATCCTTTACAATAATATTGCTTTAATATGTTGTTGTATGCATAGTTAACTGGTGATCTGGGAGCCAGAACAGACCACTGTGCATAGTTTGAGATGCGTGAGAATATATATTGTTTAAATGTCAGCTGTTTTGTTGAATAAAAAGTGTATGTATACAGCAGTATTTTGCTTGTTTTGACAGGTTATTTAAAGTTTGTGGCAAGGAAATAATTAGTTTGGTGTGGCCAGAGAAAAAAAAAGGTAAATCCTTATTGTGTTGAGCCCTGAAAAGTCCTGTGAAAGAAAACTAATTGCAATGCGACACTTTTTTATGAAAGCATAACCCATTTGCTCGTGGTCATTGAGTAATAAGCTCATAAACAAAAAAAAACAGTTAAATGAACGAGGAGGCAAGTGGAAAAAACACAACATCTAAATGAAGTCATTTTAGCATGCCAAAGTCAAATTTATGCATGTAAAATATATTTTCCCAACAACAAAATTGTGGCTAGTGAAAATGGCGAGTGGCTAGTAACGGTGGAAAACTACTAGCTACCAGTGGCAGGTGATCAAAAAAGTTAATGTCAAGCCCTAGATATATTGAATAAAATGATATATTATTTATATTTTTGTTGAATTATTATATGTATATATCTTTTACTACTACTACTACTATTTACTGTGTTTACTATGTTTTTTATTATAAATGTATGTTCTTTTATTTTTATGTAAACTTTATAAATTCTTTGGCAATACATTTGTAACATTTGTCATGCCAATTAAGCAATTATTGAATTGAATTTAATTTAATTTAATTAAGAGAGAGAGAGAGAGAGAGAGAGAGAGAGAGAGAGAGAGAGAGAGAGAGCGAGAGAGCGAGTATGTGAATGAGTGCAAGCGAAGGCTGTGTGGATTGTGTGTGCGCAAGTTCAGCCAATCAGCTTTCTTACGTTTACAATCACTCTCATTGGTTGGTGATTGTTTCGCATGCAGTGATCAGCGAAAATAAACAGACTAATGGCATAGTGGCCTACCTAAGTAATATTTATATTTTCAAAATGGCAAAGAGGCAGTCAAGCATATTTTTATTATTTAAAACCATGAGTAAATCTGATAATGAGCCTGATCAAAAGAGATCTCAGGAAGATGAAGCTGCATCCCTGGATCAGGATAGCAGGAGACAGAAGCAAAACGATCTCAAGTCAGCCAGAAAACATGACAAAAGAGGTAACAGTGGGCTCTTGAAGATTAGACAGAGTGAGTCCTTCAATTATTGTTTTTTTTCACTTGGCACATAATAGTGAAGTAAACTGAATAGTGATTGTTCAAATGATTTATGTTTGTAGCTATATGTTTTTATTATCCATGACTATATATGGCACAAAATAATTACAGACCGTTCAGAAATGCGATGCTCTTTTTTTTCCTATCACCGTTCCAGGAAAACTGAAATTGTGTGGTGGACGTCAGTCACGGTGACTTTTATTTCCTGGTTTTGTTCCGGGAATTATTCATTTACAAATTAAGCACTGGAGTCTACCAATATTACCAAAATGAGGGGGAATAAACGGTGAGTACATTTATATTTTTGAATGTACTATCCCTTTAAATTTGACTTCACTTATGTTTAGATTAAAAACTACAATGATTTTAATTTCTGAAAACATGCAAGTTTATTATTTCTTTTCATGTATCGTTCTTTAATATATCCTGATGAAAATGCACTGAATGAAAATGAAAAAGCATTGAATAATAACAGCAGTGTCCCATTGGTTGATTCGCTCACCCAGCAGGATGATGTCACTGTAGGGAAGAGAACGTCGTGCCACTCCTAAGATGAGATGCTCCGCAGAGTGAGCTCGTAACAGCGCCACCTGCACACACACACACACCATCACAAATGTTGGGTTTTCACATGTTATGGGGTCTTTTCATAGACGTAATGATTTTTATATTGTACAGACTATATATTCTATCTTCCTTCCAGTGAACAATCTGCATTTTTACATTTTCTAAATACGTCATTCTGTATGATTTTTGAGCCGTTATCCTAATGTGGACTAACAAATGTCCCCATGAGGTAAAACATGGTATTATTACAGATAAGGCTACCGAGAATGCGTGAGTGATTTAAACAAATCTCGTACATCTCCGCAGTAAAGCGTGGTAAAACGAAATATGGTCTAACACAAGAAATACATGGCCAGCAGGGGGCAGTTATGTAACATACAGTAGTAGAGATGCGAGCTCTGTGACTGCCTGACGTCATGATGAAACCAGTCCTTCGTAACGGTGGTCATACAAAAAATACAAATAAAATATGTACACCTATATAAGTAACCCAAACAGTATTATATGTCTTAACACAAAAAAAAAAATTATCCTGATGAGGTTCGAACTCGGGCTGGCGGCGTCATAATGCAACGTGCTGACAACTGGACCACAATGGTGCTGTCATACCGGTGCGTTTGGAATAAGAAATGTTTTACACAGTCATCTGCAACACATTTGACCACAGTATTACTTAAATAAATAAATAAATAAATAAATAAATAAATAAAAAATGCGGAGCTGCGGTAAAATAATGAATAAAATTATGGATAAAAAGAGTGAGGCTATGGTCAAATAAATGAAAAAAGTGCGATTGCTGAGAGTGCAAGCGGCTACGGACACAGGCCATTGCAGCTAAAAAACGGACCGGCCCACCGGTCCTCCCGATTAGCCAAACCGGGCCTGTTCTCCAAAATAAATAAATAAAGAAACCCAGCCGCTGGAGGCATCGAGGAAGCTGAATCGAGCGCTCTTGTACACAAATACTGTCCATGCACCGAAACAAGCATGACAACTACTGTAAGTCTATGGAAAAGCGGTTGTTCCTTGCGCCACCTGGTGGCTATTGCGTAAAGCACAGAAATGTTTTTTTTTTTAATGAAAAGGTGGCCTTTACAGCCACAGTAAAGCGCGTGACTGCGGGTGACAAATTGCAGTAGAAGAAACGCGCGTTCTTAGTAGCCATATCTGCAGTGGTGTAAAGTACTTGAGTAAATGGACTTCGTTACTTTACTTAAGTATTTGTTTGGCTACTTTGTACTTGTACTGAGTATCAAAAATATAAGCAACTTTTACTCTTTACTTTACATCTTTGATTGAATATATGTACTTTTTACTCCACTACATTTGAACGGATGCTTACCGTTACTCATTACATTATGATTGTGCACGACAAGTCGGCATCTTTATCTACCACAGCTAATTTGTTGGGCGGATGAGGCGATATCGCCATCTGCAGGGTGCTGAAGGTACTGTATGCTATTTATGAGCTAAATCATGTGAACGTGAATTAGCAGCTTGCCTAATGCCAGGGCTGCGTCCGAAACCGCCTACTACTCAGTAGGTACTGCATTTGAATTTAAACGTACTACTCGGCCGTTAGAAAAGTACGTTCTATACAGTATGAATGTGAGCAGTATGAATGGAATTCGGACATACTACATATATACAATAACAGTGCTCCTCTTTGTTTAATTTTAATACAGAGAAAACATAATTAATCAATTGAAAAACTACTCAAAATAAAAATATTGCCCCCCTCTGATACTGAGAGATGAATCACATCAAAGTCAGCTCTGAATTTTTTTTACTACGTTTTACTACTTTTTTTTTTTTTTTTGATAAATTGTTTGTGCCTTTTTTGAACATTTGAGTTTGACTGAGACTTTTTGTTCTATTTTTAAAATATATTTTGTTCTGCCATTTTGAAACATTAAGGTGTTCTTGGTGTTCTTTGAGCCTACATTCAGTATGAGTAAAATACTTAAGTTCTTTTAAAATCGGATACTTTAATACTTTTACTCAAGTCTTATTGGAATTGGTGACTTGTAACTTGTAATGGAGTAATTTTTACAGTAAGGTATCTGTACTTTTACTCAAGTATGGTTTTCAGGTACTCTTTACACCTCTGCATATCTGTATACACATTTACTACTGTATATACATTTGGTCCCCAACATGCATACACACACACTCTTACCCTGTCATCCACTGACAGCTCACAGAATTCAGGGATGCGTTTCGCCCATTCAACTAGCAGGAGGAGCTGCTGCTTCATGGATTCACAGACATCACCCACGCCGGCGATCTTCTTACTGCCGACGTCCCTCATCAGGTTCTGGGACAGGCTCTGGAGGCAGCAGAATTACTCTATATAGCTTTGTAGTATAGTTATGGTGGCAGTGAGAGCTTAACGAGCAAATTAAAAGAAAGCACACTCAAATGCAAAATGTAAAACTCCTTTTTAAATAGAAAATTCTTTAAAAAGTTCATTTTGAAAGTTTAAAATCACTTAAATAATTGGTAAGATTTTAAAGTTTGAGATATAAGGGTATTATATATGATACCCAGTGGTATTTTATGGTATTATGGTACACATATAAAAGTTATTTACAAACCCAAATCAGAAAAAGTTGGAACAGTATGGAAAACACAAACAGTTAAAGTGATTTCTAAATTTACTTTGACCTGTATTTCACTGCAGACAATACAACAAACATTATTCAATGCGTTTATTATTTTTAAATAAACACGTATTTCAGTTTTGGTTTTTGCAACACATTTCAAGAAAAGTTGCATTAGTAAAGCATTTACCACTTTGTAATGTTGCCATTCCTTTTCATAACACTTAAAAGATGTTTAGGGACTGAAGACATCAAGTGATGAAGTGTTTTAGGTGTAATTTTGTCCCATTCTTTCCTAAAGTGGGCAACAGTATCGTCTTCATTGTCACATTTTGAGCTTCAAAATGGGCCACACATTCTCTAGGTCAGGACTGCAGGCAGGCCAGTCAAGTACTTTATCCTCTTCCTGAGCCCATGTGGTGATATTATTTATAGATGAATGATGATTCTTGAAGCAGTTCCGCCTAAGGGATCGGAGATCACGATTGTTCAGCTTAGGCTTGCACCCTTGTCCTATATGCACTGAAATTCCTCCCGATTCCTTGAATCTTTTAATTATCTTCTGCACTGTTGAAGATGAAATATCCAAACGTCTTCCTATTTTTCTTTGAATATTGTTTTTAAACATTTCAATAATTTTCTCATGTATTTGTTGGCAAACTGGAGTTCCTCTGCCCATCTTTGCTCCTAAAGGACTAGACCTTTCTTGGATGCTGCTTTTGTACTAAATCATAATTACAGTCATCTGTTGGCATCACCTGTTTCAAATCGCATCATTATTTAACCAATTTACCTGATTACTAACCCTTAAATGCTCCTGACCCAACTTTTTTTTTAAATGAATTGCAAGAACCAAAATTGGAATACATGTTTATTTTGAAAAAAATAAAATAAAATAAAAAAATAAAAATAAAAAAATAAAATAAATAAATAAATAAATAATAAATAAAGAAAAAATAATAATAATAAATAAATAAATAATAAATAAAGAAAAAATAATAATAATAAATAAATAAATAAATAAATAAATAAATAAAATAAATAAATAAATAAATAATAATAATAAATAAATAAATAAAATAAATAAATAAAAAAATAAAATAAATAAATAAATAAATAAATAAATAAATAAATAAAAATCACGAGGAACACATTAAATAATGTTTGCTGTATTGTCTGTAATGAAATACAAGTCAAAGTTTTTTTTATTTTCACTTTCCATACTGTCCCAACTTTTTCTGATTTGGAGTTGTAAATATTTTCACATGTATTTGGATAGACAATTCTCTCAAAAGTGATTGTTTAGATGGTGAATTGATCAGAAAGCTGACCTGATGAGTGTACGCCTCTGCCTGCATCAGCACATCAATGGTGAGAGTCCCCACACCTTGATTTTCTCGACGACAGCTGATTCGGTCTCGCTCATTCTGGACAGCTGAAAGACACAAATAAATAATGCACTCATTCATTTTCCTTCGGCTTAGTTTCCTTATTTATCAGGGGTCACCACAGCAGAATGAACCGCCAACTATTCCATCATATGTTTTACGAAGTGGATGCCCTTCCAGTCCCCACACACACACACACACACACTACGGCCAATTTAGTTTATTTAATTCACCTAAAGCGCATATTTTTAGACTGTGGGGGAAACCGGAGCACCCGGACGAAACCCCATGACAACACAGGGAGAAAATGCAAACTCAATACAGAAATGCCAACTGGCCCAGCCGAGACTCGAACCAGCGACCTTCTTGCTGTGAGGCGACAGTTCTGACCCCTGAGCCACCGTGCTGCCCCAATGGTGCACTCATAACAGTGCATGCACTTTGAATTTAAAAGGTGAACAGTTGCACACACACATTTAAATGTTTCAATTGCACATTGTACTATAACGTAAAAGGAAAAATTGGGTCCCACTTTACATTAAGTGGCCTTAACTATTATGTACTTTCATCAAAAAATAAATACAATGCACTTACTGTGTTCAATGTATTGCAGAACAGTTCTGGTGCTCTTAAGATGGGATAAAGGTAGGGTTAGGGACAGGTTTGGCGGTATGGGAAGGTTTAAAAGTGGGTTAGGGTGTAAGGGATGGTAAGATGTTATTAAATGTATGTATTTAAATAATCATAGGTACAATGTTAAAACATGTTTTTACACAATAAGTACATTGTAACAAATGATTCATTTCAGTGCAAGTACATATTAGCTAAGGCCACCTAATATAAAGTGGGACCAAAAATTGTAAACTTTTGTAATACATTTTAAATAATAATATTAAATAAATAGGGCGACGCAGTGGCGCAGTAGGTAGTGCTGTCGCCTCACAGCAAGAAGGTCGCTGGTTCGAGCCTCGGCTGGGTCAGTTGGCATTTCTGTGTGGAGTTTGCATGTTCTCCCTGCGTTTGCGTGGGTTTCCTCCGGGTGCTCCGGTTTCCCCCACAGTCCAAAGACATGCAGTACAGGTGAATTGAGTAGGCTAAATTGTCCATAGTGTATGAGTGTGAATGAGTGTGTGTGGATGTTTCCCAGAGATGGATTGCGGCTGGAAGGGCATCCGCTGCATAAAACATGTGCTGGATAAGTTGGCGGTTCATTCCGCTGTGGCAACCCCGGATTAATAAAGGGACTAAGCCGAAAAGAAAATGAATAAATTAATGAATAAATAAATATATTAATAATAATAATACTATTTGCACTTAAAGCTATTTTGTTATGCAATAATTAATATTTTTTTTATAATTTAAAAAAATATATATTTTTTATAAAAAATGCACAATGCAAGTTTCACTGGAAACATTATTTTATTTTATTTTATTTAGCATGCAGTACATTTGGAAGTACTTTATGCTCACATTTTAAAGGCAATAATTTTTAATTATGAAATTACATAAAGATGCTTTTAGAGGGATAGTTCACCCAACAATGAACATTTTTTCTCACTCATGTGGTTTTAATCCTTTAATTTAATCCTATTTTGTAAAAAAGATATTTTGAAAAATGCAGTTTCAGCAACCAGTATTCTTCAAAATATCTTCTTTTGTGTTCAACAGAAGGAAGAAACTCATACAGGTTTTGAACAAGCAAAGTGTGAGTAAATGATGATAGAATTTTTGAGTGAACTGCCCCTTTAAGACCTTCTTCAGCTTGTTAAATATCACTCTAAAATTCAGATAACGGCATTTATTATGATCATCTGCAATTAGCATTGCAGTGTCTGCAAACATGACATATTTTCTGTATTTATTATTATTATTTATTATTTCGTTTGCCCTTTACATTTTCTTCAGTGTCAGTCCAAAGAACAGCATTTGAGCTCTTCTGCATAATAATGTAACTTATTTAATATTTTAATATACAGTGGGGAAAATAATTGAACACGTCACCATTTTTCTCAGAAAACATATTTTCGAAAGGTGCTGTTGACTTGAAATGTTCACCGGATGTTGATAGCAACCAAAGAAATCCATATATGCAAATCTAATTAGTTTACAAATGAAGTTATGTGTAATAAATGAAATGACACAGGGAAAAAGTATTGAACACATGAAGAAAGGGAGGTGTAGAAAGGCAGTGAAAGCCCAGACAGCAGCTGAAATCTCTCAGTAGGTCTTCAGCAACCCTCTGCCCTTCATCAGTGTAAATAAATAGCTGCTTCAGTCCAACATCTACATGAAGATGAAGCCAGGATGGACATTTCAGCAAGACAATGATCCAAAACACGGCCAAGGAAACTCAAATGCTTTCAGAGAAAGGAAATCAAGCTGTAGAATGGCCCAGCTAATAACCTGACCTGAATCCAATAGAAAATACAAAATAACGATCTGATTTGATAGACGAGACCCACAGAATCATCAAGATTTTTACACTCTGCTGAAGTTTGTGAATAAATTCACACCTGAGCAATGCACGTGACTTCATTCTCCGTATGAGAGGCGTCTTTAAGCTGCTGTCACCAAAAAGCCTTTTATATAAAGTATTAAATACGTTTCAGTAGTTCAGGGCTTTCTCCTTGTGTTGTTCCATAGTTATTACACAGAACTCATTTTTCAGATTTTGTTTTGATTTAATTTTATTTTTATGTTTGTATTGTTTGGGTTTTTACCTAAATCTGGTTCAAATCCATGTCAACAATTCAATTCAATTCTATTCATCTTTATTTGTATAGCGCTTATACAATGTAGATTGTGTCAAAGCAGCTTCACATGGAAGATTATAGTGAATTGAACAGTGTCAGTCCAGTTTTCAGAGATTAAGTTCAGTTCAGTTTAGCTCAGTTCAGTGTGGGTTAATAATCACTACTGAGAGTCTAAACACTGAAGAGCAAATCCATCGATGCGCAGCTCTACAGATCCCGAACCATGCAAGCCAGTGGCGACAGCGGCGAGGAAAAAACTTCACCAATTGGTGAAAGCGAAGATTTAAAAAACCTCGAGAGAAACCTGTCAACAGCTCCTTTAGAAATATTATTCCCAGGAAAAAAACATGACGTGTTCAATACTTATTTTCCCCGCTGTACTATCAGGCAATACTCAAAAATGTTGCCACTTTTTACATGGACAGAGCTTCATCCTTTATTATAACAGATGGAAAAAGCAAATAACTTCAGTCCTACTGTAAAAAGTGACATCTTAAAAGCAACTTTGGCCAAAGCTTACAGTCACCTTTCTTTCTGGCTTTGTACTTTTACATTTTTAATCCACAGCCCAGATACCTTTACACAACATCTTTGCTCTTAACCTTCAGAGTTTATTAAAATGCATATTGATATGATGGTTTTGGGAATTGCCTTATACTGTAATGGTCTGAACTCACCCAGCTGTTTAATATCTTTAATTCACAGAGAGATTCAGACATTCATAAGCATTGGGATAAATCCAATAACTCAATTAGTTATATGTAGACCCATAGTCCAGCTCTGTGACCTTGCAGAAACTCTTTAAACTGCACTGTAAACTAAAATGAAATTGACTTCTTTCTTTTTTTTTTGCGCTCACCTTCTTTCCTCATGCCGGCTCTGAAGCACTTTCGCAGTCTGCAGTATCGACACTGGTTTCTTTTGTCTTTGTCCACCACACACTGCCTGCTGAACCTTCACACACACACACACACACAGAGAAAGAGAGAAAAATATTGAGACTGCTGCAATTCTCACATTTCAACAGATCCAATGAAACACTTGGGGTCGTGCTCTTACAAGTTCTGATGAAAGTGGCCACAGATCACTTTTATTTTATTTATAGGACACTGTGATCATTTATAGATGGACTCCTGCCCCAAGGATAATATGTGCGTGAGTCTCCGTGAAATATCATCTACTTTTTGGTATATACAGTATATTTAATCCCTTTGTTTTTCTTATATTGGAAAGACATGCAACTAATGTATACTATAAGTAAACTGAATCCATTATTAATGTAAAATAGTAATCAAAACAATGCTTGAATGTGATGGGAAAGATTTTATTTGGTTACTAATTGTTGAACCTTTTAATAAATCCTTAACAGAGTTGACAGTAACAGGGGACAGACACAAAATGTGTGGTTTTTTTATTACTGAAATTACAAATAATACCATCCCAGGCCCATTCTGAAAATGTACCGCTATATGCATTTCTGCAGATCGCAAAAAACGTCCTAGGAGGTATGTTTTTATGCAGTTTTTGTTTTTGCGAATCCACCAGAAGCTGCTGTTTCTTCAATGTCAGTCCAAAGAACATCATTTGAGCTCTTCTGCATAATAATGTAACTTATTTAATATTTTAATATACAGTGGGGAAAATAATTGAACACGTCACCATTTTTCTCAGAAAACATATTTCGAAAGGTGCTGTTGACTTGAAATGTTCACCGGATGTTGATAGCAATCAAAGAAACCCATATATGCAAATCTAATTAGTTTACAAATGAAGTTATGTGTAATAAATGAAATGACACAGGGAAAAAGTATTGAACACGTGAAGAAAGGGAGGTGTAGAAAGGCAGTGAAAGCCCAGACAGCAGCTGAAATCTCTCAGTAGTTCTTCAGCAACCCTCTGCCCTTCATCATTGTAAATGAATATTAGCTGCTTCAGTCCAACATCTACAAAAGGATGAAGCCAGGATGGACATTTCAGCAAGACAATGATCCAAAACACGGCCAAGGAAGCCAGGAGGTATGTTTTTTTTGCAGTTTTTGTTTTCGCGAATCCACCAGAAGCCGCTGTGTACAACTTTTGAGATCTCAAATTTCTCTCGCTAGTGCCATTCGTGCTTGCTTTTACGTTAATCCACCAGAGGCCACTATCGACTGACTGACTGACCAATCGACGGACCCGCACTCCTCCGTCCCTAAACCCAATGGATAGTGTTTTAAAAAGCACAGATTGACCCGCCCACCCACTTCCCTAAACTCAACCAGCTGTGTTTTCAAAAGCAATCCAGAAAAAGAAAAGCCCTCGCCTGATTTTTTACCACGTTTTCTGATTTTACCACATTGTCACTCTGTTTTTTACTTGTTTGTTTTATTTTTTGGCTTTTGTTTTTGTCTTACAGGCTTTCTGAAACCGTTCTTCACCTCAGTGGTTT
Source organism: Danio kyathit (assembly GCA_903798195.1). Taxonomy (NCBI): domain Eukaryota; kingdom Metazoa; phylum Chordata; class Actinopteri; order Cypriniformes; family Danionidae; genus Danio; species Danio kyathit. The sequence continues at coordinate 81,317,775 of LR812525.1, read as the reverse complement.
TCAAAGTGGGGGGTCGAGAGACAATGAGAGGGGGTTGATTGGTGATTTCCAAAAATCTCATACATTTTATTAAGCTATTAAAATTAACATATTTTATCCATAACCTGCAGAAAAGAAATGTATTTTTAACTTATAATATATTTAATATATACTTAATATTGGATAGCTACATTTAAAAAACAAACAAACATGCAAATAAAAAGCCATCAGCCTTTCAATTTTTTTTTTTCCATTGGATTGCGACCCCTGGGGTATGCTAGATTAACGTCACACCTTGTACATTTGGGGGCCCTAAGCAGAATAATTTTGAGGACTTACCTTGCTCTAAATAGTGAAGTATTGCCATTTCAAACTGGCCCATAATGATTTTATTGTTTATTAAATACAATCAATCAAACAGGGTTGGGCTTGATTTCTTCCACTTAATAACTCTCTGAATGATTTGGACATTTTAAAACAGTACTGTTTTAGTCAACTAGCAGCTTCAAAAATGAAGAATTAAACCATCATTAATAAAGGGACCAGTGATTCCTGCTTTGCATCCTTCTGGAGTGTTTAAAACAGGGGTGTCCAAACTCGGTCCTGGAGGGCCGGTGTCCTGCATATTTTAGTTCCAACCCCAATTAAACACACCTGAACCAGCTAATCAAGCACTTTCTAGGTATACTAAAAACATCCAAGTTGAAGGAAGTTGGAGCTAAACTATGCAGGACACCGGCCCTCCAGGACCGAGTTTGGACACCCCTGGTTTAAAACATATTCTATTAATTTGGCAAACATAAAATGAAGATTTTATAAAAGATTCCACGTTGACTTTTTTTTGTTTTGTTGTTTTAATAAATTCCAAAAGCAAAAACCCTGCAATGAAACGAAACTGAACAATAATTAGCCAAAAGTGAAAATGCACTACTTAGTAATAAAATATACATTCTGAACTTATTAAAAACTCAAAAAACAACAACAAAACAATTAACATTAATGCAAAGATTGATTCATAAATAAAAAAATCAATAAGCAAATAATATAAAGTAAATATGAAAAATATTCATATTAAAAAAACTGAAAAACTTTATTATTATCTTCAGTCTCCTTCATTTGAGAAGCAGGGTCCAGAGCTTATATTAAACTATGACTAATTCAATTAGGACATAACTTTTATAAACATGTCTCAGGAAAAAATATTACCAGTGTGCAAAATATGTCTGTGAAAGACGCTTCAGTACTGCATCTCAGTAAAATGCGTTTTAGACTAAAAAACAGGTCTGTAAAACCAGGAAAAAATAAAATATTTCCTCTAAATAAACGACATTTACTGATCAGTAATCGCCTATTTTCAATAAATGTGCTACTAGATTATGTCTTTAACATCATCTTTAGCACTTAAAAGTGATGCTAAAAATGATTTTGTGCTTGTCTCTTCTCGTCGTCATTTTCCCCCTCAGTTTTTCTACGTCTGAAGAAGAACGTTAGATTCGTTTCATTTTCACGATCCAATTTCCAAAATAAATCAGGTATATAATGGCGGGAGATGAAGCAAATGCCATGGCTCGCGTTTTTGTGGCAACCGGTCTGTCTTGCAGGTTACCTTGGAAGAACAAACTCGAGTCGCGGACCGCGAGAACACAGAACACAAGGAAAAATGAGATGCTGCGAGCTTCCTGTTGATCACATGACTTTTAAACTCATAAAAATAATAAAGTTATTTTTTTAAGATTTGTTTTCTTTTTTTAAGATTTTTCAGTGAAAATTTATAAATAGTCAAATACTAAAGCACTGTCAATGAAGATAATTAGTAAAATGCAAATAAAAATGATTTTAGCAAGGAAGCGGCTTGCACCACTAGTGGGTTGAGGGGGCCCCCTAGTGGCGCCAGGGCCCTAAGCAGCCGCTTAGTTTTTTTTTTTTTAGTTTTTTTTTTATTGAATACAAGAATAATAACATTACTGCATTGAAGACAAAATACAATAACAAAAAAAAAACAACAACAACAAAAACTACAAAGCCTCAATTATTAAGAAAAAAGATTATCATAAGCTAAGCAGCCGCTTAGTTTTTTTTTATTATTATGCAAAAAGTGAGAATATACAATCACAGTACATTATAAAGAAAATGGAAATACAAAAAGAAAATATTTTTAGAAAAAAAACAACAACAAAAAAAACAAACAAAAGAAAAACAAACAGAAGGGGTATATACATTACACATTAAAGAAAACGATTATATAATTTACAAATTCCAGTTGTTATTAAAGCCTTTTTTGTAAAAGAGTTAGAAACAGTTTTAAAGTAATACTGCATTTCAATAAGCTAAATATAAAAAAAAAGGTTTTTGGTTTGAAAATTTACATTTATGTATATAAAATTTTGTTAATAAGATAAGAAGATTAAGAAAATATATTTTCTTTTTATGTAAAGCTTCTGTTTTATAATTAACAAAACCAAACAAAACATTTTCCCATAGTAAAACTTTTTATCAACAATCTCAATTACAAAAAGAGAAAAATATTTACGTTATCTATTATTTAATTAGTAATATTTATTTAAGATACAGATCAAACTATTTCTTAACTATTAAAGGGCAGACCCCCATAAATGTTTTTTATGTTTTAATGTTTTACAGTATATAATGAGATGACAGGATCTCATGATTTTAACAGATTTAATTACATTTTTTTAACATATTTTATCTATTTTCTTAAATATATAACATCTTATAATTCTACGTTAAATGCCCTGTAGTGTTATTTAAGTATAAAATTGCTTATTTGTATATTCATTCATTCATTCATTTTCCTTCGGCTTCATCCCTTTATGCATCAGAGGTTGCCACAGCGTAATGAACTGCCAACTATTCTGGCATATGTTTTACACAGTGGATGCCCTTCCAGCTGCAACCCAGTACTGAGGAACACACACACACACACACACACACACACACACACACACACACACACACACACACACACACACACACACACCTGGAGAAAACCCACGCCAAGACAAGGAGAACATGCAAACTCCACAGAGAAATGCCAACTGGCCTGGCCGGGACTCGAACCAGCGACCTTCTTGCTGTGAGGCGACAGTGCTACCCAAATTTATTTTTTATCTATTTGGATTTGGATATACTGGATTTCATTGTATACTGAGCATCACCAGATCATGCTTGCTACACTTTTACTATAATAAGACCATGGTTAATTTTGGTAAATGAAGCACAGTAGCCAGTTCTGAATGTGATAGCAGTTTTATCCGCATGTGTACAGTTGAAATCAAAATTATTAGCCGTCCTGTGAAATTTTTATTCTTTCCCTTTTTTTTCTTTTTTCTTTCCCAAATGATGTTTAACAGAGCATGGAGTTTTTGACAGTATTTCCTATAATATTTTTTCTTCTTAAGAAAGTCTTACTTGTTTTATTTCAGCTAGAATAAAAGCAGTTTTTAATTTATTTAAACCCATTTTAAGGTCAATATTATTAGCCCCCTTGAGCAATATATATATTTTTCGATTGTCTACAGACCAAACCATTGTTATACAATAACTTGCCTAATTACCCCAACTTGCCTTATTAACCTAGTTAAGTCTTTAAATGTCACCTTAAGCTGTATAGAAGTGTCTTGAAAAATATCTAGTCAAATATTATTTACTGTCAGCATGGCAAAGATAAAATAAATCAGTTATTAGAAATGAGTTATTAAAACTATGTTTAAAAATGTGTTGAAAAAATGTGTTGAAAAATATACAGGGAGGCTAATAATCTGACTTCAACTGTATGTGATACTGGTTCATACTGTATACTGTATACGTGATGGTGGTTTCACCTGCATGTGTAGGCATGGTTCTTGCGCACACTCCTCCTGAAAAAGCCCTTGCAGCCGTCACAGCTGGACGCTCCGTAGTGTTTTCCAGTGGCTCTGTCTGCGCAGATGGCACAGAGACTCACGCTGCTCTGCTGCGGGACCACCACCGGGACCGACGCAGCCGCATGACCTGGCATTAGAGGATCTTAGATGGAAAAAAAGTGGGGAAACACAATCAGGTTTTTTTAAACATTCATTAATTTTACCTCGACTCAGTCCCTTTATTCATCAGGGGTCACCACAGCAGAATAAACCGCCAACCTATCCAGCCTATGGTTTATACAGCGGATGCCCTTCCAGCTGCAACCCAATTAAGGGAAACACCCATACACATTCATTCACACACATACACTACAGACAATTTTAGCTTACCCAATTCACCTATACCACATGTTTTTGGACTTATAGGGGAAACCAAAGCACCCGGAGGAAACCCACATGAACAAGGGGAAAACATGCAAACCCTGCTAAAAAATCCAGCTTAAACCAGCCTAAGCTGGTTGGCTGGTTTTAGCTGGTCGACCAGCCTGGTTTTAGAGGGGTTTTGGCCATTTCCAGGCTGGTTTCCAGCCATTTCCAGCCTGGTCTTAGCTGGTCAGGCTGAAAAATGACCAGCTTAAACCAGCTAAAACCAGCTTGACCAGCCTGGTTTAAGCTGGACATAGCTGGTTTTGGCTGGTCAAGCTGGTTTTAGCTGGTCAGCTCCCAGCCTGACCAGCTAAAACCAGGCTAAAAATGGCTGAAAACCAGCCTGGAATTGGCAAAAACCCCTCTAAAACCAGGCTGGTTGACCAGCTAAAACCAGCCATTTTTAGCCTGGTCTTAGCTGGTCAAGCTGGTTTTAGCTGGTCATTTTTCAGCCTGACCAGCTAAGACCAGGCTGCAAATGGCTGGAAACCAGCCTGGAAATGGCCAAAACCCCTCTAAAACCAGGCTGGTTGACCAGCTAAAACCAGCCAACCAGCTTAGGCTGGTTTAAGCTGTTTTTCAGCAGGGAACTCCACACAGAAATGTCAACTGACCTAGCCTAGACTCGAACCAGCGACCTTTTTTCTGTGAGGCCACAATTCTAACTACTGAGCCACCGTGCCGCCCCCAAAAGATTCATATGCACTCAAAAAAAATAAAATGCTGGGTTATTGTAACACAACGTTGAATCAAACATGGACAAACCCAACCGTTGGGTTAAAAAAAATTGATAATAATAATAATAGGACAGTCCACTTGTTGCGCACTCCTGATGGTAATGACCGCAATTCTAACTGTGTCCAATCAGCCAGCAGATTATCCGCCCGGCGACAGAGTGTCTGTACTTATTACTTTGCAAAGGAGAAACTCCATTCAATTAAACAGGTCAGTGAAAAGACTCCATCCAGGTCATTCTGCAGTGTTAGCTAAAAACCTAATTCAATTCCCTCATGTGTTGCATTAAATGTGATTGCTATCCTAAGTCAGTGAACGTCACATCTTCACTTAACCGATGCAGAAATAAAGCCTAATGTATGCAAATAATACACTCAGCACTTTAAAGCCACTCAGAGAGGTAATGCGCTCTAACATACAGAACGCCTCTGGGTTCAAAGGGCAGTTATATTATATTAAGAGTCCACAATGCTTCTGGCACCCACGCATGTGTGCTTTGCTAAGATGGATCCAGCATATCTGAATCAGCAGCGCTTCTAATGATATAAGAAAATGAGATTATAATGGAAAGCTGGAGCAGGTTGAAGTGGTGTGTGTGTGTGTATGTGTGTGTGTATAGGCTTTTCAAAAGTCCTCTTATACAGTATGTGCAGTGCTCAACATAAATGAGTACACCCTATTTTGAAAATGAATGTTTTTATCTATTTCTCAGTGAATATATGTTATATACACTCACCGGCCACTTTATAAGGTACACCTTACTAGTACCGGGTTGGACCCTCTTTTGCCTTCAGAACTGCCTTAATCCTTCATGGAATAGATTTAACAAGGTACTGAAAATATTCCTCAGAGATTTTGGTCCATATTAACATGATAGCATCACACAGTTGCTGCAGATTTGTCAGCTGGACATCCATGATGCTAATCTCCCGTTCCACCACATCCCAAAGGTGCTCTATTGGATTGAGCTCTGGTGAGTGTGGAGGCCATTTGATTACAGTGAACTGGTTGTCATGTTGAAGAAACCAGTCTGAGATGATTCGCGCTTTATGGCGCGTTATCCTGCTGGAAGTAGCCATCAGAAGATGAGTACACTGTGGTCATAAAGGGATGGACATGGTCAGCAACAATACGTTAGGTAGGCTGTGACGTTGACACAATGCTCAGTTGGTACTAATGGGCCCAAAGTGTGCCAAGAAAATATCCCCTACACTATTACACCAGCACCAGCAGCCTGAACTGTTGATACAAGGCAGGATGGATCCATGCTTTCATGTTATTGATGCCAAATTCTGACCCTACCATCTGAATGTTGCAGCAGAAATCGAGACTCATCAGACCAGGCAACGTTTCTCCAATCTTCTATTGTCCAATTTTGGTGAGCCTGTGTGAATTGTAGCCTCAGTTTCCTGTTCTTAGCTGAACAGAGTGGCATCCCGGTGTGGTCTTCTGCTGCTGCAGCCCAAGGTTGGACATGTTGTGCATTCAGAGATGCTCTTCTGCAGACCTCAGTCGTAACGAGTGGAGTTACTGTTGCCTTTCTATCAGCTGGAACCAGTCTGGCCATTCTCCTCTGACCTCTGGCATCAACAAGGCATTTGCACCCACAGAACTGCCACTCACTGGATATTTTCTCTTTTTCAGACCATTCTCTGTAAACCCTAGAGATGGTTGTGCGTGAAAATCCCAGTAGATCAGCAGTTTCTAAAATACTCAGATCAGCCCGTCTGGCACCAACAACCATGCCATGTTCAAAGTCACTTAAATCCCCTTTCTTCTCCATTCTGATGCTCGGTTTAAACTGCAGCAGTTTGTCTTGACCATGTCTACATGCCTAAATGCATTGAGTTGCTGCCATGTGATTGGCTGATTAGAAATTTGCATTATCGAGCAGCTGGACAGGTGTACCTAATAAAGTGTCCGGTGAGTGCATTTTGGTGCATTTGAACAAAGCAGATTTATTAAACGGATATATTTATTAAAATAACCAAACATCTTTAGAAATAGAAAGAGAATACATTTAAATTCATGCAAGATATTGGAAAAAAGGTTACAAGATTTTAGCAAAATTTAATAAATCTTTTGTTTCTCTTGAATCTTTCTCTTTTTAAAATACTTTTCCCCTAACATATATATTTGTGTGTACTAATTTTAGAGTGTTATATAAGTTATTTTGTTAGATTAGCTTTAGATTTGACTTCAGTACTAATCTAATGTACAAATATAAGCTATAGAAAGTGAAGTTTATCTATAAACTAATTTCAAGAGGATCACTTGCTTATGATTGCTTACAGCCGGCCCTCGCATTATTCAATTTATGATTCACCAATCAGACGATTCCTAAGCCACTATAAATACCCTAGGTTCCATATGACAGCCATCTTTGTTTTGAAGAATTCCCCCTTCCACCCCTACTCCTCCTTTCCTAGATGGGTGGCATGGTGGCCCAGTGGCTAGCACTGTTGCCTCACAGCAAGAACATCACTGATTCTAGTCCTTACTAAGCCAGCCAACGTTTCTGTGTGGAGTTTACACGTTCTCCCCGTGCTCACATGGGTTTCCCCCGGGTTCCCCGGTTTCCTCCCACCGTCCAAAAACATGCAACTTAAGTTAATTGACTAATCTAAATCAGCACCATAGACATTCTCCTAGTAAGAAGTTATCTCTTATAAGCAATCACTATCTGTTCATTAGCTACTACAGCAGGGGAGTCCTCGAGATCTACCTGAGCTCAAACTCCCCTCTCGCCTTGCAAACGGGAGGGAGCCCCGGGCTCGAGGATCTTATGAGCTCAGGGCTCTCTCCCGGGACAGCATGCCAAACAAGCTTTATAATCAATCATCAGCTAAGTGTGAACTCTAGAAATACGTATTGAAATGAGAGATTTGTGAGGGGTGTACTCGTATATGTTGAGCACTGTATAATTAAAATAGCAGCATCTCATGCTATAGCAGCTAATGTCATAGTGAAGTTAGCTTTAGTTCCTGGCTTTGTGCAGCAAATGTCCTAAACACTCGAGTATGGAGGAGTTTAGAGAGCGGTTCAACACATGCTCTACTTGGCTTGCGTTTCAGTTCTCCATGTTCATTGGCAGCAGACACGCATACAAACTGCTGACAGGCCTCTTTTAAACATTTATCTTTGTGTTTATGTTTTAACTCAGCTGCGCATGTAGCGTGTACGCAACTCAAATGCAACATCAATCATATTCAAACAAGACTCTGCTGCTGAAAAGACAGACTTTAATGATCAACAAGTGAGAATTGTGTTTGGAAAGCTGGTCTCCAGAGTGAGATGTGATGCTCAATGTGATCAGGGATTGTTAACTAGGATTTTGATTTAGTTCCCTGCTGAAAAATCCAGCTTAAACCAGCCTAAGCTGGTTGGCTGGTTTTAGCTGGTTGACCAGCCTGGTTTTAGAGGGGTTTTGGCCATTTCCAGGCTGGTTTCTAGCCATTTCCAGCCTGGTCTTAGCTGGTCAGGCTGGGAGTTGACCAGCCAAAACCAGCTTGACCAGCCAAAACCAGCTATGTCCAGCTTAAACCAGGCTGGTCAAGCTGGTTTTAGCTGGTTTAAGCTGGTCATTTTCCAGCCTGACCAGCTAAGACCAGGCTGGAAATGGCTGGAAACCAGCCTGGAAATAACCAAAACCCCTCTAAAACCAGGCTGGTCGACCAGCTAAAACCAGCCAACTAGCTTAGGCTGGTTTAAGCTGGTTTTTTTTAGCAGGGTTTCTGGAGTTTTAGGGTTAGATATTATAATGAAGAGAACATATTATTACATTGGCGACATGCCTCACTGCAAGAAGGTCGCTGGTTTGAGTCTCGGCTGGGCCAGTTGGCATTTCTGTGTGGAGTTTGCATGTTCTCCTTGTGTTGGCGTGGGTTTCCCTTCGGGTGCTCCGGTTTCCCCCACAAGTCCAAAGACATGCGCTATAGGTGAATTGGATGAAGTAAATTAGCCGTAGTGTATGAGTGTGAATTAGGGGGTATGGATGTTTCCCAGTACTGGGTTGCAGCTGGAGGGGCATACGGTGTATTAAATATATGCTGGATAAGTTTGCGGTTCATTCCGCTGTGAATAAAGGGACTAAGCTGAAGGAAAATGCATGAATTAATGAAGTTTAAAATATGTAAACACACATGGTTACATTTTAGACTAATTAATTCAAACTTACCTTAAAATAAGCATAAATGTTTTTTTAAAACCATTTAAAACCAACATAAAAATCACAAAACTAGACTTTTAAAACCTTTTTTTTTTTTCTTAACTCTTGTGTATTGTACAAATTGACTATGCTTTTGTTATGTTGGTGGCTGTTTTTGCCCCATTGACTTCCATTATAATGACATTTTTTGATTGCAAAGCCTCAATACACATGCACTCCTGATTGTTGGTGTTTTTCCCTGTTGGGAAGAGCCAAAACTATTCATTTTTACTGTTGATCATCAGTTGGCAGTATTAACCCTTTAGATAGGCCTGTGCAAAAAAGTTGACTTTTATATGGAGTTCTATGGAGAAAAACGAAAATGATAGTTTGTGTGCAAAAATACACATACTACAGTATGTTTACTATGATCTGAGAGCTGAGGGGCTTTTTTTATTTTCTCAAACATATCAAAATAAGTGTGCAAAGGTCTCTCTCTCTCTCTCTCTCTCTCTCTCTCTCTCTCTCTCTCTTCTCTCTCTCTCTCTCTCTCTCTCTCTCTCTCTCTCTCTCTTCTCTCTCTCTCTCTCTCTCTCTCTCTCTCTCTCTCTCTCTCTCTCTCAGTGTTGCCAGATTGGGCAGTTTTGAATTTGATTTTGCTGGTAAAAAATGGCATCCGCAGGTTGAACTTATTGAACAAAACATAACTGTGCTCCTACTCCATTCAGTTAGTAGTGACCAGTGCATAGCGCAAACCGCGTGGGGCCATCTGCAAGAGGAGGTGAAGGAACGTTGTATCAAAATATGACTCCCCTGACAAAGAAGAAGCGTTGTCTGATTAACAAGCAGCAACTTATTATGTTCAAAATAATTAAAAACGCCAAATAGGATGAATTTATACCCAATTTCAAAGTAAAACACACTCTAATTGGTAGTGTAATCTACCAGCCTGGGGTGCGTTTCCCAAAACCATCGTTAGCCAACTAAGGTCGCAAGTTCTGTCGTTACAAACATAGTTCATTGATTTGCTGTTTCCCGAATCCATCGTTCCAACGAACATTCGCAAACTGCGTCGCAAACTTGAGCACTTGAAACGACACCTCTGGAGCTGTAGTTAAAAGCATAGTTCCTGGCTGTGTTCTATTCCCACTTATCCCCCCTATGCCCTATTCATTTAGAACATTCTAACATTCAAAGTTGGAATTATTAAAAATAAAAAAGCATTAAGGTCATCTCTCTTAGGTGTAATTTGCTTTCAAAGTATTTTTACAGTTCAGTTTTAGCAATCTTCATGTTTACAATTGTGCTCCCTTCGCGGTGCACTTTGAAAACATTGATGTAATTTTGAACACAGCCTCATGGCGAAAGCTATAGGTATATTTAAAAACGGAAATTATGTTACGTCTCCAAAGCTTGCGAAAATAAAAAAAACATAGCATACATTAATTATTTATTTTATAGTGGGTTATTTATTAAGTTTCTCTGCTGTATATGACATGGGTCTGTTGGTTAGAACTTTCTGCTGTGGTTTGCATGTCAAATTGTATTTTTTTTAAATAAATAAACAATATCCTAAATAATAATAATCATCATCATCATTAATATTATTATTAAAGTAAATATATTTATAGTAAATCGCCTCATTATTTATTTATTTATATGATTTATATATATGATATTAGAATAGTGTTAGCTTTTGTAAGTGATTTTATGTTTTAGAATAGAATATGTAATGTACAACTTCTCAATAATATTAGTAAAGCAAACACAGGCCCTATATGTGCCATTTACATATATTTCAGTTAATATGGAAAACGAGCGCATGTTTTTACCAAAACTAATATTGGATTTTATTTTAAATGTGTGTTTGTGTAAAACAATATAATTTGCACAATGAAATGATGGGGTTCTTCTCTAAAGAAGTTACTCCACCCCGTTTAGAGCATCATTAAGGGCGTTTTACGTTATAACTAACGTGGTTCAAGCGATGGATCTGCGACAGAGAAACTATGGGTTTTGGGAAACACTCGTCACTACATCGTTCTTTTGCCAAACGATGCATCATACTATGATAGTTCAGCCGCGAGTTACGTCGTTGTTTGGGAAACGCACCCCTGATCTCATGAGGAAACGTACTGTACGTATTTTACATTTTGTCAGTTTAGTGGCTAATTCGTACGAATTCGTATGAGTTCAATCGTACGAAAATGTATGATTTTAACAATGAGGCGTGGCACCTAACCCCACCCCTAACCCCAACAGTCATTGGGTGATGAGCAAATCGTACTAAATTGTACAAGTTAGATCGTACAAATTCATACGAATTAGCCACTAAATCAAAAAGTTACGAATTGCCGTGAGATTGCGTTGAATCTACACAACATCAAGTGCAATGTGTGGGTGTTTCGATGTGATTTAAATATGTTGTGGTTCTGTGACTGTGACTGCTGGTGTTGGTTGCTGTATGGTTAAAAAGTATGACAGATTTAAATAAATTTAAAAATAAAATAAAATATTATTGCTAGAATTTTAGGTGTTTTTTTGTGCATTTTGACGGGTTTTGGACAGCTTTTGGGCTGGAAAAGTTTTTCTATATCTGGCAAATCTGCTCTCTCTCTCTCTCTCTCTCTCTCTCTCTCTCTCTCTCTCACAAACACACACACTATACTCCATTTAACCATATTATGTTTATCCAGAAACTATGTTTTTTTTCAGCAACAAACAAGAATGCATGATAATATGCTGTCATGGCTTTGTAATCAAAAGATGTCGGTATTATGGAAGTCAATGGGTCAAAAACAGCCCCGAACATAACAAAAGGGTAGTCAATTTGCCCAGAGTGTATTGTTGAAGTTTTTTCAAAGCATTTCCCCAAAATATGTGTCAAAATAAGATTTGTCACCAAAAATCATTCCTTTTGCTGAAACACAGAGAAAGTTATGGCCAAATTAAGCCTCAAAATCACCACAGAGTGGATGAAAACATCCCCAACAGCACATAATAGTTAAACGGTATGCCCAACTAACCAAACCAGAAAGACTTCCTACATTAGATTCATTTATTTAAAAGCCCATGCTAGTTTACACAACTAAACAACCAAACAAGTCATCTAGTCTTGTCAGCAGGGTCTTCAATCATCCTCGAGGGTTGTCTACAGAATTCATCGCTGCAATTTTGAGTCAATAACTGGGTGATGAGTCAGTAGAGCAAAGGTTAGACACATACCTGTTTGTACAGGCAGAACACGTAGACCGTCAAACTCCAGCATGGTGAACGTCGGGTCCAGGGTTATTCCATACTCCGTCACACTCAGGTCAAGAGACGACCCAGAGATCTTCATGGTAAAGTCAGGATTCGGCCTGCATCAGCAGCACAACATAAAATAAAAAGAAGTCAACCGGCAATTCACTCAGCGTTCATCCAAAAACTCGTAAACACTCCAGCATATCAGTGTCCTCTTGGATCTGTTACTCTTTCCTTTCCAGTAAATGGAGTTCGAATGCTGGAATCACATTGATGTCTTCAAGAAGTTGTTGTCGAAAGTCACTTCGGAATTGAACTGGAGGTATCTGATATGGTAATTAGCGTCCAAGACTCTTCAGAAGCAGACTGATTGAGAGACTGAGATTTGGCCAAATGTCTACAGTATGTGTTTGCTGTGCTCTTATCAGTGTAGAGGGAATCATAAAGGGGAGGGATCTGGATCAGGTAAACATGAGTCACTTTTCAGTGCTAAATAACATCAGGAGTATATTTATTGCTCGGTAACAACAAGATAGCAAAGAGTTGTTGGTTGCTTTAAGTTGGCTTTGAAAACTTTCATTGAGAAGCACTCATGAGGCCTACATAAGATTTATGTGGTTGATCTGGATGTGGTGTTGATTTGATTTGAAGTCTGTACCACGCTTTGTCGTCTTCATTATAGAGGATTAGCTAGTAGCTTTAATTTTCAAACTTTGCCCTTTTGGTGTATTTGCTATCAGGTCAACGGTGCTATTGATCAAAGGCAGCATGATAACATGCTATTGCGTTACATTCCTTCTCATCTTCTGCATTCAGATTTGATCATGTGATTCAATAAAATCAACTCTTTCGCCAGAGAATTGGATCAACACACAATAGTCAAGAATCCTGTCGCCCTCCCAAAAAAACTTTTGGATGCTAAAAAGTGTAGTAGTCAGTCAACTTTAATCTCTCCACTACTGGTGGTTTTGGAGTTTATCCTGACACCTGTTGGTGTTGTTTAATGGTTGCTGCCAGACCTGCTAGGTTTTGCTTAAAGGGGTGGTCCACTACGATATCATATTTTAAACTTTAGTTCATGTGTAATGTAGATGTGTGAACATAAACAACATCTCTGAATGTAAGATCCTCAAAGTTCAATGCAAAGGGAGACATTGGCTTTTACAGAGTTAGCCTAGCAAAGCCTACAGCGAACAAATTTGGAGACTACAAAAAAATACATCCAGACTAGTGAGATCACAAGGGCTTCTGGTTACGCGCATTCACCTCACGCACATACCCTGCGCAGTGAAGGGGCATGGCCAGAGGCGCTGTAATGTCACAGCAGAGAAAGCTAAAATGCTGTCCAATCGCTGCTATTTCCACAGAGCTTCTTCTGTTTCTGTAAGTGAACTTCCAAAGGAAACGGCACAAAGAGAGAAGTGCTTACTGTTTCATTTTAATTATGTTCTAGAGAATTATAAAAAAATATATAGCTAGCATTTGACAAAGGACAGCTTCAAGAATCTCTCTCAGTTCAGTGCTGGATTCGGCTAAAAACTTCTCCAACCGACAAAGCTGTGAATTGTGAGCCGATATTTCGATACTCAGAAGCTTTTAATTTGGTATCGATATTTTTTTAAAAGTATCGATATTTCAACAACAGTTTAATAATTTCAGTGATGGTCAGTGACGCTTTGTATACAAGATGTTACACCAATCAATCTGCGGCGGAACGTGACGTGAGAGATCATGTGCCTTTCAGAACTTACATACTCAACACACGCAAGTCGCACACTTCTGCATTACGGAATGACACGATGGCAGAGACATAACGCGGCGTGTTGTGGTGCTCATCAGCTTAAAATGCGTTGCACGAGCAATATTTGTGGTAAGAAAGTCGTACACACCAACAATACAAGCAGCCTTAAAAACACTTACAGACAACACACCCTGAAAGAAGCGGAACAAAAACAAGCTGCCCAGTGTCCCTCTGCTCAGTCTCTCTCTGTCCGCCAAAAGACAGTATAGGAGTTTTAAAGGAGAGTACCCCCCCCCCTCTCTCTCAATTCAATTCAATGTTTTGCCAAAGCATTTATAAAGTTTACATTAAAAAGAACACACACACACACACACACACACACACACACACACACACACACACACACACACACACACACACACACACACACACACACACACACATATATATATATATTATATATATATATATATATATATATATATATATAACATAGTAAACACAGCAAATAGTAGTATAGTATTATAATATATAGTATAATAATAATAATAATAATAATAATTAAATACAAATAAAAATAAATAAATAAAACAATAAATCAGAATATTAAATCAGCTCGCTCTTTCTCTCTCGTTATCATTAGGTGAATAAGAATTAATATAAGTGTGTGTGTGTGTATCTGTGCAGTGTGTATATACAGTATGTATGTGTATGCAGTGTGTATATACAATATGGATGTGTGTGCGTGTATGTATATATCACACACACACACACACACACTACAGTATATATATATATATACACACACACACACACACACACACACACATGTAATGATTTTTTTTAATTAACATTATTTTTTTTTTTAAAAATTACATTAATATTTTAAATAATAAGTGGTATCGGTATCGTAAATATTTTAACAAAAAGTATCGGTATCGTATCGCCCATTCCTAGTTTTCATGTTAGCTGATCAGCTGTATATAATCAAAGTAAGATATCTGAAAAAGAATGTGATTTTTTACATATAAAGCATGAGCACACATTGCTTTGCATCTTATAAACACAACCAAGCCTTACAAATACACTGTGGACCACCCCTTTAAGAAATAAGCAACTGAGAATTTCCATGCAGAAGTCAACTTTGCAAAAAAAAAACTCTAAAACAAAATAATAAACTCTTTTGGATTTTCCAGGTTTCATAAGAAGATTTTCACAGTGGTTGCTTCCCCAAAGAATTCTTCAGTCAACCTTCTAATCTAAATAATAATTTTTGTTCTCTTCACAGCTGTGTGTAGTTTAGATAATAAATGACACAAAATACACAGTTTCTTACTTCGTTCCATTCGGAAAGGCCCTTCCCTATGCCCTAATACAGAGGTGTCAAACTGCACAGTTGAGTTCCAACTATAGGCAGAATATTGGAAAAATCTGGCATTGCGATATTTCGCTTTTCTGCAATATATAGTACTTTCGCCTCACAGCATGAAGGTCGCTAGTTTGAGTCCCGGCTGGGTCAGTTGGCATTTCTGTGTGGAGTTTGCATGTTCTCCCCATGTTGGCGTGGGTTTCCTCCTGGTGTTTCCACCACAGTACAAAGACATGTGCTGTAGGTGAATTGAACAAACAAATATTGGCCGTTGTATGTGTGTGAATGAGTGTGTATGAATGTTTCCCAGTACTTGGTTGCAGCTTGGAGGGCATATGCTGTATGTAACATGCTGGATAAGTTGGCGGTTCATTCCGTTGTGGCGACCCCTGATGAATAAAGGGACTAAGCCGAAGGAAAATGAATGAATGAATGAATGAATGAATGAATGAATGAATAAATATACTGTAATATAAATACAAATGCGACTATTTTGAGTATTGCATAGGAGGGGCAACGGTGTCTGTAATAGAAATGAAGGGAATCCTGGCATTTTTCTATTTATTTCAGAGTTTTTATGCCTAAATAAAATCAAAAGATTCACATTTAAGAGCAAGATGTGTCCCCTGCAGTAGGGGTTGTGTATAGGGAGGAGCGGCACTTTAATGTTTATTGCCACCCTTCATATAAAGATTAAAAATACGGGAGAAATACAGGAAAATACATTTACAGGGTGATAGCGGGATAGAATTGCCAGAATCCTAGGCGATTAAGTGGAGCAGTAGGTAGTGCTATCGCCTCACAGCAAGAAAGTCGCTGGTTCAAGCCTCGGCGGGGTCAGCCGGCGTTTCTGTGTGGAGTTTGCGTGTTCACGTGGGTTTCCTCTGGGTGCTCCGGTTTCCCCCACAGTCCAAAGACATGTGGTACAGGTGAATTGGGTAGGTTAAATTGTCCGTAGTGTATGAGTGTGTATGGATGTTTCCCAGAGAGGGGTTGCAGCTGGAAGGGCATCCGCTGCGTAAAAAAAACCTGTGCTGGATAAGTTGGCGGTTCATTCCATTGTGGCGACCCCGGATTAATAAAAGGGACTAAGCCGGAAAGAAAATAAATGAATGAATGAATGATGAAAGGAAGAATCCCAAGAAAAACGGGAGGGTTGATAGGTATGCTACTGTATATCAGCGATTCCCAACAGGGGGTTTGCCCCCTACAAGGAGGCCTCAGCGAGCTCTGTAGGGGATCACGTCGTATTTTAATTTTTTTTTTTTTGCTGTGGACAATTAGAAGAATGATCACGTTGCCTTTCATTTCATCCCCTGGCTGACCAAAAAATGAACAAATTTGTCATACGTCCTCCACAAAAAACTCACTGATTCACCTTCAGCAGCTAATAGTAATGACCCAAGCATACTGGACCCAGCTGAGGCAGCTCCAAACATTTCAGGTCGCAGCACTAGCAATACTGGATACATGCAATACAATAAATACCAAGATAGTTACCTGAACTATGGTTTTATTACATTTTCTCGAAGCAAAAATCCCTGACCCAGCCACAGTGCATTATCTGTGCCAAAGTTCTAGCTAACGAATGCATGAGCCCGTCCAAATTAACAATACATTTGCAGACGACTCATCCCCAATACCGCGACAAGCCTAGAGCATTTTTTGACCACAAGGCACAAAGGTTTAAGTTTTTTTTAGTTACAAATGGCCTACTGATGTGTGCATAAACATATGTAGATATAGTAATAAACATACCGTTTGTTTGAAAACAACATTTATTGTCATCCTTACTGCAATCTCCTTACTGCAAGCTTATATGAGTGATAATATCATCAAATGTGGAGGGGGCCTTACAATATTGTCCAGGGGAAAAGGGGGTCTCAGGTAAAAAAAGGATAGGCACCACTGCGCTTTATCATGTTTTGTTTGGCTTTCTGTTTGTTTAGATATATCCACCCTACTCATGTTTTTGCTCTGTAAAGCTCCTGAAGTAAACACAGTAACTTACACGGTCAACAGTGTGCATTAATACCATACTTTTTCAGTGATGCTGTTTCTGGTGGTATTTTTTCATTAACTTCTCCCATAAGGATTCATTCATTCATTTTCCTTCAGCTTAGTCCCTTTATTCATCAGGGGTCGCCACAGCAGAATGAACCGCCAACTTATCCAGCATATGTTTTTACACAGCGGATGCCCTTCTAGCTGCAACCCAGCACTGGGAAACAACTATAGACTCTCGCATTCACACACACACTCATACACTACAGCCAATTCAGTTTATTCAATTCACCTATAGCGCATGTCTTTGGACTGCGGGGGGAACCGGAACTCCACACAGAAATGCCTGACCCAGCCGGGAGTCGAACCAGCAGCGTGAGTGGCAATGCTAACCACTGGGCCACCGTGTCACCCTGTTCCTATTTGCATATAAAGTCTTTCGGATGTGACGTTAAACTGAGGTCCTGACTCTCTGTGATCATTAAAAATCCCATGGCACTTCTTGTAAAGATTAGGGGTGTAACCCCGGTGTCCTGGCCAAAGTCCCTCAATCGGCACTTACCCATAATGGCCTCCTAATCATCCCCATCCACCAAATTGGCTATATCACTGTCTCTTCACTCCACCAATAGCTGGTGTGTGGTGAGCGCACTGGCGCCGTTGTCCTGTGGCTGCCGTCGCATCATCCAAGTGGATGCTACACACTGGTGGTGGTGTGGAGAGACCCTGCTCATGATTGTGAAGCGCTTTGGGTGTATGGTCATACACAATAAAAATGCGCTATATAAATTCACATTACATTAAATTACATAAAGTATTTGATAAAGCATAAATCGGTCTTGAAAAACAACCAGATGTGAGAAGAATCACATTACAAACTTTGACTTGAAGTGAAATATATATATTCAGACAAACTCTACAACACTGTACAGCTTTAAAGAGGGAAATAACTACAATTCCATGAGGCATTGCAAACGACAGCTCAATAAATAAATATAAAATCATTTAAAGTTATTTACTGCTTCAATAAAAGCGATAAAATACTTTTTTTCACACTAGTCGGCGGAGCTGAATTCTGTTTTGACGTCTTTTGAACTTTCTGAATGGTGGTATGTCTGTGCAGAATCAATGGTAATGTAGTTTTTCATTACAAATGTGGTGTCAAACCTCTATACAGTTCTTATAAATATATTTTGAAGATGCTGGATAGGTGTAACCATTGACTTCCATACCAGTGGAAAATAATATGGATGTCAATGGTTACAGGTCTCCAACATTGTTCAAATGTCTTCCTTTGGGTTGTACAGAAGAGAGAAACTGAAATGGGTTTAGAAGAAGTAGATGGTGAATACATGGTGTCAGGATTTTCATTTTTGGGCAAACTGTTCCTTTAATAAATTTGCATAATAATATTAGAAGTCTTGTCACTGTTCTCCTCAATAACAGTAAAATAAATAAATATATAAGAAAAATAAATAAATAAGAAAAGATAAAAGAAATTAATTAAAATAATATTAAATAAATAAGAAAAATAAATAAATACTAAAAGATTAAATAAATAAAAATATTAAATAAATAAGAAAAATAAATAAATACTAAAAGATAAAATAAATAAATTAATAAATTAAAATAATATTAAATAAATAAGAAAAATAAATATAAATAAGAAAAGATAAAATAAAGAAATTAAAATAATAATAATAAAATAAAGAAAGAAAGAAAAAGGAAAAGATAAAATAAAGAAATAAAAATAATATAATTAAATAAATAAGAAAAGATAAAATAAATAAAATAAAATAATAATAATAAAATAAATAAATAATAAAAATAAATAAGAAAAGATAAAATAAACTAATTAAAATATAAAAATAAAATAGATAAACAAATTAAAATAATAATAAATAAATAAGAAAAATAAATAAATACTAAAAGATTAAATAAATAAATAAACAAATTAAAATAATAATAATAAAATAAGAAAAGAAAGAAAAAAGAAAAAAAGGAAAGATTAAATAAATAAATAAATAAATAAATAAATAAATAAATAAATAAATAAAATAAAGAATAGATTCTGAAATAAACATAAAAAGAAAAATGACTCTTTTTATTTTATTTATTTATTTATTTATTTTTATTTTTACAAATGATAACAAACAATATGTCAGGCAGCATATGACTTTTTTTTGGAAGAACAGATCCATCATGGTTTGCTGTAATGGGATTTCCGTGGTGCGCGTGGCTCCTTCAGTAAATGTCACGCTGGTCTGTGGGTCAGACGTCCCTCAACTCACCGTAACACACACAGACCACGATTCAGAAGATTGATAGATCATAAAAAGCTGTCAGTCACTGCACAGCTCAAAACTGCTGCTGTTCATACTGAAAAATCAGCTCAGAGCAGGCTAAAATCTAGCTTATTTGCTTGACAAATCAGAAGAAAAGAAAGCTTTAGGTTAGAACATTCTTGGTAATTTTATGTAGTCATGCAGTTTTTAATACAACTAAATTTGATTACATTAAATGAAACTCTATGACTGTAAATAATAGTACATGTTGATGACTTTATTATTATTATTATTAATATTATTATTATTTGTTATTATTATATTTTTGTAATTGTGACTATGTTAAATATAATGAATAACATTTTTGAGTTATTTTTAATTACAACTGCATCTTTGTTAAATTTGGATAATCAGACAATTTAATTTACTGAAATAAAATAATTAGATTATAATTACTAGTATTTTTTTGCAATATTGCTGCATTTTATTTATTTTATATTATTTTTAATAAAGCAATGGTTTTAATAAGGCTGTAATTATTAGTCAGTTTTTGAGACTCTCTGATAATCAATTAATTTATACTACTTTATTTTATTGAAAACTACATTATCATTATTATTATCATTATTATTATTATTAATATATTTTTGTATTTGTGAGTATTCCTGGATTTGACTAGTTATGCTAAATATAATAAAATAAAATGAATAAAATATAAATGTTTTGATTTATTTTTAATTACAATCTGCATTTTTGTTCAATTTAGTCAGACAATTTTAATTTAATTGTATTAAATTGAAAAAGAATTGGTTTATAATTATTAGTACATTTTCAAAATTCTGATTAGTGCTACATTTTATTTATTTATTATTATTTTTAATAAAGCAATGGTTTTAATTAGGATGCAATTATTAGTCAGTTTTTTGAGAATCCTTGATAATCAATTAATTTATACTACGTTATTTTATTAAAAACTACATTATTATTATTAATAATAATAATATATTTTTGTATTTGTAAGTATTGATGGATTTGACTTTTTATGCTAAATATACTGAAATAAAATGAATAAAATAGAAATGTTTTTGTTTCCTTTTTAATTATAACTGTAAATTTGGATAGTCGGGTGATTTTGATTTAATTATATTTTATTGGGAAAATTTATATATATAATTAGTATGTTTTGCAATTCTGTTTAGTGCTGCATTTTATTTATTTAATATTATTTTTAATAAAGCAACGATTTTAATTAGGCAGTAATTATTCATCAATTTGTAATACCCTTGGATAATCAATTAATTTATACAATAATAATTTTTTGAAAACTACATTATTATTATTATTAATGATAGTTATAATAGCAATAATATTAATATTCAGTCATTTTGAATAGTGATAAATTCATGCTAAAAACTATATTCTGAAATGATTTTAATTTATTTGAAATTATTACTACATATATATTTTTTTTTAATTTTGGTTAGTCATGCAATAATTATTACTCTTCGGTTTATGAGAATCCTGGATTATCAATTTATTTGATAGAATTTAGATTTTTTGTGAACATGATAATAATAACAATAATAATAATAATAATTTTAAATAGTGGTCCATTTTATTTCATTATTGAAAGAACAATGGTTTTAATTATGCTACAATTATTAGTGTTTTTTTATTCTGAATGGTGATGCATTTAATTTAATTTTAATAATCTTTATTTTATTTTATTTTATTTTATTTTATTTTATTTTACTAACAAATTATTGGCCTTTAAAGGTTTTCGCATGCAATCGCTAGGTGGAGACAAAGTACAGACTATACATCAAAACCTCGCTTGGAGTTTTCTTTTTCCTTCTGAAGATCATTTACAGACCGAACAAACACCAAAACTAAAAGCATATGCATCTCTTTACGGTGGAACAGCATGAAACATGTCCAACCATTACAAAAGCAGAAAGCCAGGCAGATACCAGAGGTTCAGATTGCAGCGCTCCTTTCCTATACTATATATAAGTGACTGAAGTAAGTGTCTCACCTGTCTTAAATCTGCCTCTGTAAGACTCTGTCAGAGCAGCAGGATTTACTCGTCGCAGGTGCAGCTCTACCTGTCCGCATGTGTGGACTGAAGGCTGATTGATGCTCCAGTACGGCTGTATTTCACAGTTTTAAAGGTAAAGTGTGCAGAGCAGCGGAATTGGACTTGGCTGTTGCTCAGTGCTGTCACAACCGAGCCTGTAATGCGGCTCGAGCCATTAGCCAAACATAAATAAAAGAGGATGTCGGTGCTGCTCCGTATCTGCAGCCTGGTCTTTTCCCCCCTCCCCAAATCTTTTAATACAAATAGCAGGGTTACAAAAGGTCCCATGAAATTAAAATACAATTTAGGTGTTAGTATCAGTTTTAGGATATCTACAAGCTAGTGCGCACCAAAACAGTGAAACAATTTGGGTCAAACAAATCGCTATTGGCTGTTTTTTTAAAGGGGAGGGGCTACACTATGTCCCACCCTCTCTTCATGTTTCGGGTTACGCCAAACATTGTATAAAATACACATTTCAAAGCACTTCAAGGGACCTTTAAAGGTCCCATGAGATTAAAATAAAGTTTTTTAGATGTTAGTATCAGTATTGTTAGTTTTTAGGATGTCTATAAGGTAGTGTGCACCAAAACAGTGACAAAAATTGTGTTTAGTAGCTATAAAACTGATATAAACATGTAAAGCTTGTAGTTTGTTTCATTAACGTCACCTCATACTTCAGTTTCTCATCAAATCGTGACCAATCAAATGCTCTTTAGTGTCTGACATGCCCCGCCCCTTCAAGATGCTTTTCATTGGTAAAGTCTAAATCGGATTCGCGGCCGGCCGGAAGTGCGATATGCACATTAATATAGCGGCATTTTTTAATGACGCTGTATAACAATAACTAATATTTTTACAGTACTGTGACGGTTGCGTTTAGGGGTGGGGTGGGGGTGGGCGTTAAATACAACCCAGGCTCATTCTGAAAACTTAGTCCCTTGGACGTTTCTGGAGACCACGAAATACGTCCTGGGAGGTACGTATTTTTTCAGTTTTTGTTTTCGCGAATCCGCGAGAGGCCGCTACGTGTGCTTTTTCGTATCTCAAAAAGATAAAGTTTTTCGTACTGTGAAAATTTTCTTGCTCTGTTAAACATAATTTGGGAAATATTTGAAAAAGAAAAAAAAATTCAAAGAGGGGCAAATAATTCTGACTTCAACTGTGTGTGTATTTATATATACTGCATATATAGCTTAGCCCCTTTATTTATCTGGGGTTGTCACGGCGGAATGAACTGCCAACTTATCCAGCATATGTTTTTTACTCAGCGGATGCCCTTCCAGCCGCAACTCATCACTGAGAAACATCCATACACACACATACACTAAGGACAATTTTAGCTTACCCATTTTACCTATACCACATGTTTTTGAACTGTGGGGGAAACCAGAGCACTCAAAGGAAACCCACACCAACACAGGGAAAACATGCAAACTCCCCACAGAAATGTCAACTGACCCAGCCGGGGCTCGAACCAGTGATCTTCTTGCTGTGAGGCGATTGTGCTACCCACTGCGCCACCATGCTGCCCATTTATATACTGTATATATGTATAAAAACATTACATATAAGATTTTAATTACTTTTTAAATATGTACAGGTCACAATGAGTAAGCTGTTTAATTTTTAATAGAAGATAATTATATTTAGTGTCATACTTTTTATCTTGACAAATGTGTAAAACCAACTTTTTAAATTGAATAATACTTTTCATGTTTCATAAAACTAATGAATTATTTCACAAAATCTATAACATTAAACATATATAATTTAAGTAATTTTCTTTTTTTATGTAGAGGCAAAACATTTATGATACTTTATGAAATGTTTTTGTCATAACATAAAAAAAGACCACTTGCAAATTCACAATTACTCGTGATTTACAATAACAATCCAGAGTAAAATGCAAATTTTTGATTTATCCTGTAAACAATTTCTTCCAAATTAAAAATGACTCTGTTAATATTTTGAGCATTTTATTTGCATAAAATAATATAGAAATACATTATTAATATTATATATATATATATATATATATATATATATATATATATATATATATATATATATATATATATATATATATATATATATATTATTAATAAAAATTTTGTCCCATTTTTTCAGAAGTTTCTATTCAATTTTAGACAACAAAATAATTTTTTTTATGACAAAAGAGTATGACAAGAGAGATTATGCAGTGCCATTGATGTGATCCAAGACCTGTGAAGAGATGATGCCAAGGTATCCATAACCTTGGACGAGGCTGTATCCTGAGCTGATGTCGTGGCAGGAGCGGAGAGCATGGGACTGATTCCTGAAAGACCAAGTGACAGACGAGCCTTCGCATTGATCCCGTAGGCCAGCCTGAACACCCGCCAGTGACCTACTCACACCTGCAGCTTCTCCACGATGGACGTCCAGCGTTCTCCAGCCTCCGGCGCCTAGACTGCAGCTCTGGTAACATCAAGTGTGAAGCGTCTTGAACTTGCATTTGATTGGTCACGATCAGAAGTTTGGCCAGAGGAGAAAGGATCGTGCCCAACTGAGCCTGGATTCTCTCGAGGTTTTTTCCCTCACTTTCGTCATTTGGTGAAGTTTGAAGCACTGTCACCACTGGCTTGCTTGGTTTGGGACTTGTGGAGCTGCGCATCGATGGATTTGCTCTTCAGTGTTTGGACTTTCAGCAGTGAAAATTAAACCACACTGAACTGAACTGAACTGAACTCAACTCTGTAAACTGGACTGAAACAGTTTCAATTTACTAGAACTTGTATGTTAAGCTGCTTTGACTAAATCTACATTGCAACAGCGCTTTACAAATAAAGATGAATTAAATTGAAATAAGTTAAATATTTCTGTAGAACCAATATAAAGTTCAATAACCCTGATTGCCAAACACAACAAATAAAACACTTATTGTTCTGACAATAGCACAATATCACTTGGAAATACGCAATGCTCAGGTTTATGCAAAAATAAAACTAGAATGAGCAGCTCTAGAAGTAATCAGGCAGCAGAAAGTATACGATTACGGCATGGAGATGGAGGCTATATCATATCCATGCTACATATATTACACAGACCTCAGTTAATTTGGCCGAAAAGCAATAGCTGAAATAATGCACTGTATCATTACTGGGCCAGTTTCTTAATGGGAAAAAATCTGAGCGTAAAAAGTACAGGAGCAGGAGGTGTACAATAAAGGTTGATGCATCGCACCGTCTAGTCATTAAGCTCTGCGCAATTGAATTATCAACAATATTGAACCACTCCAAATATTCACTTTATTAGTTAGAGCATCAAGACTTTTAGTTGGAGGGACTTAATGGTTTTTTGTGCGTTCATTTTGCTACCATTTCAGTAATGAAGCTGCAGATTTTTCAGACCTTTTAATATCCACAGCAATTCCAGCCATGAATGCGAATGCGGGAACATGATTATTGGATGGTAGTGGATGGAGGAGAGTCTGCAGTTCATGTAACAAAAAAGTAGACGACTAAAGTTTGCGGTCAGTAAGAGTTTTGATGTTTTTTCTGCCAACACAGGCTCATTGTGGATACGTACCCCTGTCTACATTTTTGGAGAGCGCAAGTTATGTAGCCAGAGGTTCGTATGGCTGCATTTTGTCTTTAAAACGCTACGGGGTGGTATGACACCACTGACGGCTTCTGTTTCTTTTTGCGCTAGCAGCTGACCGCTTACCTCTGTGTGGACGGCTTTTCCGGTGTTACCAGTTTGCTCAGTAGCTTGCCATGTACGGCGATGGACTTGGGAGGTGGAGTTGACTGCGACGACGGGGTTAGAGTCCGGCGAAGAATGGTTCCAGACACAAGGTAAAACAAAAGCAAAATATAAATAAATAAACAACAGGCTGAAATTGTGGTGAAATCACGCAGACGTGACAGTTTTCTTTTTTTTTTGATTGCTTTTGAAAACACTCTCAGTTGGGTTTAGGGAAGAGGGTGTATGGGTCAGTCGGTCAGTCGACACCAAGCTGGCCTGGGGTGCGTTTCCCAAAACCATCGTTAGCCAACTAAGGTTGCAAGTTCCGTCGTTACAAACATAGTTCTTTGATTTGCTGTTTCCCAAATCCATCGCTCCAACGAACATTCGCAAACTGCATCGCAAACTTAAGCCCTTGAAACGACACCTTTGGAGCTGTAGTTAAAAGCATAGTTCCTGGCTGTGTGCTATTCCCACTTATCCCCCCTATGCCCTATTCATTTAGAACATTCTAACATTCAAAGTTGGAATTATTAAAAATAAAAAAGCATTAAGGTCATCTCTCTTAGGTGTAATTTGCTTTCAAAGTATTTTTACAGTTCAGTTTTAGCGATCTTCATGTTTACAATTGTGCTCCCTTCGCAGTGCACTTTGAAAACATTGATATCATTTGAACACAGCCTCATGGCGAAAGCTATAGGTATATTTAAAAGCGGAAATTATGTTGCATCTCCAAAGCTTGTGAAAATAAAAAACATAGCATACGTTAATTATTTTATTTTATAGTGGGTTATTTATTAAGTTTCTCTGCTGTATATGACATGGGCCTGTTGGTTAGAACTTTCTGCTGTGGTTTGCATGTGTCAAATTGTAATTTTTTAAAAATAAATAAACAATATCCTAAATAATAATAATTATCATCATTAATATTATTATTAAAGTAAATATATGTATAATAAATCGCCTCATTATTTATTTATTTATATGATCTATATATGATATTAGAATAGTGTTAGCTTTTGTAAGTGATTTTAGGTTTTAGAATAGAATATGTAATGTTCAACTTCTCAATAATATTAGTAAAGCAAACACAGGCCCTATATGTGCCATTTACATTTATTTTATTTAATATGGAAAACGAGTGAGTGTTTTTACCAAAACTAATATTGGATTTTATTTTAAATGCGTGTTTGTGTAAAACAATATAATTTGCACAAAAAAATGATGGGGTTGTTCTCTAAAGAAGTTACTCCACCCCGTTTAGAGCATCATTATGGGCGTTTTACGCTATAACTAACGTGGTTCAAGCGATGGATCTGCGACAGAGAAACTAGGGGTTTTGGGAAACACTCGTCACTACATCGTTCTTTCCCCAAACGATGCATCGCACTATGATAGTTCAGCCGCGAGTTACGTCGTTGTTTGGGAAACGCACCCCTGGTCGGCTGAAGTGTATATTGCGCCCTCTGATGGATTCACATGAGAAGAGGACACGAAAGTGAAATTTGAGCTCATCAAAAATCTTACACATTCCCAGTTATGGGTTGCAGCTGGAAGGGCATCCACTGCGTAAAACATGTGCTGGATAAGTTGGCGGTTCATTCCGCTATGGCGACCCCTGATTAATAAAGGGACAAAGCTGAAAAGAAAATGAATGAATGAATAAAAAAGCTTACTCAGCGGCCTCTGGTGGATTTGCAAAAACAAAAACTGCAAGCAGACGTACCTCCAATTACAAATTTCGCAGTCCCCAGACCTGGATATGTATCCGTAATGAGCCTGGGTTGTTTTCTACTCACCAGGGCTTCATTTATTTGATGCAAAATTCTGTAAAAATGTTAAATAATATTACAATTTAAAATAAGTGTTTCCTTATTGAATGTACTTAACGCTTTTATTTATTCCTTTAATATAAAGCTGAATTTTTAGCATTGTTACTCCAGTCTTAAGTCTCACTTTATCATTTAGGATTAATTCTAATATGATGGAGGGGGGGGGGGGGTATGATTATTATTATCATCATCAGTGTTACATATTCACATTTCATTCAGTACCTTTAAAAAGTACTATGTATATAAAATATAGGTGGGCATAGATTATTTTTTTTAAATCTAGATTAATTTAGATTAATCTTTGAATTATTCTAGATTAATGTAGATTAAAATGGCTCATTTGAATTCTGCTGAAGGCATTTAGAATATGTGTGCTACCCAAATAATAAGTCTTTGAGAACAGTTTTCTCAAGCCAGGTGACGCATTAGACCAGGGGCTCATATGCTATTTCCAAAATGCATCACAAACTGCTTGAGAAACTGTTATACTATGATAATTGGTGATGAAAATAAATTATGTTGAATGTGTTTACACACTGTTTATTTAGTTAAACATGAATTGTGAACTGTAGGCCTACATAAGCTGGAAACAGCCATTTTTGATTACCTTAATC
This sequence comes from Danio kyathit, assembly GCA_903798195.1. Taxonomy (NCBI): domain Eukaryota; kingdom Metazoa; phylum Chordata; class Actinopteri; order Cypriniformes; family Danionidae; genus Danio; species Danio kyathit. Next base: position 81,289,731 of record LR812525.1, on the reverse strand, counting down.
CAACTAAAGTCATAACTGAACTAAACAGAAATGGAATTAAGATGTGGAGTATGCAGATATTAGTGGCATTATTGAAGTAAACACCGCGGTCTTTAGGACCTTTCGCCATATTTTCCGACAAGATCCACACTAGTAAAGGACCGCACACACACACATCGCGAAATGCGGAAGTTTTTTTCTTTCCATTTTGCGTGCGTTATTAAATTCCATAACACTCTCACCAGTCCTTACTCCTTATTTGCGTCTAATACCCCAGTTTGTCACGGGGCATGCATGAAATGTTCGTGAGTTAACGTGAAAACGGGGCGTCAGCTTCAACGCTTCCCATTCCCATTGAATGGGTGACGTTAGCCGTTGCCGAACTGCATTGTGGATCCGTCTACGCTGCTTTAGTGGCGTTGCTCGCTGCAGAAGTTGGGACTTAACTTTTTAAGCGCCGACGGAAGAGTCAGCCAATCAGATCGCTGTATGCAAATACACCAGCTCAGACAGTAGCCGATTGCTGACTAATTTCATTGGCTGACGCTGCTATGACGATCGCGTCAGCCCCAACTTCAGACACGCCCTCTGTCAAGCGTTGAAGCTGAAGCCCTGTGTGAATGCATAATTACATGCAACTAATACTAGCCTGCATTCTAACCCTAACCACATAGTAAGTGCATGATGTAAATAAGGAATATTACTCAGGACTTAAGTGAGTAGTTACACTGTAACAAGGACACTTTAAACTAAAGTGTAACCCAAACTATTAATAGTTAGCAAAGTAGTTGTTATTGCAGAATAATACGCTTGTAATATAAGCAGTGTTGGGTAAGTTACTTCAAAAAAGTAATTAATTACTAATTACATCAATAAAATTGTATTTAAATTACATTTTTAATAACTAAGTTTGAAAAGGGGGCCACGGTGGCGCAGTGGGTAGCACGATCGCCTCACAGCAAGAAGGTCGCTGGTTCGAGCCTCGGCTGGGTCAGTTGACATTTCTGTATGGAGTTTGCATGTTCTCCCCGTGTTAGTGTGGGTTTCCTCCGGGTGCTCCACAAGTCCAAAGACATGCAGTATAGGTAAATTGGGTAAGCTAAATTGTCCGTAGTGTGAATGAGTGTGTATGGATGTTTCAGTGATGGGTTGCAGCTGGAAGGGCATCCGCTGTGTAAAAACACGTGCTGGATAAGTTGGCGGTTCATTCCGCTGTGGCGATCCCAGATTAATTAAGGGACTAAAGTGAAAAGAAAATGAATGAATGAATGTTTGAAAAGTAACTCAGTAACTCAATAAGTTATTTAATTACTCAACTAAAAATTCGACGCACAAATGCACAACAGAAATCTCAACACCGCATAGACAATAGAATTTAAACTTGACGATGACTTAAATTTAAGCCAAACAAGACATTTTAGCTTCATTCAAAAATTAACGGTAACACTTTATTTTGATGGTCCATTTGAGTATTAGTAGACTGTCTGCTTAATATCTGTTGACACTGACATTTAACACTCCTTCAACAGACATTTAACTGACTATAAGAAACTTTGCAAGTACATGTCAACTTACACTAACCCCAACCCTAACCCCAACCTAACAGTCTACTTATAATCTAATGAGAATTAGTTGACATGTAGATGCAATGTAACTTATATTCAACAAACGGACCATCGAAATAAAGTGTGACCAAATTAACACTTTAAGAATAATAAAGATTATCAAAAGATTTGAAAGCAATGACACAGTATTTTTAACGCATACCATATATTGACGTACATTTCTGACTCGGTTCATTGTTTCTCAAGCATGTTCAATCTGCTTGATACATTAATTATACTGCTTCTCTTTAATGATTGATCCAGAACTGTTGAATTTATGTACAGTATTTTATCAAGTACATTATAAGTAACTGTATTTAAATTACTTGAAAATTAAAAGTAATCCCTTACTTTACTTTTTGTCTGCGGAAAAGTTATCTAATTATAGTAACTAGTTACTCAGTAATTAATTACACCCAACACTGAACATAAGCAGCTAATAGTGAGAGCTGTTTTTCAAACTAACCTGTCAATCCAAAAGAGTTATTTAAAATAAAAATATTACACTGTTTTTATTGCATTTCTAATCAAATCAATGAAGACTTGATGAGGAGAAGAAGAGTTTTATTCAAAATATTTGATAATATGATCACAAACTTTTGACCGGTAGAGCATGTATGTTCCTCATTAGAAAAAAGAGGACGTCTGAGGTTTAATTCCAAAAAAGAAGGGATAAAAAAAAAAAAAAAACGGCGAAAAAAATGGGTTATAAACACATGGCAGTTGTATGATTTAGTGGAGCAATAAAGAATAGAAAGGTGGCCATTCATCATGGGAGCGAGCGCACCAGGAAAGGACCTGTCACGGACACCGCCAACACCGGCAGGCCGTTCAGACTCCAAACCGGCCTCGACCGATGGCTTTTCCAGACATCTTCAATGCAGACGAGCGGTCCGCGGTCCACCATTTTCACACACACACACACACACACACACACACACACACACACACACACACACACACACACACACACACACACACACACACACACACACACACACACACACACACACACACACACACACACACACACACACACACACACAAAGAGGTGCGTCCCAAATGACATATTATGCATTATTCTATACCATGTTGTAGTATAAACAGTACAAGTAGTGCATTTACACTGACATTTCTAAAAAAGTGCACTTTACCCCTCAGGCACACAACATCAGAAGACGTTAATATTAGGTTAGATTTAGGTCATGAGGTCAGGTGACCAAAATTCAATGTCTAGCCAGCGTCTAAGGCCAATGTTATTTTAACATCTAATAACGACGTCAAATTACGTTGATATTTGGTTGATTTTAGGTTGTGTTGGAAAGTGAACAAAATCCAACGTCTGATAGAGGTCATAGTGGTAACGTCCACACAACGTCAAGGTGTAACATGATTAGACGTTGATATTTGGTTGATTTTAGGTTGGACATTGACGTCGGCCTGACGTGGGGTTCTGACGTCAACCCGATTTTCATTTCCATTTTCCGTTGGGGTACAACATCAATATGATGTCATGTTGATGTCCTGTGCCTGCAGGGTGCATACATGGATGTTGCTATTCAACTGATAAAAAGAAATGTGGAATGTAGAGCATTTTTATCACTCAATGGTAGCAGCTTTGCTAACATAGCAGAAGAGGAGGAGCTAGTTGCTGCTTAGGTAGGGTTAATTCATTTATCTTGGATTGTCCATGCAAAATTCTCCTACGCAAGTTATTATCAACCCAGACTCATTCGGAAAATGTAGCCCTATATACATTTCTGGAGAGCACCAAATACGTCCCAGGAGGTGTGTTTTTTTTGTGCATTTTTTGTTTTCGCGAATCCACCAGAGGTCGCTGTGTACGATTTTGAGATCTCAAATTTCTCTCGCGAGTGCCATTAACGCCTGCTCTTCTCGGGTAAATCCACCAGAGGCAGATGTCAACTGACTGACTGACTGACTGACTGACCAACTGACTGACCAACTGGCCGATCCCCCCCCCCTTCCCTAAACCCAACCAATAGTGTTTTAAAAAGCACCGATTGACCTGCCCACCCACTTCCCTAAACCCAACCGACAGTGTTTTGAAAAGCAATCCAGAAAAAGAGAAGCCCTCGCCATGATTTTTACGTTTTCAGATTTTACCACATTCTCACCCTGTTATTTGCTTGTTTATTTTATTTTTTGGCTTCTGTTGTTGTCTTACCTGCTTTCTGGAATCATTCTTCACCGGACTTGAACCCCGTCCTCGTGGTCAACTCCTCTCTGCATCTCAAGTCTGAAGACATACGCAGCAAGCCACTGGACAAACTAGTAACAGCGGAAAAGCCGTCCATATGGAGGTAAGCAGTCAGCTGGTAAACGTGAAAAGGAACAGTGTCACACAGCCCTGTAGCGTTCATTTTAAAGATGAAATGCATCCATACGTAGCTCTGGCTACATAATTTGTGATCTCCAGAAATTTATATAGGGCTACATTTTCAGAATGAGCCTATGTTGGTTATTATGCTGCCTCTCGAAGGTGAAAGCAGTTGTAATCATGACAGGTAGACTACTATTTGGGAGTTTGCTCTTTTATTTTTACGTTAAATAAACGTCGACTTGGAAATGGTTTGAATTTCCGTTTAGTAAAAAACTTTCCATTTGGGATGACACTAAACTCTTAAATTGTGTCCCGAATGACACATTATATAGGCCTACTTTGCACTTATACACTTTTCCCAAATTGCATACTTAGGCACTATTCTACGCCATTTTGTAGTATAAATAGTGTAAGTAGTGTTTTAACACTGAAATATTCTACAGTATTTGTTCTAAAATGAATAAGTGCACTTTAAATACCTGGATGATGCATTTATTCAATGGTTTAAGATAAGTGTGAAATGTGAAAATAACAACACAATCTCACAACAATTCGTAACTTTTTGATGAGTACAACCATATTCCCCATTGGGAGGTGGCATAATCACTTACGTTTGAAAATTATTGCTTGCACAATCCAAAATAAATAAAGAAATCCAATCTCAGTGTTTGATAGCACTAACCCGAAATTGTAATTGTGTTAAGGAATTAAGTGTTAAGGACACCTCATTATAAACTCAAAATAACTACAATGTTCATTTCAGAGGGGTTGTAATTATAAACGCATTTGTTAGAAATCTATGTAAAGCACTCAATGGGGTGCATTATTTTCACATAATTCAATGACCTGTTGTCAATTATTGCTTAAAGTTTTTGTGAAGTGAAGTTGTCTGGTTTTACCCTTACACAAACACACACAGCTGATAGTGGGCAGCTAGTAAACAATTTTGATCCAAGTTAATATACTGAAAGATGTTTTAGTAATCTTCAATCAAAGTCTGACCATTTGCTTTTGCGTTTGAAGTGGCAATCCTTCTCTGATGACATCAACAATATTCTTAACCACGCCCCTCTTACCATTAGTTTGCTATGAGGGAATAATAAACAAAAAGTAAGCCCCGCCCCCTACCCAATCTTCCATTTCAGTTGGAAGTACATCAACATACTGAACTAAAATGGCTCTTTTTTAGTCTAAAGCGCGTGACGCAAAAGCATTATGGGTGTATCCAAATCCACTATTGCTATTTTAAGGATGGAAAAATACGATCTGTGCCCTGGTGCATGGTCTAACAGGGTTGTGCTTATTCCCTTAATGAGTTATAGATGTGTTTTGAGCATAATGTGCATTAACCCAATCAGAGTGTCTTCTCCCATTCCCTTTAGGGGTCAATTGTATCGCACAATGGCGCATTTGCTATTTCCACTTTGTAAGTGGAAACAGTTAAACAGACCATCTGCAGCGTGAGGATAAAGAACGAGCCTCCTCCATTCGGCCTCTTTACTTTCTCTTTACTTTACTTTTACTCTTTACTCCTTTACTATCGTGGGGTAAGGAAACGGTGGAAACTCACTCCACTGAAGACATCCATTAGCCCTGTGTTCCCCAACTTTTTTTATCACCGCGGACCGGTCAACCGATTAACCATTTTCTCCGAGAATGACAAGCTGACCAGGCACATGCACATCTAGGGCTGAACCTGTAGAGTGTACATGCCCTTTTGAGTCCGGGATATTATAAAATGCCCTTCCAAAATGAACATAAGTGCCCCTCCTACCCTCAACCTCCAACCCCCCTAAACCCATTGCCCCCCCCCCCCCCCCCCTGCTCTTCAGTTCGCGACCCCCCCCCCGCTCTTAAGTTTGTGATCTCCACGCAACACCCCACCGCCACTTTCCAGTTCGCGATCTCCAGCTGCAACCCCCCCCCTTCAGTTCGCGATCTCCCCTCCCCGCTCTTCAGTTCGTGATCTCCACACAACCCCCCACCCCCACTTTCCAGTTCGCGATCTCCACGCAACCCCCCACCCCCACTTTCCAGTTCGCGATCTCCAGCCGCAACCCCCCCCCCCCCCCCCCCCCCTGCTTTTCAGTTCGCGATCTCCCCCTTGATCCTCTACTATGCACATGCCCTTTGGAAAGCTTCTGCACGGCCCTGCAGCTGACAAAACATTGCTGTCACTCTGATAAAAGTTTTACGTATTTTTGGAGAAAATTACAAAGCACTGCAGTGTTTGGGTGTTCTGTGTTTGTCTGAGATAATTAGTCTACCGAAATGTGTATATTCCATACAAAGTATGAAGCTGATCGGTCAGTTCTTGACACGTGACTCGCAGTGCACTCGAGGCAATTCATTCAACTGAGTGCGTCTGGAAGGCGCGCACCTCCATTGGAAATAACAAACTTGTGAGAACTCTGGAAAAGCGATATGTGAACAGCCCCTTAAAGGCCATCGTCATTTGCGATCTTCAGCAGTTAATCTTCTTGCACAGACATGGTGGATTCACCGGATTTGTTGACAAATGGGTTGCGGATCTATTCCTTGGCAGTTTGTGAGTCCCTCACTGGGCCTTTTCCCCTTAGCAAAGAAACTTTCCAAAGACGTCTGTTTCTTACTTATTTTGCTGCTTGTGGGTTAAATTTTGGTGCTCATGTGACCGAGATGTCAAAATAAAAGATTTTTCAAAATAAAAGATCGTTACTAAACTTGCGCCATACACGTCTTGTGCCTTAATGCACTGGGAGTATGATAGGACCTAAAGTCTGAGCAGTTTCACACTGACTTTAATTATATTTATATTACTGAAGTTCATTACAAGAACACAGAATTAAATCAGAGAATCTATCGCGAACATAACAAACTACAATGCGGTTCTCAACATAAAATAGTTTCACATTCAAAGCCAGTTCATTCAAACAAGGTCTCCAGAGATTCGAGCTAAAGACAGAACTCTTTCATATGCAATCTGTGGGATTGCAAGGCCACGACATGCCGTATTCAGGCCATGATCTGAATGGATCTGCTTGTGTGATTACACCCATATGCAGCAGACTACCGTGCTTTTAAAACGTGGGGTCAAAGTGTCACACACTCATACTGAAAATCGGTATGGCAGTAGTGTTCATTAACTCTTATAAACTTGAGTTCACTACACGTGGGTGGAACAAACTGCTGTCAGCACAAGGTCATGAATGTTTCCCATGAAGATTCCAGCGGAGATCCCTAACTATTTCCTCTGTCGGAAACGGTAAAGAAGACTTGTGTGTGTGCGTCTGTGTGTGTGTGCATGTACCACTCAGCATGCTTTAACCATTTATTTCATTTTTTCGCCCACAAGATGTTGTATTTTCTAAGTATGGCTATTTGAACTCGTCTCCATCTTCCTTCCATTTACACCATCATTTACATCAGCTTCCCCTTCAGTCATTCCTCAGTATTTAGTCGCTCTCCAGAACTTGAAAGCCATTGTGTAAGAGAAATGTGGTTTCGATAGCAATGCTTGGCTTTTAAGTTTCTGCAGAAAATGTGCAACACCTTGTGCGGACTTATGTCCATAACTGCTAATAAAAGGAAAAACACATGCTGGCCCCTCTGAAGAATTATATATATATATAAAAAGAAAAACTCAAGGCCTCTATGAAGCGGCTTTTAATTAAAACCACTTGTTCCTGAACTTGTACTTAATGTTTCCCATTAGTCATGTTTGAGGGATTACAGACAGCTCCAATGAAAGTCAAGGATTAAATGGAAAATGCAGATGTGCGAACAATGCAGCTTGTTTTATTGTGATCACCGTCGTTTAGTGGGAATAAAATATTAACTGGCTTTGACAGGGTTTCCTAATTTCTTTCCAATTAATGTTGACTTTGCTTTTGGAAGGGGTGACTCGGGTCTGTCGGAGGGAGGCTTGGGTTCAAAAGTACTTCCATTTAACAAAAAAGCTTTCTTTTCCTTGTTCTTATTATATATGCTCAACTAGGCAGAATTATATCTTTTCGTCACTCATTTTTGTTTTGTTTAAGAGTGAGGTTTAAATAAAAATCTTTTAATGTTTTAGTTAGAAAGTTAAAGTATAGTTGAAATGGTTAATTTGTACAGGACACAAATTCAAATGTGTATTTTGCAGTCAAACATTCTTCTAAAAGTTGATTTTTGGGTCACACTTTATTTTGATGGTCCGTTTGTTGAATTTAAGATACATTGCAACTAATTCTCAGTAGATTATAAGTAGGTTGTTAGGTTGGGGTTAGGGTTGGGGTTAGGGTTAGTGTAAGTTGACGTGTACGTACAAAGTTTCTTATAGTCAGTTAAATGTCTGTTGAAGGACTGTTAAATGTCAGTATCAACAGATATTAAGCTGAGAGTCTACTAATACTCAAATGGACCATCAAAATAAAGTGTTACCGATTTTTGTACTAATGCCATAGGAAGAGTTAATTTTTTGGTACTTTTCAGTGAACAATTCCTAGTGATTAACAGTTTTATTGATTCTTAAGCAAATCCTAGAATAGAATACTGTATCTCTCTACAAACTAAGTGTCCAACTAATTGTACAATACAATTAAAACCTTAAACTAAATAAACTACTAAATAAAAATAAATGAGATAAATGAAGAAAATCAGTTTTTATAAACCCATAAAACTAATCATGGTCAGATATTTTTCACCCACTGTCATCTTCATTAAACAGTTCTTAAAAGTTTCTTAATATAACGAACATTTGGTAACACTTTATAATAACTGCACACTATGAATCATTTATTAAGCATTAGCAAATAGTGAATTCATTATCTGTTAAGCATTAACTCTACACTTAATAAACGTTAGTAGGCAGTTTATAACTGCAGCTACAAATGTTCTATTCTTGACTTACAACCACATTTATAATGTGCTTAATAACTGTACTTTCATACTTTACTAATGATTTATTTTTCATTACTTAATTAAGTACTGCATTATTTACAAACCATTTGTATGTAAGAGTAGTTGGTGGTTTTTAAGATCATTCAGAATGATTTAGTAAATGATTAATAAACTATTGAAATCAACGTTTATATATCTTATTCAGTGTTTCCTCTAGGATTTTTTTCCAGCTGTGGCGGCAGGACTTTTTTTACACAGATCTGCCAACTATTTCAAAGACAAAAATTACACGCAGTATTACAAGTCGAGATAGCATTCATGTAATACGAGCATGCGAATCTCTTTGCTTGCGCGCCGATTTCCTCTGTTCGTGCACAGAACTTCTTGCACGCACTCAAATTTACACGTTCAAGTGCAGATCTTCTTGTGCGCTCTCCAGTAAGCGCTGCTGAAGCGCGATTTAGTGTGTTTTTGTACTGAAGTAAAGTGAAACGGCTATAAACTCCAGCAAGATAAAGTCATTGTATGCAGAGCCATTGACCTTTATCAATAAAGTATACTTATGGAAACTGTGTTCATCTTAACTGAAAGCTACGCGGTGTTTGCTAGACTCACACACCTGTCAGTCAGTCTGTCAGAGAGTCAGTCAGCATGTCACCTTAAAGGGTTGAACAAATTGCGCACAGCACTACTACGGTTACAGAAAAGTTTGCGCTGTTTACCTCTAATATGTTTTGGTGCGATTATAATCCGCTATAAAAAACACGACTAAATGTTTTAAATAAGAAGCTGTAATGTAGCCGTGGCCGGATGAATTTTGGCGTGGCGGACCACCACGGATGAATGAATGTATAGTAATGGTTACTATATAGGTTAATAAATGATTTATTAACTCAACTTCATGCAGTTTTGTGACCTAATCTAAAGTGAGGACTGTTTATGCTTTATAATTCCCTTATAAATTACATATAAAGGCTCAGTATCAAATGAACAATAATCTTTACAATCTTATCTACAAAGTAAAATTACTGTAAAGTTTAAACATTGCTGAATAACAGGAGTGTCAAAATACGACATAAAATTGGATAAAACAACAACAATATAATAATTCAACAATATAATAGGATGCAATGTTTAAACTGTACAGTAATTTTATTTTAGATAAGGTTGCAAAGATTTATTTTTCATTTGATACGTTTTGATTGGTGTATCTTTAAACGAATAGGAATGAATAATGTCGTTTGTGTTCTTTTTTCCTGTTTAGAATATAACTGAGCCTTTAATTGCCATTTATAAAGGATTTATAAAGCATAAATAGTCCTCACTTTAGATTAGGTCACATAACTGGATGAAGTTGAGTTAATAAAGCATGTATTAACATATGAATTAACTATTACTATATGGCCGAATAATAAGAATTATAAATGTAAATTTTAATAGTTTAATAATCATTTACTAACTAATTCTGAATGATCTTAAAAAACAACTAACTATGCTTAAATAACTGGTTTGTAAATAATGCAACACTTAATTTAGTAATGAAAAATAAATCATTAGTAAAGTATGAAAGTACAGTTATTAAGCACATTATAAATGTGTTCATAAGTCAAGAATAGAGCATTTGTAGCTGCAGTTATAAACTGCTTACTAACGTCTGTTAATGTAGAGTTATTGCTTAACAGATAATGAATTCACTATTTGCTAATGCTTAATAAATGGTTCATAGTGTGTAGTTATTATAAAGTGTTACCATAATTTCTATATCTTATTATTCAGGCATATACTAATAGTTAATTCATATGTTAATAAATGCTTTATTAACTCAACTTCATCCAGTTTTGTGACCTAATCTAAAGTGAGGGCTATTTATGCTTTAAAATCCCTTATAAATGATAATTAAAGGCTCAGTTATATTCTAAACAGAACATAAACAACATTGTTAATTTCTATTCATTTGGAGATACACATATCATCAAATAAAAAAAAAACAAACAAAAAATAAATCTTTGCAGCCTTATTTAAAATAAGATTACTGTACAGTTTAAACATCGCATCCTATTATATTGTTGAATTATTATATTGTTGTTGTTTTATCCAATTTTATGTTGTATTTTGACACTCCTGTTATTCAGCAATGTTTAAACTTTACAGTAATTTTACTTTGTAGATAAGATTGCAAAGATAATTGTTCATATGATACCAAGCCTTTAATTGTCATTTATAAGGGAATTATAAAGCATAAACAGTCCTCACTTTAGATTAGCTCACAAAACTGCATGAAGTTGAGTTAATAAAGCATTTATTAACATAGTAACCATTACTATATACCTGAATAATAATATATATAAACGTTGATTTCAATAGTTTATTAATCATTTACTAAATCATTCTGAATGATCTTAAAAACCTCCAACTACTCTTAAATACAGATAGTTTGTTAATAATGCAATACTGAATTTAGTAATGAAAAATCAACCAGTCACAAATTATGAAAGTACAATT
>LR812525.1:81198442-81270942 GCA_903798195.1 Danio kyathit | reverse complement strand
GGACGTTGGACATTGACGTCGGCCTGATGTTGAGTTCTGACCAAGCGGCTCCCTCCCTCCCGCTCTCCCTCGGGAAGCCAATATGGAAGTAACTAAAACTGCAATTCATCGACTCGCCTTGGGGGGCTGGCTCCAGGAAGTCCAAGTGCTTTCTTTCTGCATTGGTAAATTGGCCATTTTTACAGCTGATAAAAACATGTTTACAGCCTGGTACAAACGATGGCTTTGGTGCATATAGCCATTAGGGATGCAACAAAACAGTTAGCTTACGGTGCAATACATACCTCGGTTTTTTAACATGGTTTTTGGTTCGGTTCGGTTCTGATGGCTTAACACATGAGTGTTTTTTTTTATTGTTATTCTATGCTTAGGCAATAGGAACAGTAAGAAAGAGAAAAAAATAAAAATTATTTATTGCAATACTCCTTTATTTTACTTCAAAGCCAAGAACGGTACACTAGTTCCTAGTGTATTCATTCATTCATTTTCTTGTCGGCTTTGGCCCTTGCGGGGTCGCCACAGCGGAATGAACCGCCAACTTATCCAGCACGATTTTACGCAGCGGATGCCCTTCCAGCCGCAACCCATCTCTGGGAACTTCCACACACACATTCACACTCATACACTATGGACAATTTAGCTTACCCAATTCACCTGTACTGCATGTCTTTGGAATGTGGGGGAAACCGGAGCACCCGGAGGAAACCCACGCGAACCCAGGGAGAACATGCAAACTCCACACAGAAACGCCAACTGACCCAGCCCAGCCGAGGTTCGAACCTGCGACTCAGCGACGTTCTTGCTGTGAGGCAACAGCACTACCTACTGCGCCACTGGGTTGCCACAGTTCCTAGTGTATTGTATAATAAAAAAAATTAACACTGAAATTTCACAGCTGCTGGTAGCCTATGTACAAACTGGGGAACACATAAATTCCTACATTTTGAAAATAAACATACATGTGAAGTTAATGAACATAAATTGACCATTTCAAATAAACACATTTGTACTTCAGTAAATATAAATAAACCATCTGAATTAAACTTAACACTGCCTTTGTTATTTTTATATGTCTTTCGGAACCAGTTGGATATGTTTGCTGGAAGGATTCAGTGAGGGATTGTTATTTTATGGAGGTCTTTATTACCTTCTCTGCTATTCTGCCTTCAGACAGTGATATTGCTGGGTGATGGCGCCGCAGATGTGCAGTCATGTTGGAAGTGTTTGCTTTCGATTAGTTTATACGTGTAACCAAAATGTCCCAACACCGCAGATTTGAAAGATACCGGCGCTTCCTCTTATTGCTCCCTCACTTCACTGCCGCCCATGTTAAAGTGTGAAATGATGGTGGAGCGCCCCCTAACTTTAGAGCATAGTGATTGAATATTTACTCGCGGGGAGGAGTTTCCTCATCTCAGCTCGTAGACTTACAGGCACACACAAACAGTCAATTCGGAGAAAAATAAAACGCACATAAATTATTTAAACGTAAAACCGGAAAAACCGCAATTCACAAGCGCGTATTGAACCGTGGATGTCGTACCGAACGGTTCAATATTGTATTGAGAATTGTGGCATCTCTAGTATATATCAATATAGGCTCATTGTGAAAATGTAGCCCTATATACTTTTCTGGGGATCGTGAATTATGTAGCAAGAGGAATGTATGGCTGCATTTAGTCTTTAAAACAAACACTATGGGGCGGTATGGCGCGTTCCTTTTCTCGCTTACCAACTGACTGCTGTCCAGTAGCTCGCCATGTATGTTGGCAGTCTTGAGACACAGAGCGGAGTTGACCACGACAACGGGATTCGAGTCCGGTGAAGAACGGTTCCAGAAAGCAGGTAAGACAAAAATAAAAGCCAAAAAATAAAATAAACAAGTAAATAACAGGGTTAGAATGTGGTAAAATCTGAAAAGGTGGTAAAAATTAGGCGAGGGCTTTTTTTTTCTGCACTGCTTTTGAAAACACTTCGGTTGGGTTTAGTTAGAGGCTACGCAGTGGCGCAGTAGATAGTGCTGTCGCCTCACAGGCAGAAGGTCGCTGGTGCGAGCCTTGGCCGGGTCAGTTGGCTTTTCTGTGTGGAGTTTGCATGTTCTCCCTGTGTTCGCGTGGGTCTCCTCCGGGTTTCCTCCTCACAGTCCAAAGACATGCGGTACAGGTGAATTGGGTAGGCTAAATTGTCCATAGATTATGGGTGTGAATGAGTGTGTATGGATGTTCTCCAGAGATGGGTTGCAGCTGGGAGGGCATCCGCTGCTTAAAACATAAGCTGGATAAGTTGGCGATTCATTCCGCTGTGGCGACCCCAGATTAATAAAGGGACTGAGCCGAAAAGAAAATGAATGAATGATTTGCATATTTTTGAATTGTGTTTTGTGTATTTTATATGGATTGGCTACAGATGGTTGTTTCAACCCAAATTTTGGTCAAATGTGAACAATCCCAACTTAAAATAATGAAAAGATTAAACCATACAATTGGACTTGTCTATATTTGATCCAAATTTGAGTTAAAACAACCCAGCATTTGTAGTGTATCGATGATAGCATAGGCGGCATGGTGGCAGTTGCCTCACAGCAAGAAGGTCTCTGGTTTGACTCCCGGCTGGGCCAATTGGCATTTCTGTGTGAAGTTTGCATGTTCTCCCCGTGTTGGCGTGGGTTTCCTCTGGGTGCTCCGGTTTCCCCCACAGCCCAAAGACATGTACTCCCAGTACTGGGTTGCGGCTGAAAGGGCATCCGCTGCGCAAAACATATGCCATGGTTTCCGCTACATTCATTCTTCCATGGCGGGGCGGGGGCGCCACACCAAAATTCATCCCGGCTACATTACAGCTTCTCATTGAAAACATTTAGTCATTGTTTTTTTTTTAAATAGCGGATTATAATCGCACCAAAGCGTATTAAAAGGTAAGTGAATTATAATATAACAGCACAAACATTTCTGTAATCGTAGTAGTGCTGTGCGTTATTTGTTTAACCCATTAAGGTGACATGCTGACGGACTGGCTGACTGACAGGAGCGTGATGCGTGAGGCTAACAAACACGACGTAGCTTTCAGTTAAGATGAACACAGTTTATTTATACTTTATAATTATACCATAATTATACTTTATAGCTAAAGGTCTTTGCTGGAGTTTATAGCCGTTTCACTTTACTTCAGGATGCATTAACGCCGCTCTGTAGGTCTATTGGAGACATTCATAAATATTCCTAGCAAATCTAATAAATGTTGGAGACATACTCGTTACATAAATGAACTAAATCGCACATCAGCAGTGTTTATTTGAGAGCCACAAGAAAATCTGCGCTTGAGCATCGTATATTTGAGGGTGTGCAAAGAAGTTTTGTGCATGAACAGAGGAAATCGGCGCGCAAGCAAAGAGATTCGAATGCTTGTATTACATAAATGCGATCTCCACTTGTAATACTGCGCTTACGATTGGCATTGGCATTTCTGTGTGGAGTTTGCATGTTCTCCCCGTCTTGGTGTGGGTTTCCTCTGGGTGCTCCGGTTTCCCCCACAGCCCAAAGACATGTACTCCCAGTACTGGGTTGCGGCTGGAAGGGCATCCGCTGCGCAAAACATATGCCATGGTTTCCGCTACATTCATTCTTCCATGGCGGGGCGCCACACCAAAATTTATCCCGCCACGGCTACATTACAGCTTCTCATTGAAAACATTTAATCATTGTTTTTTTTTAAATAGCGGATTATAATCGCACCAAAGCGTATTAAAAGGTAAGTGAATTATAATATAACAGCACAAACATTTCTGTAATCGTAGTAGTTCTGTGTGTTATTTGTTTAACCCTTTAAGGTGACATGCTGACGGACTGACAGGTGCGTGATGCGTGAGACTAGCAAACACGACGTAGCTTTCAGTTAAGATGAGCACAGTTTATTTATACTTTATAATTATACCATAATTATACTTTATAGCAAAAGGTCTTTGCTGGAGTTTATAGCCGTTTCACTTTACTTTAGGACGCATTAACGCCGCTCTGTAGGTCTATTGGAGACATTCATAAATATTCCTAGCAAATCTAATAAATGTTGGAGACATACTCGTTACATAAATGCACTAAATCACACTTCAACAGTGTTTATTTGAGAGTGCACAAGAAAATCTGCACTTGAGCATCGTATATTTGAGGGCATGCAAAGAAGTTTTGTGCATGAACAGAGGAAATCGGCGCACAAGCAAAGAGATTTGCATGCTCATATTACATAAATGCGATCTCGACTTGTTAAATTCTGTGCTTGCGACATTTGTCATTGAAATAACGCCATAGGTAGTTGGTAGATCTGTGTAAAAGGCCTGCCGCCACAGCTGGAAAAAATCCTAGAGCAGCGCTATTCAATTAGTTCGTCATGGGGGCCAGTTCATGAAAAGCATCCCAAACGGGGGGCCGGAGAGATATGACTTGCAATGTGAGTGATGACACAACAGCAATGTAAATGCCTATATGCTGTATTTGTGCTCATAAAGACACATTTACTTTTCTACATTAAAACATTAATATGTTGTATTTTGAAACTACATAACATCACTGCATTGTACAATGTGGCTTTTTTTACAAGCATATTCAAATGTATTTCGAGGCACAAAATCAGTGTATTTCCTAAGTAGGTTTCTTTTACATTCAGACACATTCATCTGTTCTGTTTTAAACATGCGTAACAATTAGGGATGCAACGATTATAGATTTTGGTTGCACGATTATAGTCTAAAGAATAGTTTCATAGTTATCACCATTATTATGCATTTATTAAATTCAAAACACTACTAGTTTAGAAAATCACAGGAAAACTGCTTGTTTATTGCTGCTCAGTAACCAAATACAGCACAAAATATTAATAAAAATCAAACAATAGTTTATTTCTCTCTTTGGACTTAAAATAAATGAAAAAGTTTTTGATTTAAACATGAGAGATAATTTTACAATGAAAATAAATGTCAGAACAATGACTAAATAAATAAAAATAGGAATAAATAAAAATAGCATTTGTCTAACGTTAATTCAATCTATATAATGAACTGTTATTATCTGCATTCATACATAATCATTTTAAAAAAATTTAATAATTCGTCTAACATATCTTTTGTTTACATTGCACTAAAAGCCACGCACAACTCTCACCACTACAGCCTGAGAGCATTTCTACAGTGTGCTGCGCCTGCAGGGCGCGACTGCGTCGGTCCGCTTACGAGCCGAGCGCGCACCGCTTCCAGTATGCGCACGTCTCCATTGGGAATAATGTATTTGCGTGCGGAAAAGACGCAATATGTCAACGGCTTGCTGCTATAGTTAATCCAATGTGCGTGAGTATTGGCATAACTTTGTTTAGTTGCAGCAGCTTTTTTCCGTGCAACAGAAATGCGGCGTTGAGAAGCCTTTAGTGAATAAAAGTGGGGTTAATAGTGAAATCGGCTGATCATTGCATCCCTACTAACGATATCAGAGCATTGTACAAAAGGCCTCTACAAACATATCCAAATGTTTTCAGCTACCACTCGCTTAATGTCAGGTGACTCACGTTCTGCGCAGCCTTTAAATGCAGCTCGTATTGAACAGACACATGTCACTTCATAACTATAGCGGCCGTTTTTTGACTGAACTAAATTTATTTTTGATGTCTTGATCTCACTATTTGGAGGGCCGGAACAAATCGCCTCGGGGGCCGGGGTTCGGCCTGTGGGCCTCCAATTGAATAGCCCTGTCCTAGAGGAACCACTGTATGCTGTAATAGTTGGTGGTTCATTCCACTGATAAATTATTCCATTCATTCGGCGACCCCTGATAAATAAGGGACTAAGCTGAAGTACAACGTGTACAACCCCTGGTTAAAGATACTGTTAGGATTGACAATACTGTCTGCTGTAGTCAAAAAGAAAGAAAGAAAGAAAGAAAGAACGAAAGAAAGAAAGAGAACACAGTGGTTCCGCTATGCAGCAGACAATGGATCGAATGGAATGAAAATGAAACCTGGTCGTACAATAAAAACAATTATTCCACAGCCCTGATGGAGCCAAGACGTGCTGAGCCTTTGCAAAATGAGTGTGTCTTTCGCATCAGCGCCTCGTAAATCATTTAAATGCATTCTTGGGGAAGAATTTTGGAATGTATCGTCGGATACTTGGACGCCTCTGCGTGTTACGTCCCGTCGTCCTCAGCTCGGGTTGAAGGGGTTAGAACAGACTCGGATGCCTTTTTTTTTAAAGAAACCATATCATGTTATATTGGTCTGTACAATAGGCTGTGTAGATGACAGGGGTGGAAAAGCCTGGGTCTTTTTTTTGCCGGCTTGACTCCAGAGCAAAGAGTAAGTGCTGACTCGCGGGACCCACTTACAACTAAGACATGGTGTGCTTTCATCCCATCTGGCTGAATGGCGAAATAAATAAAAAGAATGGAAAATGGCTGCTCTCTGGGCTGTACCCCTGCTCCCCGGCTCTTTGTTAAAACCCTATCTCTGCTGCTCCATTGCCCCCAGCTACATTAAATCCCATTAAATTCACCTTCATTAAAGCAGCCCCTCTCTCCGTCTTGCTGCGGCCCCTAATGTGGGTCCTCTCAAGGACAGAGGCGTAATGAGGGGAGACTGGTTTTAACCTTGAAGAGGGCAGGTTTTCATTTCAAAATCAATAACTTATGCTTCAAACCACTGCTAGATCAGGCTATAAATTTTCAGGCATTAATTGGGCAGATTATGTTTCTCCTGCAAAACTTGCAACGCCAAAATGCCATTTAGCTTTAAGCTTCACCCCTTTTTTTTCTGTTTTAAAGTGTCTCAACTGTGAGCGATGGCAATTGACAGATTCAGCGAGTCTTTTTGCGTAAATACAGTGTGCTTATTCTGGCTGGACAGATGGGATTTCAATGGGTCGCTACAAGAGCTGGGAATAACGCATTACTTAAAGTAATGTGGTTACAGTACATTAGTACATTTTGCTGTAACACAGTGATATAAGGCATTACTAATATATATATTTAATATAATTACTGCTTACAATCTTAGTAACAAGTTACAACAACACATTTTAATAACATAGGCTCATTCTGAAAACATAGCCCTATATACAGTGAAAACCAGAAGATTACATACACTCTAAAAAAAGGAACATAACCATTTTTTTTTAAATGTCTGATGGTAAATCATACTAAATGTTTACTATTTTAGGTCCGTTAGGATTACCTAAATGATTTACATTTGCTAAATGCCTGAATAATGAGAGAATTTTTTATTAATTTCTAGACAGTCAAAAGTTTACATACATTTCCTTGGTATTTTTTTTTAGCTTTGCTTATAAACTGTATAACTTTGGTCAAATGTTTTGGGTATCCTTCCACAAGCTTCTCACTATAGTTTGCAGGAATTTTGGCCCATTCCTTCTGACAGAATTGATGTAACTGAGTCAGATTTGTATGCTGTCTTGCTCGCACAAGTTTTCTCAGCTCTGCCTACAAATTTTCTATAGGATTGAGATCAGGGCATTGTGATGGCCACTCCAAAACATTCACTCTGTTGTCCTTAAAGCACATTTGAACTAATTTGGCAGTATGCTTAGGGTCATGGTCTGTTTGGAAGACCCATTTGTGGCCAAGTTTTACTTTCCTGGCTGATGTCTTTAGATGTTGCTTCAGTATTTCTACATAATGTTCTTTCTTCATGATGCCATCTATGCTGTGAAGTGGACCAGTCCCTCCTGCAGCAAAACAGCCCCACAACATGATGCTGCCGCCCCCATACTTCACAGTTGGGATGGTGTTTCTAAACTTGTAAGCTTTCCCCTTTGTCCTCCAAATGTAACACTGGTCATTATGGCCAAACAGTTCAATCTTAGTTCCATCAGACCACAGGACATGTCTCCAAAAATTATTCTTTTTCCCAGTGTAATTTAGCAAATTATAATCTGGCTTTTTTTGTTGATTCTGGCTTGTTGATTTTCCCATGTTATCACACAAGGAAGCAGTGTTTTTGAGGTTTTCCTTAAATACTATTCTACAGTTGTGCCTCCAATGAACTCAAATGTTGTCAATTAGCCAATCAGAAACTTCCAAAACCTTGACACCATCATCTGAGTTTTTTCAGAGGCATAATAATCTTATTGTATGTAAACTTGACTTTCAAGAAAAGTTATAACAATTTCTCAAAAAATATCTCTCTCATTATTCTGCTATTAAGCATAACAGAAACAAATTTGATAATCCTAACTTACCTAAAAAAGAAAAAGTTTAGTCACATTAACATTTGACTTTTTAAAAAAAATTTTATGTGCCTTTTTATACGATGTATGTAAACTTCTGGTTTCAACTGTACATTTCTGGAGATCGCAAATTATGAAGCCAGAGCTATGTATGGCTGCATTTCATCGTTAAAACGAATGCTATGGGGTGGTATGACGCCATTCCTTTTCTCGCTTACTAGCTGACCGCTTACCTCCATGTAGACAGCTTTCCCGCTGTTACCAGTTTGTCCAGTAGCTCGCCATGTATGTCGGCATATTTGAGATGCAGAAAGGTGTTGACCACGATGACAGGATTCAAGTCCGGTAAAGAACGGTTCCAGAAAGCAGGTAAGACAAAAATAAAAGCCAAAAAAAATAAACAAGTAAATAACAGGGTAAAATTTGAAAACATGGTAAAAATCAGGCGAGGGCTTTTCTTTTTTTGGATTGCTTTTGAAAACACTGTCAGTTGGGTTTAGAGAAGTGGGTGATCGGGTCAGTCAGAGGTTTTGAAAACACTATTTGTAGGTAGGAGGGTGGGTCAGTCGATCTGTCAGCCAGTCAGTCAGTCGACAGCGGCCTCTGGTGGATTTACATGAGAACAGTAGGTGCGAATGGCACTTACGTGAGAAATTTGAGACCTCAAAAAGTGTACACAACGGCCTCTGGTGGATTTTCGTGATAACAGCAGGCGCGAATGGCAGTTATGAGCAAAATTCGAGACCTTATAAAGCGTACACAGCGGCCTCTGGTGAATTCATGTAAAAACAGCAGGAGCGAAAGGCACCCGCAAGAGAAATTTGAGGTCTCAAAAAGCTTAAACAGCGGCTTCTGGTGGATTCGCGAAATAAAAAACTGCAAAAAAACGTAGCTCCTGGGACGTATTTGGCTCTCTCCAGAAATGTATATAGGGGTACGTAATCAGAATGAGCCTGGGTTGCATTTTAATGAATGTACTGAGAATGTTATTTTTAAGAATGTACCAACATTCGCACCAGATAACAAAATTAACGGGTAAAAATAATATGTCTATTTACTGTTGCTGTAGTTCAATGTATGACCAGATTTTAGAAAGCTTGTTAGCAAAATTCCTGTTGCTAACAACATGCTAATTCATACTTGAAACCTTCTACAACATGCTAATTCATACTAGAAACATTCTAGCATTCTAGTAATATGCTAATTCATGCTACAGTTATGCTAACAACATGCTAATCACACCAGAAACACTAAATCACACTGTAAACATGCCAATAACATACTAATTCATGCTAACAAGTTAAGTCATTATCTATCTATCTATCTATCTATCTATCTATCTATCTATCTATCTATCTATCTATCTATCTATCTATCTATCTATCTATCTATCTATCTATCTATCTATCAGCCTTCACACGGTCGCATAACCCTCGCCGTGGCTGATGCCAACGCTGACGGTCACCTCTCAAAAAATATAACACGTCGCAACAACGCGCAGCACAAGCTCTGTGATTGGTCGGCTTGGTAGTAGTGACGAGTGTGGGCGGTGCTGAGAGCCGCGAACTGGAGCGAGTGTTTACAAGTGTCGAGTCTCGAGGAGGAGCTCCAGATGAATCTTATCTGATTATTGCACGTCCACCAGTTCCCGCCTCTGAATGAGTGAGTTTTAGCTAAGGTAGCGTTCAGAAAAAATAAAACACCCGCAAAGAAACTCGACCTAGAGCAACATAAAAACCTCACTGCCAGCTAGCGTTTCGGAGGTGTTATTGCAGAGCAACACAAACAGCATGCAGAAGTATAAATGCACGATTATACTTTGTGGCTCTCGCCGATCACTCGACGCAGAAGTATAAACCAGCCTTAACGCTAAAGTCTGATAATGTTTCAAGCAAATTATCTTATACTTCCATATTTCCTACTCTTTTAAAGGGTCACGAAACACCAAAACACATTTTTTGAGCTGTTGACAGTCATATATGTGTCCCACGCTGCTATAAACACTATCAGGACACATATATTGCACTAAAAAGTGAAAATTGGTTGTTTTTGCGTTATTTTGAGCAAATTCGTTCTTCCGGTTTGAAACGAATTTTTGAAGCTGCGTCCCGGCGATGAGATACTTAGGTGTAAATCCAGCCGGAGAGTGGCTGTCTGTCTTTTCTAGGACGTTCTTACGTATCTGAGGGTGCAGTATTAATTCATGAGAAAGATGTGCTTCAAACCAATCAGCGCGCTCTATTGGGTATGACGTGAAACTTAATTAATATGCACGATAGCTCCGGAGACTGTTTACCAGTTTACACTGTTCAGACGGCAGAGAGACGCCACGTTGTGTTGCCAAAACAAGTGAAAGTACAAGAATTTCAAGACAAAATTCGTAGGTGTTATTAGTGTGTTGCAACGAAGGTTTTGTTTTCATTTTCCCTTTATGAGAGAGCAGCTGGACTCACGTGTGGATTACAGTGCACGCGACACGCGACAGAAACGCGTTTGTAAGGAACATTTTTACCCGAGAGCTTTTCGCATCTGGAAATGGTGAAATCCGGATTTGCCCCTCGTCTACTTTTAATAAAAAGACACAGTTCCAGTTTGATTGTCCGTCTACAGATTTGGTAAGTGTTTGCAGTGGACTGCCCTTTGTTTAAATGCTGCTCTCCGAGTGTAAACATGTAAACACAAACTATTCCCGTCGTGCAGGATTTTCGCCGCATTTTGTGACAGGATAGTCTATACACACACGGCTTTCTGACGCTACCTACCGAGTACATAAGTTACAGAGAAATGCGGAGGATTTTTTTCTCTTATTCGCCGTATCAAATCAGCCTCTGTGTGTTTGTTTTTCCTGTCAAACTTAGCGCGTGCCCAAATGTTAACTCCCTTCTATGCAAAATCTTATCCTCTTTCCCTCCCCCGACACTCCCACACTCCCAGAGCTGGACACGCCCAACTTTCCTGACTTTTTTCAAAACAGAGGTGTGAAAACACCCTGCTGAGACAGGGGGTTTCGTGGCCCTTTAATGGTGCTTATTCCTCAATGTGCATTGTATAAAGTTGCGATGACAACTTAACATGAATTCTGCTTTCTGGTTTCATAAAATCGAATGAATATTGTAATTATTGTTGATAGAGGTTCAGCAGATCATCTTAGAGTTATGTTTTTTATATAATTGTGATATATAAAAAACTAAGGGCTCTACATACACCTGAAGGCGCAAGACGTGTTTCCACGACGTGTTGCTATTTTCAGACCAACACAACCTTCATTTTTTCCATTTTCTGCCACATTGTTTAAATACCAAAAATCCATTTGCACCACTTTGTGGACTCATAGGTGTTCTGGTATAGAAAAAAGGTGAGTTAAGGCGTCAGTTGTGCGCCTCGCTTAAACATTGCTTAAAACACACAGGATGTACAGCAATACACAAATATCTTTACAAATAAAAAAGAATTAAAGGAATAAAATATTACAAAAATTATTATTTTCTACATTAATATAAAAGCCACTACCTCCATGCCTTCTTCACCTCACCTTTTTCAGTTTATTCACGACAATTTGCTTTTGTATAATGTTATTATTATTAGCAGTATTATTTATTATATGCATATTTATATTTGTTTTATTAAAAACAAGCTTAGATTTGTCCACCTGTCAGGTTTTGGACCATATGGGGCATAAGAATAGGACGTGGCTTTGGATATAGCTCAGCTTTTTGACCACACTTCGTTATTATTGTTTATTTATTCGTTTGCTGGAAATTAGAACTGAATTTATAAATAGTTTTAAAACAAATCTTTGTGCTTAACAAACGAAATTAATTATGTAGGCTAATGGATGTCTTCATTCAGTGCGTCCAACATGTTTCCTTAGAGAAAGTGAAAGTAAAGGCCAAATGGAGGAGGCTCATTCTTTATCCTTGCGCTGCAGATGGTCTGTTTACCTGTTTTCTGCGCCTACACCGTTAAAATAGAGCCCAAAAACATCATCATATGATCAGATTTCCGTGTGAAGCACTAGTTGTGACTCCTCACTGAATAATTACAATTAGTGGTTAAATGAATGTTTGGAAATGTGGTTATTTTGGTGAAAGTTATAAAAAAGTAATACAAAAATATTGTAACACATTACATTTCAGAGACTAATGCAACTAATTACATTCAAATGACATTATATTTGACTCTGGTTGCTCCACTTTGAACAATTAGGCAAGAGGAATGCTTTTATGAAAGCCAGAAAAAGTGTCAGTATGGACTTGAGTCCTTGTGAAATTGCAGGGCAGTGTCGTCATACGTGGCAGAGAGACTCACATTTGAGTTATTTGATTCAGTCTCAGTCAGTCGTGTGCTAGTGGAAAATGGGGAATTATGAGAAGAGATCTGAACAAGGAGCATGATGGGAAAGACAAGAGTGGAAAAAAGGGGGAACACCTGAGATAAAGGGAGAAGTTCACACTTCATTTTCCCTTTCTTTAACTTTCTATACATCCGTCTCCTCCGCGTAGGGACGCGTGTCATCGCGGAGGTCCCGTGAAATGTATTAATTTGTCCTGCGGTGATAATTTCTCTGCTCGACATATTCATAATGTGAATTATTGGATCTCATCCGAAGTTGGGGGGAAAGGGGTGATCCTGGCAGCTTAATTTTTTAATCAAATCCTCCCTTTAATGGAGCTTTATTAAATTACATAGCTCATACTGGGGGGAGCGGAGCGGCGTAAAAAGAGCTTTTTAGGATAATTAAATAAAATTAATAAAAACCCACAGCCGAGTGGGAAGTAAAGAGAATGGGAAGGAGGGGAAACCCAGAGGCCACATCTCCGCTCAGATTCATTCTGTCTCGTTTGGGTCCCTGGGAATCCACCATGACATATTAGCAGATCGGGGGAGGCTTCTTGAATTAAGAATATGTCACTTTTTCCATCATAAGAGTGAGCGATGTGTGCGCCTATGCAAATCAGGGGAAAGAAGGATTTTTTTTTGTGAAGTATGCAAATGGAAGGCTGATGTATTGATCTCTCCGAGAGCGCATCATATCCTTGGGTGCATGTTAAATGCTTATCAATCTTATTTTTCAAAATCTGGATTATTGTACACTTATATCAAAGACCTGTATTGTTGCCTACAGGCAAAACAAAGCAGAGAGTTCTGAACCTTTTTATTGTCCCAGAAGAGCGTCGTTGACACGACCATAAATTTTCCTGTACAGAATCCTGTCATAATGTGTACTAATGCAATGTTTTAAAAGTCATCATGTGTCTTTTTTAATCCGTGCACGTGTGTTGACAGATATTTGGCACAGATGATGCATGTGAACAGCTTAATTGAGCACGTAATAGGGCTAATTGGAGCGGTGATGTATTGCTGTTGTTACAGGAGTCCCACAGGGGCTCTGTTTGTCCTCTTTGGCATGACAGCCGATTGGCATTGCCTCGCTTTATGAAGCAAGCATTTTTTCTTACCCTTGTGAATCTCAGTGTTTTGTGTTACAGAAAAAAACAATCCTACAAATCATTGTGAAGCTGAATATTATTTAATCAGCTTGTAAATACTTAAAACAGGCCTCACACTGTAAAAATGATATGACAAAAAGTCATGAAAACAAATGTTTTTATGTTACTTCAACTTACTTCAAGAAGTTAATGAGGTTTCAACAAGATTTTTACATTATATAAAGTTTAGGCGACACGGTGCCTCAGTAGGTAGTGCTGTCGCCTCATGGCAAGTAGGTCGCTGGTTCGAGCCTCGGCTGGGTCAGTTGGCATTTCTGTGTGGAGTTTGCATGTTCTCCCCATATTTGTGTGGGTTTTCTCTGGGTGCTCTGGTTTCCTCCACAATCCAATGACATGCGGTTTAGGTGAATTGGGTAAGCTAAATTGTCCATAGTGTATGTGTGTGAATGAGTATGTATGGATGTTTCCCAGTGATGGGTTGCAGCTGGAAGGGCATCCGCTGCGTGAAGCATGCTGGATAAGTTGGCGGTTTATTCTGCTGTGGTGACCACAAATTAATAAAGGGACTAAGCCGAAAAGAAAACAAATGAATGAATAAAATGTAGGCGACACAGTGGCGCAGTGGGTAGCGCTCACAGCAAGAAGGTCACTGGTTTGAGCCCTGGCTGTGTCAGTTGTCATTTCTGTGTGGAGTTTGTATGTTCTCCCCGTGTTCGTGTGGGTTTCCTCCGGGTGTTCCAATTTCCCCCACAAGTCCAAAAATATGTGCTACGTGTGAATTGAATAAGCTAAATTGGACGTAGTGTATGTGTGTGAATGAGAGTGTATGGGTGTTTCCCAGTACTGGGAATAAGTAATGCTAAATAAGTTGGCGGTTCATTCGACTGTGGCGACCCTCGATGAATAAAGGGACTAAGCCGAAGGAAAATTAATGAATGAGTTTACCCAAACATTTTAATTCTGTCATTATTTCCTCAACCTTGACTTGTGCCAAACCATTTCGAGGTTTTTATTTTGTGCTCCATAAAAAAGAAAGATATGCTGAAGAATGTTTAAAATCTGCAACCATTAACTTCCATAGTAGGAAAAAACTAATATTATGGAAGTCAGTGGTTACAGGTTTCCAACATTCTTCAATATACTGTAACTCAACTTGTAACTTGTACAAAAATAAACTTAAAAGGTTTGGAACAAGAAAAGGATGAGTAAATGATGACAGGATGTTTTTGGGGTAAACTATCACTTTAAATCTTTACATTTAAATGAATCAATTTCAGTGAATATGAATGTAAGAATTTGACATAAGGGGCGGCACGGTGGCTCAGTGGTTAGCACTGTTGCCTCACGGCATGAAGGCTGCTGGTTTGAGTCTCGGCTGGGCCATTAGGCATTTCTTTATGGAGTTTGCATGTTCTCCCCGTGTTGATTTCCTCCGGGTGCTCCCCCACAGTCCAAACACATGCGCTATAGGTGAATTGAATAGGCTAAATTGGCCATAGTGTATGAGTGTGTGTGAATGTGACAATGTATGAGTGTTTCCTAGTACTGGGTTGCGGCTGAAAGGGCATCCGCTTTGTAAAACATATGCCAAAATAGTTGGCGGTTCATTCTGCTGTGGAGACCCCTGATAAATAAAGGACTAAGCCGAAATAAAATGAATAAAAGAATGAATTTGACATGAAAGATAAAAAAGGCACATTTACAAAGGTTAAAAACTAGTGGTGGGCCGTTATCGGCGTTAACGTGCTGCGTTAACGTGAGACTCTTATCGTGCGATAAAAAATATATCGCTGTTAATCTATTCCTAAAGTTGGGTTGGGAGCTGGGTCTATTCTATGCAAGCTATGATGACTTTCACCTTGATATTTTAGCGTGGATGTATACCTGACCGGTGAGCCGTCTGACAAAACAGTGCCCTTCTGAATCAAATCAGCAGGATGCCTGACTTTAACTGCAGTACATTTCATTCATGCGGCGTGACAAACTGGGGTATTAGACGCAAAGAATAAGTAAGGACTGGTGAGAGTGTTATGGAATTTAATAACGCAGGCCAAACAGAAATTAAAATAAACTTCCGCATTTCGCGATGTGTGTGTGTTTGTGTGTGTGCGTCTGTGTGTCTCTCTGTATGTGCAGTCTTTTACTGACAGCCGCCTGTGTCGATCTTGTCGGAAAATATGGCGAAAAGTCCTACATGACGGTAATAGTTTGTCAGTATTGCCACTAATATGTGCATACTCCACGCCTTAATTTCATTTCTGTTTAGTTCAGTTATGACTTTAGTAGCATTAAGTAATCAAAAATCGCTGTTTACATGGTAGACTCTTAATCAGAGTATTGTTTTAATCATATTAAACTCGTATTAAAGTATTGTTGCCCATGTAAACATACTCAATGTTTGACACACCGTCAGGGCTCTGTGAACTTGCCTTTGCGAAGCAGCATTTTCTGTATGTACGTACATCAAAAGCAAGTATGAAATCGCTGTTTGGAGCTTATGTAGGCCTACAGTTCAACATTCATGTTTAACTGAATAAACAGTTAGTAAACACAAGCACATCTTATTGAACATCATTTATTTTCATCACCAATTATCATAGTAGAACAGTTTCTCAAGCAGTTTGTGATGCATTTTGGAAACAGGAGATGAGCCCCTGGTCTAATGCGCCACCTGGCTTGAAAAACCCGTTCTCAAAGACTTATTATTTTGGTAGCACACATATTCTGAATGTCATAGGCAGAATTCAAATGAGCCATTTTAATCTACATTAATCTAGAATAATTTCGAGATTAATCTAGATTGAAAAAATAATCTATGCCCACCTATATTAAAAACCCACAGTAAATAAATTAAAGCAATATTGTTTACATTTTTTTGTAAAGATAGACACTGAATAATGAATAATATACACTATATAATAAAGTCTTTCAAAAGCCGAAACCACTTAGCCCACCCAGCATAACAAAACCCCAATACAACCTCTGGAGACAAGAAATGCTCTTGATTAGTCAACTATTTTTCTAGCTATATTTTTTCTTTTTCAGCATTGGATGAATTCAATTCCATAGGGCTTGAAGAACTGGCCATTACTAGTTTTGTTAAATCAAATGCCAATAGCGAAAAACCCCAAAAGGGGCCTTGATTATGTTATGGGGATCTTGTGTTATTGTCCATGAGTTGGAGTTGGAGGTTTGAAGCACAACGAGGCCAACACGTTACACACACACACAGTCTACGTGGTTATGATGTGTGCCAACTGCTTCTCAACTCACTCAATCTCTCTCTTTTTCTCTCTCTCACAGGAGTGATCTGGGATACGGGCAGCAGTGGGTCTTGTTTGAATTAGTTTACAGGCGGCATAAAAATGAAGAGCACCCCACTGAGATGCGGAGAACCTGGCCTGAAGGCCTTTTCAGACTATCTCAGGTTGAAAGGTGCATTTAAACCTTCCACCGCGGTAATTAATCATGCATGGCTCTGCTGGGCTACTGGTGTTGCTTGGGTGTGTTTTTATACATGGTCTTTCTCGCCCCCAAACAAGCAAAACTGTAATTGAACAGATCCAAATCAAGACAATCAGGCACTAGGTGATAATTACGATGGTCGTGAGAGATAAGTAAAAAAAACACACACACACACATCAGTGGTGTAGTCCTTGCTATACGCACGTATACTCAGTATGCTTACTTGGGTATTACCACTTCTGAGGATCAATAATTGCGTATACCCTCGGTATACTCA
Organism: Danio kyathit; assembly: GCA_903798195.1. NCBI lineage: Eukaryota > Metazoa > Chordata > Actinopteri > Cypriniformes > Danionidae > Danio > Danio kyathit. Next base: position 81,253,532 of record LR812525.1, on the reverse strand, counting down.
CTTGTTTTTCTGATTAAACGTCCCTAATTTGTGTGTATTCATGTCCCCTTTAACTGTATACCAAAGGTTTTTTTAACTCGCATCTTAATTTGTTGCATTTTTGTTGCATCTGGTGCATTTTTGGTTAACTTGCAATATTCTCCGCCCCTGAAGAGCGCAGCAGCTGTGAGAAAATTTTGTGAGAGTTTTTCGAAGACCACGACAAGTCAACTGAATGATGTCTCGCTGAAACGTTCAGGTAAATTTATGAAACAGCATGGGTGTCGCTTTAGCCCTCCTATATTTCTATTCAGCACCCTTAAAGGTTTTGCGATTAGCTCATGAACTGTACACTATTAAATGATCGCCTCAGTCCCCTTTATTTTGATATGAAAACAGTGGCAGACAGGGGGGGAGCACTATTAGCTAAACATAAATCATTAAATAGGATTAGACTATTAGCATCTCCCTTTAAAACAAATAAATTTGTTTGAATTGTTTTCTTTTTAAATGGATAGTTTACGCAAAAAATGAAAATTGTGATCATTTACTCAACCTTTACTTGTTCCAAACCGGTTTGTCTTTTTTTCCTTCTGTTGAACACAAAAGAAGATATTTTGAAGAAAGCTGGAAACCTGTAACCATTGACTTACATTGACATAGTATTTGTTTTTCCTTTTTTGAAAAATAATGGTTACAGGTAACTGATGTAAAAAAATAAAAATAAATAAATAAATAAATAAAATTATATATATATATATATATATATATATATATATATATATATATATATATATATATATATATATATATATATTATAGGTGGGCATAGATTAATTTTTTTAATCTAGATTAATCTAGATTAAAATGGCTCATTTGAATTCTGCCGAAGGCATTCAGAATATGTGTGCTACCCAAATGAAATAAGTCTTTGAGAACGGGTTTCTCAAGCCAGGTGATGCATTAGACCAGGGGCTCATCTCCTGTTTCCAAAATGCATCACAAACTGCTTGAGAAACTGTTCTACTATGATAATTGGTGATGAAAATAAATGATGTTCAATAAGATGTACTTGTGTTTACTAACTGTTTATTCAGTTAAACATGAATGTTGAACTGTAGGCCTACATAAGCTCCAAACAACGATTTCATTCTTGCTTTTGATGTACGTACATACAGAAAATGCTGCTTTGCAAAGGCAAGTTCACAGAGCCCTGACGGTGTCAAACATTGAGTATGTTTACATGGGCAACAATACTTTAATACAATTTAATATGATTAAAACAATACTCTGATTAAGAGTCTACCATGTAAACAGCGATTTTTGATTACTTAATGCGACTAAAGTCATAACTGAACTAAACAGAAATGGAATTAAGATATGTGGAGTATGCAGATATTAATGGCAATACTGACAAACTATTACCGTCATGTAGGACTTTTCGCCATATTTTCCGACAAGATCCACACAGGCGGCTGTCAGTAAAGGACCGCACAGACACACAGACGCACACACACACACATCGCGAAATGCGGAAGTTTTTTTTCTTCTCATTTGGCGTGCGTTATTAAATTCCATAACACTCTCACCTGTCCTTTATTTGCGTCTAATACCCCAGTTTGTCACGAAGGCATGAATTAAATGTTCGTGAGTTAAAGTGAAACTGCTCAACTGCAGTTAGAGTCAGGCATCCTGCTGATTTGATTCTTTCCCAGACGGCTCACCGGTCAGGTATACATCCACGCTAAACTATCAAGGTGAAAGTCATCATAGCTTGCGTAAAAAAGACCCAGCTCTCACCCAACTTTGAGAATAGATTAACGGCGATATTTTTTTTATCGCGCGATAAGAGTCTCGCGTTAACGCAGCACGTTAAAGCCGATAACGGCCTACCACTAATATATATATATATATATATATATATATATATATATATATATATATATATATATATATATATATATATATAGCTAATGAATCATTGACTTTCATTGTTTCTTTGCATATTTTCATTTAAAATTTGCGTCGGGTGTAATAGTACACCACCTTTTTTTTTAGGACTACACCACTGACACACACACACTCAAATAGAAAAACAAAAACAAATTGAAAACACATCTTCACTGATTTCACATCTCACACACAATCGCAAACTCTCACAACACATGAAATCAAATTATTATCTAAAAGGACTTCTACTTTATAATTAATGTTCTCAACTCGCAATACAATTTTACAATGAGTACAATTGTTTGTATTCAATACTTTATTATTATTATAATTTTCCATTTTCCATATTTGCAATGCCTGTATTTTGGATTTTTTTTTGTAGTCCACTTTGTAATCCAACATGAAAATAATTTTTGTTTGTTATTGGCATTGATTGTTTTGAAAATTATTTCTGTAATAAATACGGCTTTTCGTGATTAATCACGATTAATTACAAAAAAAAGTGATTTTGTTATTTTTTTTAATCATTTGACAGCCCTAATATAAATATATAAATATATAATAACAAAAAAATCTAAATCATTTTTAAAAACATTATACAAAATTTTTGTTAATGATTTGCCATTTGTCCAATCAAAATGTGTGTATGTTTGCCTAGTACTGTTGGTAGAAGCAGCTGAATAGTCCAAATGCCATTATGGGCTGGTTGCATCACATGTCTTTATCCTTAAAAAACCACAAGTGCATTTAATATGGGTTACATTGGGTACTGATTTGCGTCACCGCTTGATGTACAATGTAAAATCTGTGTCTTGAAGCAACAGCGCTGATCTCTTCATGACCTCTTTTAACGTCTTACGTTGCGTTAAAGTATTCTTTGTACAGCTCAATGTCCCCAGGTTTGGATGAATCAACCCGGGGGTGTTTTACTCATCTGTTTCTGTGGTAAACATTATCTCTGGATGAACTAAAGCATTTTAAGTGTGATAGCATTAAACCTTCGCGCAGCCGAGATCATCTTTCCTCGCTCTCTCAAAAAGACACGTTACGCTCATATTTCAGATCTCGAAGGATAATGTCAGGGATTAGCGTAAAACTCAACTGATCCTCCCTCAACTCGAGATGTTGCGTCAAGTTATAGAGTTACAATGGCTCTCGGAGCTGGAGAAAAGATCCCCCTTTTCATGAATGATGGAAAACCAAAAGCACTCCGCTCGTTATGTGACTTTTAAAGGTAATTAAATAACATTGGAAGTTTCATGTCGGATGAATTTGCAAGCAGGAGGGCTGTAAATGGGTGTACTGTTACAGAAATCGTAGGGAAATAACTCAGACCATGTACTGTATATTCTCTCTTTTTTTTTTTTGTGCTGGGTTTCTTGTAGCCTTGATGTAGCAGACTATCCACTGCTTGTCATTCCCGGTAAGAGCTGTAAAGTTACAGATAGCGAACCTGATGATGGCTTTGGAGAAGAGTGCCAGACACTTTTATGTCTCTCTATCCATTGAACTTTTTAATGCACTGATATTTTTTTTACCCCACCGGCTGTCTGCTTTAATTAGATTACACTCAAGGAATCACTGTGGTTCAGAATGCCAATTTGTGTCCCAGACTGTGTAAAATTTGCTTTTCCACTCGCTGCCAAACAGAGCAGGTGAGAGCAGACGAGGTCCTGAGGCGGGAAGAAGAACAGACGACTCTTTATGCGTTTTTTACTCTCCTTCTTTCAACCTCTCTCTCGCTTTCTCATTTTCTCGGTCGCTTTGCTCTGTCCCTATCTAAAAACTTTCTACATCAGAGGTTAAGCCTGTAATGTAGTCATCTAAAATACAAATCAAACAAATAGAACACGTCCGTTTATATGAATAGTAAGGGAACACTTAAAAAAAAACATAGTTTCTCTGGTTTGACTTGTTACACTGTAAAACCCAACTTTATCAAATAAAATGAGTGTGTTTAACTCAAAATTTACTGAAAGATAGTTCTACTCATTTGAAAAGAGTTTTGCACTCAGTGTTGAAGGTAAGGAGTTAATTAAATACCTCATTACTTCAACTTAAATGGAGTAAGTTCACAGTACTCATATAGATTAGTTTAACTCAAATGGTTTGTAGCAATCGGTTTCCTCAAACGGTTTGAGTTGCCTTAACTTATTGAGTTTTACAGTACTCAGTTGGTTTGAGTTCTCTTCATTTATTGGGTTTAACTGTGCTCAAACTGCTTCATTTACTCAAATGGATTAAGTTCACATGTACTCATTAGGATTAATTTTTGAACTTACATGATTGTTGCAATCGCTGTCCTCAAATGGTTTGAGTTACCTTAACTTTTTGGGTTTTACAGTGTAGGTATGTGTTAATAAATGTTAATATTTCCCACTTTACAATAAGGCTGCATTATTTAATGTCGGTTAACACGAACATGAACCTAAAAATGGAACAATACTTGAATGAACTACAATAAGTGTTGGGTAAATTACTTTAAAAATGTAATAGATGATAAATTACTGACTACTCAGCTAATTCAAATGTTATAACTCAATTGAATTTCAAATAAATGTTGTTATTTAGAGCTTTTTGTGGTTGTTCATATTTCAAATATACTGTTTCGATGCAAACTTATTCAGAATGTTTCAGTAATTTTTGAAGATATGCACTCTAGGACCACGGACAACGTACCACACTGAGAGCATCCTTACTTCAGTCAGTTCTACTGGAATCTACTGCTGGCTCTTGTGCATGGTTAAACATGAGATATATATAATTTTGACTATTTCTAACAGACAGTTTTGGTCTCGTTTATCTGTTATTTGTTTCAGAGCATACAGTTTTGTCTGAAGGCAAACTTTCTTTACTTTAACCATTTTTTTTGTTGTTGTTTCAGTTGTTACAGTTACAATTTCAGAGAAAATTTAAATTTAATATAATTATTTAACATTTTTATAATACTTATATTTTTACACCTTTAAAAAAAGATACATTTTAATGTCTTTATCTGTATTTTGAATTTTCATTTTACCTGAATGTTTACGTTGCACTTGTATGTTCACCGGTAAAGTGTTACCGTTTTTATAATCGTCTACTAACATTTCTTGAACATTTCAACTAAATATTGTCATTTAGCGCTTTTTTTGTGCTTGTTCAAACTTCAAATATACTGTTTCAATGCAAATTTATTCAGGATGTTTCAGTATTTTTGAAGATACGTACTCCAGGACAACAGGAGCCATTTTGCACTAACATACACCATCTCAGAGTACCCTTACCTCAGCCAGTTCTTCTGGAATCTACTGCTGGCTTTCATGCATGGTTAAACATGAGATATATTTAATTTTGGCTACTTCTAACAGACAGTTTTGGTCTCATTTATCTATTATTTGTTCCCGAGGAAACAGTTTTGTCTAAAGGCAAACTTTCTCATACTTATGTAATTTTACCCAGCAGGCACACAACATCATAAGACGTTAATATTAGGTTAGATTTAGGTCGTGACATCAGGTGACCAAAATTCAATCTTTAGGCGGTCTAAAGACAAACTTATTTTGACGTCCAATAAGATGTAAAACAACGATGATATTTGGTTGATTTTAGGTTGTGTTGGAAAGTGACCAAAATCTAATGTTGAGCCATCTTAAAGCAGTGTCATATTGACGACAAATACTGACATTTATTCATCAGCAACCAAAATCCAACGTCTGACAGACGACATAGTGGTAACGTACACACAACGTCAAGCTGTAACATCATTGGACGTTGATATATGGTTGATTTTAGGTTGGACATTAACGTTGGCCTGACGTGGATTCTGACATCATCCTGATATTCATTTCAAAACAGAATGCAACATCCCCTCGAAAATGGGGTACAACGTCAATCTGATGTCATGTTATCATCCAGTGCCTGCTGGGTAATCATGTGTCTATTTCTGAATTTTAATCCTCTAAGCATTAATTATAATAGCTGTTGCGGTTTCTTAAAATAATGTTAAATCAATAATTTCCAAGATATTATTGTTTAATAAACATATGTACTTATGAGAAACAGTGTGTGTGGGCCTGCAAGTAATGGTGATTGATCTCAGCAGGATAATTTCTGCATTGTACAATAAGCTTTTAACTTCAAAGACTCCAATAAGCAATTAACACAACAATTCTTTATTGCTAGCTCCAGAATTATTCAAATTAAGCCAACTTAAACGTTCCAAGTTACAATGAGTTTACTTTAAAATCTCACTTTAAGTAACTAATCACTTTTTACAGTGTACAGGTAGAACTTATTTGACCATTTTTTGTTGTTGTTTTAGTTGTTACAGTTACAGAGAACATTGTACTAAACTAAACATATTTGAGTTAGTTACAGCACACATACCGTGCATGCGGAAAGTATTCATAGCGCTTCACTTTTTCCACATTTTCTTATGTTACAGCCTTATTCCAAAATGAATTAAATGCATTTATTTCCTCCAAATTCTACACACAATCCTCCATAATGACAATGTGAAAACAGATTTTTTGAAATTGTTGCAAATTTATTAAAAATAAAAAACCTGAAAAATCACATGTACATCAGTATTCACAGCCTTTGCTCAATATTTTATTGATGCACCTTTGGCAGCAATTACAGCCTCAAGTCTTATTGAATATGATGCCACAAGCTTGGCACACCTGTCTTTGGGAATTTTTTCCCATTCCTCTTTGCAGTACCTCTCAAGCTCTATCAGGTTGGATGGGAAGAGACGGTGTACAGCCTTTTTCACAGATGTTCAATAGGATTTTGGTCTGGGCTCTGGCTGGGCCACTCAAGGACATTCACTGAGTTGTTGTGAAGCCACTCCATTGATATTTTGGCGGTGTGCTTTGGGTCATTGTCGTGCTGGAAGATGAGCCGTCGCCCCAGTCTGAGGTCAAGAGCACTCTGAAGCAGGTTTTCATTCAGGATGTCTCTGTACATTGCTGCATTCATCTTTCCTCTATCCTGACTAGTCTTCCAGTTCCTGCTGCTGAAAAACATGCCCACAGCATGATGCTGCCACCACCATGCTTCACTGTAGGGATGGTATTAACCTGGTTTTCTCCAAACATAACGCCTGGCATTTACTCCAATGAGTTCAATTTTAGTCTCATCAGACCAGAGAATTTTGTTTCTTTTGGTCTGAGAGTCCTTCAGATGCCTTTTGGCAAACTCCAGGTGGGGAGTGGCTTCTGTCTGACCACTCCACCACACAGGCCTGATTGGTGGATTGCTGCACAGATGGTTGTCCTTTTGTAAGGTTCTCCTCTCTCCACAGAAGAACGCTGGAGCTCAGACAGAGTGACCATCAGGTTATTGATCACCTCCCTGACTAAGGCCCTTCTCCCCCGATCACTCAGCTTAGATGGCCAGCTCTAGGAAGAGTCCTGGTGGTTCCAAACATCTTCCACTTACGGATGATTGAGGCCACTGTGCTCATTGGAACTTTTCAGAGCAGCAGAAATGTTTCTGTAACCTTCCCCAGCCTTGTGCATCGAGACAATCCTGTCTCTGAGGTCTACTGACAATTCCTTTGTCTTCATGCTTGGTTTGTGCTTTGACATGCAATGTTAACCCTGGGACCTTATATAGACAGGTGTATGCCTTTCAAATCATGTCCAATCAACTGTATTTACCACAGGTGAACTCCAATGAAGCTGCTGAAACATCTCAAGAATGATCAGTGGAAACAGAATGTACCTGAACTCAATTTAGAGCTTCACGGCAAAGGCTGTGAATACTGATGTACATGTGATTTTACAGGTTTTTTTATTTTGAATACATTTGCAACAATTTCAAAAACTCTTTTTTCACATTGTCATTATGGGGGATTGTGTGTAGAATTTTGAGGAAATAAATTAATTGAATCCATTTTGAAACAAAGCTGTAACATAAAAAATGTGGAAAAAGTGAAGCGATATTAATACTTTCCGGATGCACTGTACACACACACACACACAATAGCTGGGCTGTCGTAACCCAAAGTTATGCCAAAACGTTGGGTTCAAAAGTGTAATTGTTTTTTTTTTTTTCAGTTAATAAAACATGGCGACGCGGTGGTGCAGTAGGTAGTGCTGTTGCCTCACAGCAAGAAGGTTGCTGGTTCAAGCCTCGGCTGGGTCAGCTGGCGTTTCTGTGTGGAGTTTGCATGTTCTCCCCGCGTTCGTGTGGGTTTCCTCCGGGTGCTCTGGTTTCCCCCACAAGTCAAAAGACATGCGCTATAGGTGAATTGAATAAACTAAATTGTCCGTAGTGTATGAGTGTGAATGAGTGTGTATGGATGTTTCCCAGAGATGGGTTGCAGCTGGAAGAGCATCCGCTGCGTAAAACATGTGCTGGATAAGTTGGCGGTTCATTCCGCTGTGGCGACCCCGGATTAATAAAGGGAGTAAGCCGAAAAGAAAATGAATGAACTTAATATTTTTGATGATGACAATTTATATAGCATGATTAAAAACACCCCAAGTTGGCCAATGTGCTTCCTAATAACTAAAACCACAAACAACAAGAGTAAGTCAAAGACAAAAACAAGTTAAATCAATACAAAGAGTAACAGAACATAAAATAAACACTTTTATTAGCTCAAAGCCAGTAAAATATCAAATAAAACCCCTTCATGTGTTAAAGGTTGTCAAACAGGTAAGTTTTTAACTTTTAACAATGGACAGAGAGGATGCCAATCTAACGGAAAGCAGCAAATCATTTCAAAGTTTAGGAGCAGATACAGTTATGGAGCTTAAGGCATACAATTTATGTTAATTTTTATTGTTTTAACTCATTAAAAATCTTAAAATTTGAATCTATTTTATCTTTATTTAGAATTTTACGTTTTAAGTTCACCGGTGATCTCCATAGTGGTGTAGAACATTAAAACAAAGCTGTCAGACCCCTCTGGACAGATGCCAGCTAAGAAAATGTCCCGAAAAACATCAAGTATCATTATTACTGCAGGACATGTTGCTTCCAATAACAATCCGACTTTTTATTTAGTCTGTCACAAATCTATAATTTACATTGAAAATATAGTCTGCGTGTTTGAAGAGATGAGCCAAGCAAAGCAAAGGAGAAGCGAACAGCTGTGGATGATTAGAGGAGGCCTTGCGATGGCCGGGGATTCAAAGTAAACATGGAGCCTTTCCACAGTCAACAACATTTACAAATGTAGAAGAAGGAAGCTACTGAATTTGTGAAGAATGTGCGGCAGAAATGGGAAGCATGGAGGCATGAAGGCAGCAGATGGTGAAAATTAAATCCATGCAGCAGAGCGGCTAACGGGACTGAGAAAGTTTATTCTGCTGACGCTGGATGGAGAGAAGACTGTTCCGGGTCAACACTCATAGGTTTACATCTCTCCTCCTTCACTGTCCCGCTGATCTCTACACATTCCACCAGGGGAAAAAAGAGGTTTCCCTAAATGCACATCATTCTCGTCTCTCTAGGATTTTACAACCATGTCCATTCATTCATTCATTCATTTTCTTTTCAGCTTAGTCCCTTTATTAATCAGGGGTTTACACAGCGGAATGGACCGGCAACTTATCCAGCATATGTTTTACCCTGTGGATGCCCTTCCAGCTGCAACCCATCACTGGGAAACATCCATACACACTCATTCACACACATACACTATGGACAATTTTAGCTTACCCAATTCACCTAGCGCATGGCTTTGGACTGTGGGGGAAACCGGAGCACTCGGAGGAAACCCACGTGAAAATGGAGAGAACATGCAAACTTCACACAGAAATGCCAACTGGCCCAGCCGGGGCTCGAACCAGAGACGTTCTTGCTGTGAGGCAATTGTGCTACCCACTGCGCCACCGTGACGCCTTTATAACCATGTACTATAGCAAAAAATAATAATAAATATAAATAAATAAAATATCACTACCTCCACTACTACTACTACTACTACTACTAATAATAGTAGTAGTAATAATAATAATAATAATAATATTAAGTAGTAATAATAATAGTAGTAGTAGTAATAATAATAATAATAATAATAATAAGTAGTAATAATAATAGTTCTCTTATTTACATTTTGTATATATGCATCTCATATTTGTTACTGTTGACTGCAAATTTCTTTATTACAAAATTAAATTTTGTTTATTATACAATTTTAACATTTGCATTTCAGAACAATACCTTAAATCAGGGGTGCCCAAACTCGGTCCTGGGTCCTGCATAGTTTAGCTCCAACTTCCTTCTGCCTGGAAGTTTTTGTATACCTAGAAAGAGCTTGATTAGCTGCTTCAGGTGTGTTTTATTGGGCTTGGAGCTAAAATATGCAGGACACCGGCCCTCCAGGAACAAGTTTGGGCACCCCTTCCTTAAATAATAAACATGATCATTAAAAGCATTTTATTGAAACACTTGGTGAATAAGGATTCAAAATATTTGCACTTAATCACACAGATTACACAAAGAAACACCCAAATATACTTAATTCATGTATGTTTATGAAATATTTAGATTATATATGAATTATTTAAAATATATTTTATTTATATTTAATTAAATGTACTAAACACATCAGGTAAAACACATTATTACCTCCTTAAAAAGAATAATTTTGAATAGTCAAAAAGTTGTTTTAGAAAGCAGAAAACAAATATTATCCATTAAATTCTATTATAAAACCATTAATTATTATTTTATATTATAAATAAAAAAGGTATACATATATATCTATATACACACACACACACACTAGTATACTTACAGTGTATTATATTGTAATGTAAAGATATTAAAATTGTATAATAGGGTTATATATTATCACCTTGCATTCATTCATTTATTTTCCTTCGTCTTCGTCCCTTTATTTATCAGGGTTCGCCACAGCAGAATGAACCGCCAACTTATTCAGCATATGTTTTACACAGTGGATGACCCTCCAGCTGCAACCCATCACTGGGAAACATCCATACAAACTCATTCACACTCGTGGACAATTTAGTTTATTCAATTCACCTATAGCGCATGTCTTTGGACTGTGGGGGGAAACCGGAGCACCCGGAGGAAACCCACGCCAACACTGGGAGAACATGCAAACTCCACACAGAAACACCAACTGGCCCAGTCAGTACTCAAACCAGCGACCTTCTTGCTGTGAGGTGACTTTGCTAACCACTGAGCGACCTTATCACCTTGCAGACTAACACAATCTTAATTGTTTAATTTTAAACATTATATTTGACCCTGAACTGCAAATCCAGGCTTAATTAACTAGGCATGTTGCAGTAGTATATATGAGGAAATAGCAAACATTCATTGCACAAATCAAAATAATAGATTTTTCTTTTAATCATTTGAATATTAAGTATAGATCTCACTTCTTATGAATATATACAAACTTCATTAGGGAATAGAAATCTGCATTGCTGACCACTTCATTTAGACTAATTTAATAGGCGACTTTATCAGTATTTAGATTTTTTGAAACCCTCAGATTCCAGATTTGCAAATATTGTCCGAACAAACCATACGACAATAGAAAGTTGATTTATTCAAGGGCATCCGCTGCGTAAAACATATGCCAGAATAGTTGGTGGTTCATTCCGCTGTGGCGACCCCTGATAAATAAGCGAATAAGCCGAAGAAAAATAAATGAATTAACTTAATTTATTTGTGCTGGGACAATATGAATAAATTATGTGGAACCCTGCATATTTTACAATGAATGGTCACGTAACTAAATATATTCATTCATTCATTCATTTTCTTGTCGGCTTTGTCCCTTGCGGGATCGCCACAGCGGAATGAACCGCCAACTTATCCAGCACGATTTTACGCAGCGGATGCCCTTCCAGGCGCAAACCATCTCTGGGAACTTCCACACACTCATTCACACACATACACTATGGACAATTTAGCTTACCCAATTCACCTGTACCACATGTCTTTGGACTGTGGGGGAAACCGGAGCACCCGGAGGAAACCCACGCGAACGCAGGGAGAACATGCAAACTCCACACAGAAACGCCAACTGACCCAGCCCAGCCGAGGTTCGAACCTGCGACCCAGCGACGTTCTTGCTGTGATGCAACAGCACTACCTACTGCGCCACTGCGTTGCCCAACTAAATATATTATATAATTTAAAATGTATGTCATTATCTAGATTACAATTCATTCATTCATTCATTTTCATTCAGCTTAGTCCCCTATTTACCAGAGGTCGCCACAGCGGAATGAACCGCCAACTATTCCAGCATATGTTTTACGCAGCCGTTGTATGGTTTGCTCTGACAATATTTGCAAATTTGGAATCTGAGGGTTTCAGGGTTTCCAGTACTGGGAAACACCCATACACTCTCACATTCACACATGCACTCATACACTACGGCTAATTTAGTTTATTCAATTCACCTATAGCGCATGTGTTTGGACTGTGGGGGAAACCGGAGCACCCGGAGGAAACCCACGCCAATAACCAGCGACCTTCTTGCTGTGAGGCGACTGTCCTAACCACTGAGCCACTGTACCGACCGAAATTACACTTATATTCTTCAAAATGCAGTCTGACCGGCTCTGAATGATTTAATTTGAGATTTCTTTACTCATTATTTATTTCATACGCTTCTTGATTTATTCCCCCCAGCATTTTTGATGGCAATATTTCACGTGAATTGCTGGCTTAAGAAGATTTGGAGAGGCAGAAGTTTACTGTCTAAATCCTGGTTAGCGCTGTAGCTCATGCCCTGGTTAAGCAGTTGGTGCTTGAATAAGTCTTAAATCTATCAAAGGCCTTTCATGCCTGACATCGCCTTGCACAAAGAAGAGTGGTAGGTGGATGTGGACACATGTGGAAAAACTCACAGCGAGGGATTGAACGGTCAGGAGCTCTTCTGGAGTGCTTTGCCTAGTTCTCTTCATGTTTCTGCATGGGCACTAGCACTTGGAAACTACTCGCATGCACAAATCTTATTTATTTGCTCTCTTTTTTTTTTTACTTAAAAGACACAGGTGTGGGATTTGATTTTGAGAATGTGCGCTGTACACTTGCTGCTTGTTCAGACTACTTATTTAAAATGAGCTGAATCAACACAGTTTTAAAGTTTTTTTGGGGGATGACTTAATTGTTCAATGTTCAAGCCACTTCAATTTGTAAAAACAGTTAAGTAATCTTAATCGATTTGTGTTGGGACAACATGAAGGATTTGTTTGGAACCCAGTGTACAGTGTAAAAAATGCAGTGTTCCACTCAGTGGAGTTTATTTATAAACTAATTTCGAGAGGATCACGTGCTTATGATTGCTTGCAGCTGCCCCGCATTATCCAATTGATTATTCACCAATCAGACGATTCCTAGGCCACTATAAGAGCCCTAGGTTTCATACCACAGACATCTTTGTTTTGAAAAATCTAGAATTCTAGATGGGTGGCACGGTGGCTCAGTGGTTAGCACTGCTGCCTCACAGCAAGAACGTCTTGGTTCTGGCCATTAACAAAACCAGCAGGCGTTTCTGTGTGGAGTTTGCATGTTCTCCCCTTGCTCGCGCGGGTGTCCCCCGGTTTCCTCCCACCGTCCAAAAACATGCAACTTAAGTTAATTGACTAATCCAAATTAGCACCATAGACAGGCACTTAGCGGGTAGCTATCTCCTAAGAACAATATCTATATGTTCATTAGCTTCTGCAGTAGGGGAGTTCTCGAGATCTACCTGAGCTCAAACTCCCCTCTCGCCTTGCAACGGGAGGGAGCCCTGGGCTCGAGGATCTTATGAACTCAGGGCTCTTTCCCGGGACAGCATGCCAAACAAGCTTTATAATCAATCATCAGCTAAGTGTGAACTCTTGAAATTAATTTATGTTGTCCCAACACAAATCAATTAAGATTACTTAGGGCTTAATTTTTAAGTGAATTTAGTTCACCTAAAATAAAAACATACTCACTATTTATGCAATCTCAGATGGTTCTAAACCTTCATGAGTTCTTTATTCGATTGGACACAAAAAGCTGAACACATGTAACTATTGACCTCCATAATACACTGTAAAATATGTCCATAAATTACACTGTAAAAAATGCTGGGTTCCACACAATTTCTTCATGCTGTCCCAAAACAAGTGAGGTCACTGAGGAAGGTGGTAACAACAGCCAGTAAGTGGTTGAAAACAAAACTAAAGAGTATCGAGAGTACATACGAAGAAAGAGTATTAAATAAGGCTAACATGCTTGTTAATTATGAGAGGCATCCTTTATCACACACTTTCAAATTGTTACCATCAGGTCATCGATATTGTGTTCCCAGATGCTTAAGAAACAGGTCAATGTTATCATTTATCCCTCAAGCAATTAAGGTTTTAAATTCCTCATCTCTTTAATGGCCAGACTGGATATTTATTTAGAGTAGTGGTACCATACTTTAGGTTTTTAAATGATTTAATAATATAAATGAAATTTGTTCCCTATACGGGTACAAATAAAAATTAAATAACTAACAAATCAATTAAATAAACTTAATTGTTTTTTTTTTTACAAATTTAAGTGGATTGGACATAAAACAATTAAGCTGTCCCAAAAGAAACTTAAGAACTGTGTTGATTCAGCAAATTTTAAGTATTTTGAACAAGCAGCTAAAGTCTTTTTTTTTAGTGTAGCAGTTTTCTGTATTTTGGCATTCATGTTTGTATTTTCCCTGTTTATTTGTGTATTTTAATTGGATTATGGGACCGTGATCTTTCTATCAACAACTTTTAACCTTCAAAAGTTTGAAAACGTGACTTTCATTAACATTTTTAATAGTTTAAAGTGATATATTGTCTGTATTGGTGTTGTATATTACACTACAAAAACCTTGTGATAAACTGCCAGTACATGTTCTGTAGTTTTCTGACTTATTTCTCTATACATTGTTTCTTATACGTTATATTCTTTCAAACAACTAAAATGTCAATAAAAGTCACTTCGTTAAACTGCTGAGTTGAATTTTCAACATCAAAAGTCGACGGAGCAGAGATCAAAGTGCCATAATGCAATTCACAACCGTAATAAACAGAAAACACTTGTGAATCACAAAATACGGAAACTGTTCATTAACAGATATTTTTTACAGTGTAGGAAAAGCAAATACTGTGGAAGTCAGCATTTTTCTAAACATCTTCTTTCAAGAGTTCCCACTTAGATATGCTTAGCGTTTATAGCAGGTTTGGCATGCTGTCCCGGGAGAGAGCCCTGAGCTTGGAGATACTTGAGCCCAAGGCTCCCGCCCGGTCAATAAACATATAAGGGGATCCAAGATCAGGTAGGTCTCGAGAGCCCCCCTAGTAAAGGGAGAAAAAGGAGGAGATGGGGTGGAAGGGGGGATTCTTCCAAAACGAAGATAGAGCAGTAGGGAGAAAACGATCCATTTATAGCAAGCTTGGATCACTCTGATTGGATTATTACTGATTAGATGAGCAGCCAGTCGTGCTCAATCATATCACGTGCTCCTCTCGAAATTAGTTTATGAAACTTCACTTTGTGTTCAGCAGAATAAAGAAAGTCAAACAGGTTTGGAACAAGTGAAGGGTGAGTAAATGATGACAGCATTTTCAGTTTTGGGAGCACTACCCCTGTAATTGTTTACAAATTCAAGTGGATTGAACATAAACAATTAAGTCCCCCCCCCCCCCCCCCCAAAAAAAAAATAAAATAAAATAAAAAAAAATAAAAAATATTGTGTAATAGTGTGAACTATTTTGGACACAAAATAAGTTATTTTGAAGAAAGCTGAACACCTGTAACCATTGACTTCCATAGTAGGACAGACAAAAGTCAATGGTTACACTCAAAAAAAAATTTTTTCTGCTTGTTCAAACTACTTTTTTGGTAACACTTTACAATAAGGTTCATTAGTTAATGCATTTACTAACATGAACTAATCATGAATAACACTTGTACAGCATTTATTAATCATAATTCAACATTCACTAATGCATTATTAACATCCAAGTTCATGCTTGTTAACATTAGTTAATGCACCGTGAAATAACATGAACTAACAATGAATAACTGTATTTTCATTAACTAACGTTAACTAACATGAACAAATGCTGTAGTAAATGTATTGTTCATTGTTTGTTCATGTTAGTAAATGCATTAACTAACATTAACTAATGAACCTTATTGTAAAGTGTTACCACTTTTTTTAAATGAGCTGAAACAGCATGAGAGTTTTGAAGGGACAACGTAATTGTTTTGTGCTCAAATATGTTAAGCTAAGTTCAATCAATTTATGTTGGGACAACAGGAACGAATTGTGTGGAACTCTGCATTTGTTTTTACAGTGTACAGGTTTTAGCATTTTTCAAAACATCTTCTTTCATGTTCAACAGAAGATAGTCAAACAGCTTTGAAACAAGTGAAGGGTGAGTAAATGATGACAGAATTTTTAGTTTCTCTCTTTAATTCATTCATTTACCTTCGGTTTAGTCCCTTATTTATCAGGGGTCACCACAGCGGAACCAACCACCAACTATCCCAGCATATGTTTTTCGCAACGGATGCCCTTCTAGCTGCAACTCAGTACTGGGAAACACCCATACACTCTCATATTCCCACACACACATACACTACGGCCAATTTAGTTAATCAATTCACCTATAGCGCAGTCTTTGGACTGTGGGGGAAACCGCAGCACCCGGAGGAAACCCACACCAATATGCAAACTTCACACAGAAATGCCAACTGGCCCAGCAGGGACTCGAACCAGTAACCTTCTTGCTGTGAGGCAACAGTGCTAACCACTGAGCCACCGTGCCACCCCTATCCCTTTAATTGTTTTTACAAATTTAAGTGGATTGAACATAAAACAATTAAGTTTTCCCTCTAAAAAAAGTCAAGAGTTGTGTTGATTCAGCTCATTATAAATAAGTAGTTTGAACAAGCAGAAAGAGTGTGAACTATTTTGTCTTCATGGATTGTCTGGCTCAGTGAAACAAAAAGTATGCAGTAAATGTCACAAATTATGTGTCCTGATGTGAGAAGGCATTTGATTTGACTTGTAAAATGGTGGGTTAGTCTGGGTGAGAGGAGCTGGGTATTGGTTTTCAAAGCCCGGCACAACTTCAGAGGATCAGGGCTTAACATTTGTTTTTTGTTTAACCCCACTGCTTGAAGAAACGAAATACTGCCTTTCGCAAGAGGCCGAAACACCTCGTTGATCAGATTTAAAAAAAGAAAAAGAAGCATGGCACACCATTCACTGTCGGTTCATTTCACTCTCAATATTTCAACATGGCGCTAATATGCATAGGTTGGTCTTTATAGCGAGTTCAGAGGCAGTTCTGGCATGCTGTGCCACGCATGTTTTCTTAATGCGCGCCTTAGTTTCTTGGATTCGTAGTTTGAAATATTTATGGATTATTATGTCAGAAAATGTGAGAGGCATTTTGGACCATTTCTTTATATCTGACATGATTAATCACTGTCTTTCGAAAATGCACACGATGCTCCTTTTTAACTTTTTTTCCTGATAACATTAGATTTTATAACAATATGCTTAGAAGTAACTGTTGCCAGGATAGATGCCATGAAATGAAATAAAGTCCATACTAGAGGCTTAGTAACTATTTTGTAACTAGTTCTGTACTTTGTTGTGCCGTTTTTTCTTAAGGCAGTATGTTAACTTAATAGTGAATATATGTGTAATTGAATAATGCTTAACTTATATATTTTGCCATCAAATACATTAGTAAAAGTTTTTTTATTTATTCTTAAATGTTTTTTCCTCATGTTTTCATTTAGGTATGATACTTAATCATGTACACACACACACACACACACACACACACACACACACACATACATACATACATACATATATACATATATATATATATATATATATATATATATATATATATATATATATATATATATATATATATATATATATATATATATATATATATATATATATATATATATATATATATATATATATATATATATATACATATGCTCAGTTTTCATTTGTGTTATATACAGTTGCAATCAGAATTATTAAACCCCCTTTGAATTTTTTTCTTTTTTAAATATTTCCCAAATGATGTTTAACAGAACAAGGAAATTTTCACAGTATGTCTGATAATATTGTTTCTTCTGAATAAAGTCTTATTTGTTTTATTCCGGCTAGAAAAAAACAGTTTTAAATTTTTTAAAAACCATTTTAAGGTCAAAATTATTATCCCCTTTATGCTATATTTTTTTCGATAGTCTACAGAACAAACCATCGTTATACAATAACTTGCCTAATTACACTAACCTGCCTAGTTAACCTAATTAACCTAGTTAAGCCTTTAAATGTCACTTTAAGCTGTATAAAAGTGTCTTGAAAAATATCTAGTAAAATATTATTTACTGTCATCATGACAAACATAAAATAAATCAGTTATTAGATATGAGTTATTAAACATTATATATATTTATATTTATATTTTTTTCATAATTCATTTTCTTTTCAGCTTAGTCCCTCTATTAATCTGGGGTCGCCACAGCGGAATGAACCGCCAACTTATCCAGCATATGTTTTTTATGCAGCAGATGCCCTTCCAACTGCAACCCATCACTGGGAAACATCCATACACACTCATTCACACACATACACTACAGACAATTTAGCCTATCCAATTTACATATAGCGCATGTGTTTGGACTTGTGTGGGAAACCGGAGCACCCGGAGGAAACCCACGCCAACACGGGGAGAACATGCAAACTCCACATAGAAATGGAGGCTTGAACCAGCGACGTTCTTGTGAGGCGATTGTGCTACTCACTGTGCCACCATGACGCCCCCATAACATATATATATATATATATATATATGGCGACGCGGTGGCGCAGTAGGTAGTGCTGTCACCTCACAGCAAGAAGGTCGCTGGTTCAAGCCTCGGCTGGGTCAGTTGGCGTTTCTGTGTAAAGTTTGCATGTTCTCCCCGCGTTCACGTTCACTTAGCTGGTCCTCCGGGTGCTCCAGTTTCCCCCACAGTCCAAAGACATGCGGTACAGGTGAATTGGGAAGGCTAAATTGTCCGTAGTGTATGAGTGTGTATGGATGTTTCCCAGAGATGGGTTGCAGCTGGAAAGGAATCCGCTGCGTAAAACATGTGCTGGACAAGTTGGCGGTTCATTTCGTTGTGGCGACCCTGGATTAATAAAAGGGACTAAGCCGAAAAGAAAATGAATGAATGAATATATATATATATATATATATATATATATATATATATATATATATATATATATATATATATATATATATATATATATATATATATAGCATAAATGTAGATATTTGTGATACCAATGGTTGCAAAAGTAAGCAGCCATTTAGGCAATATTTTGATATATATTTTGCATATATGACATATTTGTTTATATTTGAAATTGAAACATGAACTTATACCAAATACATAATTTTCTTATATTGTCATATTTCAGATTTCTATGGGTTGGAGAATTTTTTAGAAAGGTGTTTAATTTTAAGTACTTGTTGTTTAACATGCTATTAATAAATGTGCTGTAACTGGAGTACAGAACAGCTAAGTGATCGCACACATCCACACTTTTGTGATATTTCTTTCTATACTGCTGTTTTCACACCACTGTAATTCCAGATGAATGCTTTTAAATTGTAACCCCAAACAAAGAAGGAAAAACTATTTTTACATGACTATATTGGAGTCTTAAATGTTAGCATGTCTGTAGGACAAAGACTGTCAGGTACACCTGTTTTTCTTACTTTTCTAGTCCAAATATCTAAAATTTTAGACAATTTTATACAAATACAAAACATTTTCCCCAGAAATATTAAGCAAAAATGAAGTGAGTTTTTCTCAAAACAAGCTAAATTATCTTTCAGAGAGTTACTGTAAGTAAAATAATCTTATTTCAAACGAAAAACAACATAATTTTAATTACCCCATGGCAAATTATTGACTTATTTTAAGGAAAAACTCACTTATTATTTCTGAAAATAAAACACTAGTTTTTACCTGTCTAGGACATGCTTCTTGATTTAAGAAGTTTTAAATGTTTACACTAAATATAAGACATCATCTCCCAGTAGGAAAAGCATTCATTCAGTAAGTCTGCTATTTTATTTTGGTTTCTGAGTCCTGGGTTTAATGCAACAGTGCAAACAACTAATGCTAGTGTTTAAAAAAATAATAGGAGTAAACAAGTTTTAACATCGTGTCTATTTATGCCAAAACTATAGCTGTGGTTGGTGCAACTGCTCCAGTCCATGTTTTATGATTTCCTAAAACTGAAGATTTAGTTTCAGCCTGTCCGACTATTGTGACGCTTGATGTTTGGGCTTTTTTTTCAGCTTTTGTCAAAATGCATAAATTCAGCCATGCTTTAGATATGTCATCCTCAATACACCGAATCCACAGTACAAGTCTCTCCTAGGGGAAAAAAGGGGTCGACGCGGACCTCCTTCTTCTCTCCAAGTGGCTGTTCTGTTCTCCTTTTTTGCTCATCTGGAGAGTGGGAGTTTCTGTGGTTTTTATGACTTAATGACTCCTGTCGGCTCTGATCAGGCAGCCGAGATGAATGTTGCCAGCTGTTGTAACCCTGGTTCTCTCTCTGCCCTGCTTCCTCTGGCCTCACGGTGGGGATGGAGACTCATTTTTCGGGAGATTTGGGGAAAGTTAAGTGTGGCAGTCACCCTAGAACTTGCGATTCCACACTGTGGGTGTGCGGAGGTGATAATGGTGGGACTGACAAAGTGAAAATCAGCCATGAATAGATGCATCAGATTAGAGCCATGGGTTTCTGTTCTGGGAGTGATGGAAGATGGTAAAACGGAGTGTCAGTATCTTGTTCTGTATTCTGCGCTAAAGACCAGAGTCAAGGGAACAGTTAAAATCTTCATTAAAAGAGCGAAAATCTTGGCTGGCCAGGATCTGAGGCTGGAACGACACTCCCCGGAGGTGGGCCGGGGTCATTAGTTTTAGTTTTTTGAAGTGTTCGGCCTTTTGATGTTGAGTGTTCTCTTAAGGCGGCCTGGCCTGAAGGATATTTAATTTTTGCTCCAGCAAATTTCCAGTTAGGAATAATTTGAACTGAGCATCTGTCAAAGGAGCAGCCGTTTAAATACATTGGTCTCGGTTAAAGAGGCAGAAAATGAAGCAGATTAGTCCGAGTACCTTACGCCAGCACCAACAGAGCTGGTTTTCGAGGCTGCTCTGCGGAGGGCAGAAACGAAAAAGCTCCCAAGTCCTATTTCATTAACGCCTGCACCTCCAGTTCAATCCGGCATCTGCTGCCCACCTCCTTTTCCCCAAACACACCCCGGTGGATGCTACACTGCGGCTGAACAGGGATTGTTTCAGGATTCTCCATGCCTTGATATTTTATTTACAAATCTTCAAGGAGAGAAAAGGGCCAGTACAGGGCCCTGGTTGCTTTTCTCAGACGCCCATAGTAGCTTTGGGAACGCGGCGTCCCTGGCGTCTCCACATCAAAGATCTTCTTGTGTTCCTACAGGGTGAGCGGAGGGAACTTTTATCAGGGTACACAATCTGAGGCGATGTTTTATCACTGGGAGAGTGTTGAAAGAGCATGCATTAGAGTGTCTGACAGCCGCTGTCAGGCTTTATTGGAACTGACTGGGCCGGTCTGTTGGAAATCATCTCGGCTTGTCTTTTTGTCCAACAACAGCAAAAGGGGCTCGTGTCGGAGCTCAAATCACCATGTGCACCCATCATCTATTCACTCAGCTGGAGACAGGAAGTGACATGGCGGTGACACAGATGATACAGTAGGAGCAACTCTGGCATTCTTGTCACCTTTTTGCATATTCCTGATGCAGGTTTGATTGTTGTTTCTTGTCATGCGACAGGTCCTTCAGATTGAATTCAAGCGGACTTTTGGAACTTGCCACATATGAGGAAAGTGTTTAACAGCAGTGCAAAAATAGCTCAAATAGGTCAGTGCTATTATTCATTCATTCATGTCAGGACCAAGTACACAATTTATTCATTCATTCATTTTGCTTCAGCCTTATTTGTCAGGAGTCACTCCAGCGGAATGAAACACTAACTATTATAGCATATGTTTTACGCAGCGGATGCCCTTCCAGCCGCAACCCAGTACTGGGAAACATCCATACACACTCATTCACACACACACACACTCATACACTACGACCAATTTAGAGTTCATCCAATTCACCTATACAGTAGTATATATACCTGCCAGCACTCCCATTTTCCCCGGGAGTCCCCTGTATTTCAGACCCATCTTCCGCCACCCTCCCGTTTTGTTGTTTCTCCCGGAAAACTCCCGTAACTCCCATAGACTTTTTGATACAGCCTGCCCCCGCCCCCCGCATCGCTGAGTTTGGTATAGACCATCCATACTCCCCCCATCCCCCTCGCTCTTCGGTTCGCGATCTCCCCCCCACCCTTTCAATTTTTAAAGCACAAAGTCTCTGCATGGTACTGCCCCTGATAGTGCCCGACCCCCCCCACCCCCCCACCCCCCCTCCGCCAACTCAGCCCCGGTCTTCCGGATTTTCAGAGACAAATGTTGGCAGGTACGCAGTATAGCGCATGTCTTTGGACTGTAGGGGAAACCGGAGCACCCGGAGGAAACCCACGCCTACACTACGAGAACATACAAACTCCCCACAGTAATGCCAACTGGCCCAGCCAGGACTCGACCCGGTGACCTTCTTGCTGAGAGGAGACAGTGCTAACCATTAAGTCACCGTACCGCCCTCAGGTACACAATTTGTTAAAAGTTTAATAAACTAATCATTTAAAATATAAACAAAAAAAATCGAATATCTCTGCTATGATGAGAATGTATTAATTTCAGAATAAAAATTATTTAGTTTTAGCCCGCAACCCCCAAAATAACAATGCCAGTGACTCGCGACCCCCAATATCCTCTAAGGTGGTTATAAATATATAAACTTTGTACTCATCAGCACACACTTACCAATAGGCCTAAGTCTGTTCATCCCTTAAATTTCAGAATGCCAATCGAAGACCATTCAAAAGTTCACACTTAGCTGATGATTGGTAATAAAGCGCATTTGGCATGTTGTCCCGGGAGAGAGCCCTGAGCTCAGAATATCCTTGAGCCCGGGGCTCCCTCCCGTTTGGAGGGCGAGAGGAGAGTTTGAGCTCAGGTGGGTCTCGAGAACTCCCCTACTGTGAACTGCTGGGATATATCTGACTAAGAGTTGCCTTAGAATGCTATTTTGATTAGTCAATTTACCTATGGTGCCTGTCTTTGAACGGTGGGAGGAAACTGGAAAACCCGGGGAAAACCCACGCGAACACGGGGAGGACATGCAAACTCTGCACAGAAACTACGACTGGCCCGGAGAGGAACGGACCAGCGGCATTCTTGCTGTGAGGCAACAGTGCTACCCACTGGCCGCCGTGCCGCCCTATAGGAGAAGGAGAGGAGTAGGGGTGGAAGGGGGATTCTTCAAATGAAGATTACTGGAGCAAAAGCTCTGGTAATTTATAGTGTGTCAGTGTTCATCTGATTGGCGCAATATGCAGAGTTAATGCGGTACCAGCTGTGTTCAATCATAAGCACGTGATCCTCTCGAAATTAGTTTATAAATAAACCACACTTCTCCATGTTCAGTTGTGGCCCCTATTTATTTTTGATGTACGTGAGTGCCATAAAGGTGTCAGAAAGTTGGACCTGGTGCCATAAAATCAATGTGCTGTGTCTTTAATATAACGTAATCACCCCAGAGGTCGCAATTTTTTATTTATTTTTTTTAAATCGAAAGGCTTATGGTTTTTTATTGGCATGTTGTTTTTTTAATGTAACTATTACCTATTTTTCTACTGTATGTTATGGATAAAACATGGTAATTATAATAGTTCAAGGCCCTGTTTACACTGTCAGGTCTTGATCCTCAATTCCGATTTGTTGCCTGTGTCTGATTTTTTTGCCTGTCCGTTTACATGTTTCTTTAATTGTGACCCATATCAGATTCACGTGTTTACACTTGCTATACAATGTATGACGTTGCACATGTCTAAAGGTGGGTTCTAGCTTCTGTGCCACACTAGCCACGATGGAAGAAATTGTCTTGCTTTTAGCTCTGCAAAATCTGCGAAGTTCGCCCAACTTTAAAATGAGGCGGAGGAGGAGGGAAAGGGCCGTCATCACAGCTTGCGCCTATGGTTTTTATATGGTGTCCTCCACCATTCAGAGGAATTTGTGGGTACGAGAGAGATCTCAGGTCTGGTGGGAGCAAATTGTGGTGACTGACCACTTTCCTCCTCCATGTTTCCTCTGTTGCTGTTGTTTACTGTGTCGGCGTCTCCACACACGACACGTCATTAAATCGTGGAGAAGTTCCACATTGACGCAAGTTTAATGACGTACAAAACGGAATACCTCAATAAATTTGATCTACCTGTTTACATGATAGTCGCATTGTCACATATCCAATTTATATCTGATTTATTTCCACATATGAAGGAGGCCTGAAACCGATCTCTGAATATCCAAATGCATACGTTTTTTTTGTGTTTACGCCGTCATAGAACAGATCCAATCTGTGTCACATATGAGCAAAAATTCGGAATTGGGTCACATTTAACTGGAGGTGTAAACGGGGCCTAAGACATGCTACTACTGCATGCAGGCATAAAAAAAATCTCAAAGAAGTTCTAGATAGGTGGAGCTGGGGAGGTGGAGGGTTTCAAAACAACCGAATGAGAAATCTCATTGGATGCAGAATCCACAAAGGCCAATCAGCTTGATAATCTGATTTCTGGACAATCTATACTATCTACTTTATTTCATAACTGAACTTAATTTTTTTATTTAATGATTAAACTCGGGGCTTAATATGTGCCAGAACAGGCTGGATCCGGAACCTCTAAAATCTGATCCGGCACCTCATTTTACAGACCCCCCTCCTCAACTGCCCTCCTCCCCCGTCCGTTGTTCACTTTCACTTTCTTCCGCGACTCCCCAACCCTCTTCACTGTCGTCCGCGACAACCCTCCCTCTCTTCACTTTCGTCCTTCATCCGCGACACCCCTCTGCCATTCAACAACCCCCCCCGCCCAATCCTCGTCCTCGAGTAACATGCCAGATCCGTTACCCCGATCTGTTCCGGGACCTCACAATTCACAAATTAGGCACTTATTATACTTAATACAATCACATATAGTTTTTTTTCTATTATTAAACCTTACCCCACATGACATCCCAGCAGGCACACAACATCATAAGATGTTCATTTTAGGTAAGATTTAGGTCGTGACATCAGGTGACCAAAATTCAATGTTTTCTAAGGAAAACGTTATTTTGACGTCCAATAACGACATCAAATTATGTTGAAATTTGGTTGATTTTAGGTTGTGTTGGAAAGTGACAAACAAAATCCAACGTCCCCACGACATTGGGGTACAACATCAATATGATGTCATGTTGATGTCCTGTGCCTGCAGGGATCAATAAATAAACTGAAACATCTATTATAAATTATATGGAAGTTTTGAGAAGAAATAGAGCATTTTAAATGTTTATTTTGCTTGGCTTCACTGCAAGCCCAGGTTCATTCATTCATTCATTTTCTTTGGGCTTAATCACTTATTTATCAGGGGTGATTTATTATCACCCCTGATTTATTATGAACCTCCAACTATTTCGGCATATGTTTTAAACAGCGGATGCCTTTCAAGCCGCAAACCCCAGTACTGGGAAAGCAGGCCCATGTTACTTTCTGCTTTTATAAGAAATTGGAATTCAGCATTTTAGTTTTGCGTAGGATTTGTTGATCTCTGTGAGAGCATATATTACTTTAACATTCAGCGAAGCCAATCACATACACCTGATATGTCTTTCAGCTAAAAAAACTAGCTGAACAAAAGGTGTCATCAGAAGCTGACATATTATCAGCCGCAAGCGGCCATTTCAAAACACTGATTTCAGCACCTCCGCTCGCGTATAACTTTACAGCAGACGGCGATGATCTAAAAATATTTAAATCCAACCAGGAACACAAGTATCCATCTAAATCCTATTGCTTTCCCATCTCCCTGTGTCATTTTCTCTCTCTCTCCATCCACCTGTGGGTGGATAAAGACAGGTTGCGTGAGCTGAGCAGCCCAGACACTATCTTCTGGGAAAAATAAACAGCACATTAGTTCCAGATCATCTTGGAAGAATATGAAACAGAGGAGAGCAGCGGAGGGGTTAGTGGAAGTCCACTCCGGGGGGGAGGCCGGGGATTATTAGGGAGCTGGGAATCGTATTAAACTCTGAGCTTTCCCTTTCTCTTCTCTTGCCTTCTTTCCATCCTCGCTTCTCTGTTTTTGCCATGTGCTGTAAATTAACAGCACCCTTCAACTCAAAAGGCCCACCACTTTCTCTCTTCATTTTAGGAAGGCAGTGAAATATGTTCAAGGGCCAGGTTCACAAGCATTTTCCGCTTCGTCTTGGTTCCTCTGTCTAAAATGTCCCGCTGGCGTGCTTTCTCCCAGAGGTTGTGAAAAGGAATCCGTAAATCTTGTACTTCGCTTGAGATTTCATTGTTGCATGTAATACTAGAGGAGCCTCACAATGGGATCTACGCAATTAACCTTAAAGATGCCATTCATTAGTATCAAAGATTAACTAGTCCTTAGTGTTAATCGTCTACAATTTACAAGGTTTTCAAAGGTCTGATTATTAGGAATCTTTTGTCTCGAGAGGCTGTGGTACCTTGATTAATCCACTTGATTTTGTGCAATTCAATATATAATAACATCCCTCTCTCTATGTAATAATCTCCCTATTAGTCGGTATGCTAATGCCAGCGTGTATGGCATCGCTCTGTGCCGCTGGTACAAGCGTTGGGTAGTTAGCGCTGAATTTTCATTGCAGGGATGAAGTCTCAAGCCCTGGTAGTAGGAACTAATTGTGCCACCTGAGAGCAGGATTGGATTAGAGAGAGAGGGGCGGTTATTGAATGAGTGAAAGTGGAAGATCGAAAAGTGAGCGCGTCTGATGTTGGGAAGTGGTGTTGCTTTTACAGCCTTTGAAGTGAGATTGGGTGTTAAATAAGCAGGAAATGGGCAGCCGTTAGTTTCTCTAAAGTTCTTCCATTGCCTGTGTTGTAGAGCAGGGCTGAGCCGGCGGCAGCGGCTGCATCCGGCTGGATTCTTCTCCTGCTCTGGAATGGGCTGTCAGGCTTCATTAGCTAAACTTGTCTCCCTTCGGAGCAAAGCAACTTGGCCGGTGATTTAAAACCAATCTCCAGTACCTGGGCTCTCTTTTATGAACTTCTGTGCCATTACCACGGACTCCTCCACAGTGTTTCACCTATACGGATTCCTCTGGAGTGAGGCGCAGAGAGAGATCATCTCCTGTTTAATGAACTCTGATTCAGGGCTCTTGCGCCTGACTGAATGTACCTTCCTAAACTATATTTGATTGAGTATTTATATGTTTGTGAATGTTATGACATGCACAATTGCCCTCTTTTTCTATTATGCTTTAAATGTGAAAACGATCCGATGTGGTATTGTGGTTAGTGCTCTTGCTTGCCTTAGAATGACTACCTGGTTACTGTTCTGTAACGGGACACGATGTAGATATTGATGTAGTTGTGTTGCAGAGGCCAACTAGAGAAGTGTTGTGCAGATAAACCTCACTCCTCTGACCTCTAAAGGAGCTCTAGCGACTGATGCTAGAGACTATGTTCTTTAGCCTCCTTGTTATGCCTTATTTAGACTAGCAATGACTTTGTTGCTGCCTGTCGCTCTGGGTGGCGACCTGGTGGCGAACTGCTTCAAACGCAGGGGTGTGTAGGTATATACAGCACGAATACAACCAGCCTCTGAGCGAGCTGATAGAGGATCACGAGAGCTCTACTGGTGTTCCTATTGGCTGTCGCTCAAGAAAGTCGCTCTTCATTTGCATAAAATTGAAGGATTCTCAACTTTGTCGCATTGCTCGATACGCCCATCTGGTCGTCAACGGTCGATGTTGCTCGCGTAGACAGAGGTCACCGGAAGTCGCTCACTCTCTGTTGAAATGAACGATCGCTCGTTGCTTTGCCGCTGCGAATCGCTTGTAGTGTAAATGAGGCTTTAGAGCAACCGACTCCCATATTGAAGGTTGCCGGTTCGATCCCAGCTTAAACCGGGTTGTGCGGTGTAGGACCGGCAGGGTTAAATACTAGAGGCCATGGTCTTTAGGCTACTTGTTAGAGCAACTGACTCCCATGCGGAAGGTCGGCGGTTCGATCCCAGCTCAAACCGGGTTGGGTGGTGTAGGACCGGCAGGGTTCTATTGGTGCCGTGACCCGGATGGGAGTGAGGTTTAGGTAGGTGAGTGTAACAGAGGCCAGCTAGTAAATGCTGTGCAGGTAAACCTCAACCATCTGACCGCTAAAGGAGCTCTAGTGACAGATGATAGAGGCCATGGTCTTTAGCCTCCTTGTTAGAGCAACCAACTTTCATGCGGAACGTCGCTGGTTTGATCCCAGCTCAAACCGGGTTGGGTGGTGTAGCACCGGCAGGGTTACTGGAATTGATGCCACGACCCGGATGGGAGTGAGGTTTATGGAGGTGAGTGTAGCAAAGGCCAGCTAGTGAAGTGCTGTGCTGGAAAACCTCACTCCTCTGACCACTAAAGGTGCTCTAGTGGCCATGCTAGAGGCCATGGTCTTTAGCCTCCTTGTTAGAGCAATCGACTCCCATGCGGCAGCTCTCAGCTCAAACCGGGTTGGGTGGTGTAGGACCAGCAGGATTACCGGCATTCGTGCCGTGACCCAGATGGGAGTGAGGTTTATGAGAGTGAGTGTGCTACAAAAGAGTGACAAAATTAGCATTTAGAAGATATAAACATCCAAAGTCCGAATTGTGTCGGACAGTGTTGCGAAAAGGGGTGGGATAAAACAAGATGTTGTGACACTAATAAACATACA
This sequence comes from Danio kyathit, assembly GCA_903798195.1. NCBI lineage: Eukaryota > Metazoa > Chordata > Actinopteri > Cypriniformes > Danionidae > Danio > Danio kyathit. Next base: position 81,224,691 of record LR812525.1, on the reverse strand, counting down.
GTAGCTACATATTTTAGATTTCTGCACAGAGGGGCCACATTTTGATCTTCTATTGGTCTCATTCACATGATTTGAAATCGCTGGCCAGAGTTTTTCAACTTTCACAGCAGGCACAGAACATCAACATGATGTCAGATTGACATTATACCTCAAAGCCGCAGGCATGTTGCATTTTGTTTGGAAATTTAAATCAGGTTGAAGTCAGAACGCAACGTCAGGCCGACGCAAATCTCCAACGTTCGAAAGACATTGCAATTTTGATTACTTTCCAATGCACCCTAAAAACAACAAAATATCAATGTCTAATGATGTTACAGCTAATGTTGTGTGGACGTTACCACTATGACGTCTATCAGACGGTAGATTTTGGTTGCCATACCTGAGAATAAATGTCAGTATTTGACATCAATATGAGTTGGTTTAAGATGTTGGCTTGACGTTGAATTTTGGTCACTTACAAACACAACCTAAAATCAACCAAATACAAACCTCATTTGACGTCGCTATAGGATATCAAAATAACGTTGTCCTAGACATTGAATTTTGGTCACCTGACATCACAACCTAAATCTAACCTAATATTAGGTTTATTATATACCTAATATTATGTCGAAAAGATGTTGGATTTTGGTCACTTTCCAACACAACCTAAAATCAACAAATATCAACATCTTTTTACGTCATTATTAGATGTCAAAATAACATTGTCCTTAGAAGCTTTCGACCTATATCTTACCTAATATTAAAGTCTTAAGATGTTGTGTATCTGATGGGTTGGAAGCAGTGACATGCCAAACTTGTAACTTGAACTTGCGTTTTTAGTCTGCATCATTCACATGCATATGAATGGAAGTCAATGGGGTAAAAAGTGCAGTGTGACCACAGCTTAACTTGCATAGTCTTTCTGGTGAAGTTGGTTGTCTAAGGAAGTCTTGTTGGTTAATCTAGCATACTGATGTGTCAACATTTCTGCTGTCTATTCTGGCCCGTTTCCACTGAGTTGTACAGTACAGTATGGTACGGGTTGGTAAGGGTCACCTTTAACAGGCTTTGCGTACTAATGGTAAATAAATGCAACATATGAATACATACAGCCCCTTACAGTCTCCGATATGTTACGAATTACAGAAAAACCACACACCATACATTTAGTCCTTATTTAGGTTTAAAACACGCAACATATAGCCCAGTCAGTGCAAACCTCTCATCTGTATCTTTAATCTTCACCAGCACATGTAACCTCTGTTAGAGAGTAATCCTGTCATTCCGAGTTCATAAGAGTCCAAAAGGTAATGACATGGCAGTTTGTTCATGTTTTATGTTGCAGAAAGCGTCATTTGCTGCTGTTTTTTCCAGCTTTTCCTTTGTTTTTTCGCACTTCACTCTCGCGTTTGTCCCTTTCGAAAAGGATCGGATGTCAAAAGCTCTTCAATATTCACGCGCACATAATTAATAAGAGCTCAATAAGTTTGTTATTTCAAATATAGATGCGCGGCGAGCTCTCTGGAGAAAGTAAAACCGCTCGCACTTTTAGATGGCCTCGTAAAACAACAACAGGACACGGCAGATTTTGTTCTTCTTGGCTTTGTGGCTGTTCATCAAGACGACGACAAGGTTTGTTTGAGCTCGGGTTGACCATGGCTTGTGATTATATGTATATATTATTACTAGGCATGGGACGATAACCGTTTTCAAGGTATACCGCGGGTTGGAAAAGTCAAGGTTATCATACCGCCAAAATTTTCTCTAATACCGTTCCTAAGGTATGAGTAAGAATTTTTTATTTACATTTTTTTTAACAACAGCATCTCCAGCAGAAAAGATATCCAAAGATGCCATTTTAAATTGTAAATAAATCCGTGTTTTTGAAACTAATGAAGACAGCAGAAGTCAATAATTCATTTTCATTATTTAGCCTGGCATGTTTACTGCTCCAAAATATTATAAATGTTTCTCAAAATAAAATATATTGTGTTCAAAGGGGAAAAAACTTTTAGTTTTTTACCCAGACATTTAAAAAGAATATATTTTAGAGCAGTAATCACAATACCGTGATACCGTGAAACCGTGATATTTTTATCCAAGGTTATCATACTGTCAGAATCTTATACCGGCCCATGCCTAATTATTACGGTGTAATGTCTCGGCTGTGTATATAAAAATGTCGGTTCCTTTGTTTTCATTCTCCTGCTTCTCGAGTGACACTTCTCTGTAAACCAATAACGTTCAGCTGCGCGTCTAGCTCCACCTTTTGGTACCTATTTATCATGCTAGGTACCCTTTGCAAAGGGTACCCAAAAAATAGTACGGTACGATTTGCTTTTAGGTACCTTTTGACAGTGGAAAATCGTATCGTACCGTACCATACCACTCAGTGGAAATGGGCCATTAGTTATTTTAGGAGTGCATTATCACAGTTATACAGCTCAAACCATCACTGAAGACCACTGTCCTCCACTCAGATGAAGTTCTGCCCTCTTCTGAATAAATGGGATAGAATAGCTGTGCTCTCCCAGTTCGACTCTATCTGTGTGAAGTCGTCTCAGTGGGCAAAGAGGCTAGGAGCGTTTTACTGCCTCACTCGAGTACCAGGAGGTGGGGAAAGCGGGGTGAAAGGGCAGGTGTCTCTTGTAGAATATAATTAGATAGAAGAAAAGCTTTGTCCTCAATATTGTTGCTTTGGGCATTCTTTAATTGCCCCCCTCCCCTTCCTTATTTCCGACTTCCCCTCAGTCTCTCGAAGGCTCATTTGCATTAATTCTGAAGGACTTCACAATGTTTTCCACGACTTCTTTGCGCACACTTAAGCATGCGCGCATTATCCGTGCCACCTGGTCACCCCCGATTGTCTCTCGTTTGCACACAAACACTGCGAACGTTGGATTGTTATGAACTCTAAGTGATCTAAGCACCACCAGAAGATGATTCATCTTTATCCTTGATTGCTTTTTTAAATGACTTCGCTCTTCTCCTACGCAAGCACTTTCAGTACAAGTACATGGGTAGCCTCGGAAAGTGCTTGCCCCATGTGGCAGTACATGCAGCTTCAGCCTGGCACAGCAGGGGATAAAGTGTAGAGTCTTTGCCCCCTCCTGAGGCTCCGTGGCTCCACACCCTCGGCTCACGAACAGAGTACATGTGTAATAAACAGGAAGTGGCCTTAGGCTCTCCCGCTGTGTCTTAGGAGCTCAGTCATATCAATATGTATTCAAAAGAGCTACCTCTCCAGGGATCAGCCCTATGCCATAGCAGGCTCACATACAAAGAGGGGGATTTCACTGCGGATTTTACCTACTGCACCAAGGAACATGGCGCTTATGATAGATGCTTTCATCTGTTTTTATCCAAGCAGTTACCTGAAAGATTTTTGTGATTCAAAAAAGATGAATCAACAAAATAGCCTGTCATAAATACTACTGTTAAGAGGTGATTTTTACCATCCAAATGGAATTTTTCCATCACTCAGGAGGTGCTTTATCATTCAAGGGAGATTGTTATATTTTAACTGTAAAATTTAGGATGTTTCTCTATCATTTACAGTATTTTTTTCTTAGTTATAATTCAATTAGAATGAAATGTAACATTGGTAATACAGTAAAAGTCTTTGATTTAGATTCAGCTTTAAGAACAATTTAATGTAAGATGTGGGTGCGTGTTCTTTAAAAGCTCTCACTTTTGATAATAAGGCTTGTGTTATGCTAATTTGCACTATGTTTAGTAAATCTGAGCCTTAATCTTATTGCTGTTTAAAATAAACCTAAATATACTATCTCCCTTTTGAGAAGATTTTTTTCAACACATTTCTAAAGATAATAGTTTTAATAACTCATTTCTAATAACTAATTTCTGATGATGGCAGTGCATAATATTTCACTAGATATTTTTCAAGACACTTTTATACAGCTTAAAGTGACATTTAAAGGCTTAACTAGGTTAATCAGGTTAACTAGGCAGGTTAGGGTAATTACGCAAGTTATTGTATAGCGATGGTTTGTTCTGTAGACTACCGAAAAAAATATATAGCATAAAGGGGCTAATAATATTGACCCATAAAACCAAAATGGTTTTTAAAAACTGCCTTTATTCTAGCAGAAATAAAACAAATAATACTTTCTCCAGAAGAACAAATATTATCAGACATACTGTGAAAATTTGCTTGCTCTGTTAAACATCATTTGGGAAAAAAAATAAATAGATAAAATCAAAGGGGGGCTAATAATTCTGACTTCAACTGTATGTATTAGCCCCCCTTATTTCGGCTAGAATAAAAGCAGTTTTAATTTTTTAGAAGTCATTTTAAGGTCAAAATTATTAGCCCCTTAAAGCTATATTTTTTCCGATAGTCTACAGAGCAAGCCATCGTTATACAATAACTTGCCGTTATACAAAATCTTGCCTAACTGTGTATAAACAGTTAAAGTCAGAATTATTAGCCCCTTGTGAATTTTTTTTTCTTTTTTAAATATTTCCCAATTATGTTTAACAGAGAAAGGAAATTTTCACAGTATGTCTGATAATATTTTTTCTTCTGGAGAAAGTCTTATTTCGGCTAGAATAAAAGCAGTTTTTAATTTTTTAAACACCATTTAAAGGACAAAATTATTAGCCCCTTTAAGCTATATATTTTTTCGATAGTCTACAGAACAAACCATCATTATACAATAACTTGCGTAATTACCCTAACCTGCCTACTTAACAAAATTAACCTAGTTAAGCCTTTAAATGTCACTTTAAGCTGTATAGAAGTGTCTTGATAAATATCTAGTCAAATATTATTTACTGTCATCATGGCAAATATAAAATAATTCAGTTATTAGAAATGAGTTATTAAAACTATTATGTTTAGAAATGTGTTGAAAAAATCTTCTCTCCGTTAAACAGAAATTGGGGGGAAAATAAACAGGGGGGCTAATAATTCTGACCTCAACACTGTATATATATATATATATATATATATATATATATATATATATATATATATATATATATATATATATATATATATATATATATATAATTATTGCATTATAAATAATATATTGCAATGTTGAGTTAGTATTATAGCTGAGCAGGAGTTGCAACAATAATAGAGTAACTTAATAATAGAGTAAGACTGATTTATACTTCTACGTCGAACGCACGGGTATAGTCCAGCGCAGCCTTCGTGCAATCGCAAAAAATGTAACTACACATTGCACGTTTGCACTACATTCAAGATGATAGAAATCTGTGCCAGAAAAGCCTTGATACGGCATATTTTCCATTACAATAAAATTATTATTTACATTAAAATATTTGTTTATAGAAGATTCAATAAATGCACTGTTATAACATTATTTACAGGATATACGAGAGGTATTTTATTTAGAAGAGATACTGCTTATTTTCTACTTTTAATATGAAAAACATAATAATAATTCTAATAATAAAAGTTATTCATTTTGACTTTTTTATAAGAAAGAGTGACTGTTTGTTTTAAGCAATGTACGTTTAATTTCAGTTGATCAACACTGAAGTAAATAATCATAGATATAGATAGTGTGTGTGTTTCCTTTAATTATTTTAAAATCAAATAATGCACCCTTGGGCTGCATGGTGGCACATTGGGTAGCACGTTCGCCTCAAAGCAAGAAGGTCACTGGTTCAAGCCTCGGCTGGGTCAGTTGACGTGTGTGGAGTTTGCATGTTCTTCCCGTGTTGGCGCGGGTTTCCTCCGGGTGCTCCGGTTTCCCTCACAAGTCCAAAAACATGCTGTATAGGTGAATTGGGTAAGCTAAATTGTCCGTAGTGTATGTGTGTATGGATGTTTCCCAGTGATGGGTTGCAGCTGGAAGGGCATCCGCTGCGTAAAACATGTGCTGGATAAGTTGGCGGTTCATTCCGCTTTGGCGACCCCAGATTAATAAAGGGACTAAGCTGAAAAGAAAATTAATAAATGAATGCACCCTTTATTTAAAAATCTCTCACTTGTAATGTGTGAGCATATTTACTATATAAAACTTGTCAGTGAATTATGAGGGCAAAAAAATAAAAAATAAAATAAAATAATCGTTCATTAATCGTAATCAAGTTAAAATGTTCAATAATCAAGATTTTGAGTTTAGGCCAAATCGCCCAGTCCTACTTTGAACTGTGAGGGAAAACAGGAGCACCTGGAGGAAACCCACACGAACACAGGGAGAACATGCAAACTCCACACAGAAATGCCAACTGACAGAGCCAAGACTTGAACCAGCGACCTTCTTGCTGTGAGGTGAAAGTGCTAACCACTGAGCCACTGTGTTGCCACACAAACACACACACACATATATATATATATATACATATATATATATACACATATATACATATATATATATATATATATATATATATATATATATATATATATATATATATATATATATATATATATATATATATATATATATATATATATAAAACTACTTGCAGACTGAATGAATGATATAACGGGCAACTTAAGTATACATCCATAAAGAAAATACACAAAACAATAGGTAAATTTCAGTGCAGATTATTTTGTTACGCCTTTAGATGGCGACAAGAGTCTGTCTTCATAGTCCAGAGCAAAGACTTTTATATTGGAAAAAAAAAAAACAAAGACAACTAAACAAAACAAAACGCGCCAGGTGTTCTCATTGGAGAAATATATTACATGCTACAAAAACTATCGCTTTTCACAGTGGACTAACAAACTAATCTTTTATCATGAACGACATGAAACTTACCTGAAGAATGAACGAGGTAAGAATCTCTCTCTCTCTCTCTCTGTCTTAAATTATACATACAATGGAGTATTTCAATACAGAAATGGAGGCTTGTTAAACGGTCTGGATTTGAAGCTGTGGCGGAAGGAAGTAGTCCATAGAAAAGGGCTTTTAGCAAACTTTATCTGTATCTGAATTCACTCTGGGGCGACACAGTGGTTAGCTCTGCCGCCTCACAGCATGAAGGTCGCTAGTTCGCGTCCCGGCTGGGCCAGTTGGCTTTTCTGTGTGAAGTTTGCATGTTCTCTCCGTACTCGCGTGGGTTTCCTCCGGGTGCTCCGGTTTCCCCCACAGTTTTGCCAACTATTTCCAATGAAAAGTAGCTAAAGCCTGCCCGAAAAGTAGCTAAATGTTGACCGATGACGTCACACACTATTTAGCATATCAGTTACGTCATCGCGTAGTATCTACTCTCTGAGGCGCCGTGAATTATATTATATTAAAACATTACATCTAAATGCACAATAAATAGGTTCTTATTAACATATTACTTTGCGTGATGACGCCGTTGCGTAATCGCAACTCAAAACTACATCTTTATGTAGTATACAAAATAATTAATGTTTTCTCAAATTGACTGGACATCTCAGCAAAAACATTATTTGAAATATGTCCATTTAGATTTGTATGAAAAGTAGAGTTGACTATTTGTAAAAGTAATACAAACACTTTTTGATAAGATTTTTTTATTTTTAAATGTAACACTAATAATGAACAGTTACATTCTTTTAAACAATCCCAGCTTGTGTACTTACTCTTTTTAAATTGTGAAATTAGCACATTTGTAAAAGTGACATTTATAGCACTATTGGAATTTATTGCTACCTGAATTACCAACAATTATACATGTTAACAAATATCAGTAAATTCACAGTTATGAAAACAATCTGAGCTAGCAATTTACTCTACTGAGTGAAGCCCACAGCCACCGCTCTTTTGAGTCACTTTTTAAAAATTGCTAAAAGTAGCCAAATTAATGTTAAAAATTGCTAAATCTGTTGCTAGGTGTTTTTTTTTTTTTTTTTTTTTTTTTTAAGTTGCTAGGGTAGTATGAAAAGTTGCTAAATCTAGCAACAAACTTGCTAAGTTGGCAACACTGTTCCCCCACAGTCCAAAGACATGCGCTATAGGTGAATTTATTAAACTAAATTGGCCAGTGCGTTGTGTGTGTGTGTGTGTGTGTGTGTGTGTGTTTGTGTGAGAATAAGTCTGTATGTTTCCCAGTCCTGGGTTGCAGCTGGAAAGGCATCCACTGCGTAAAACATATGCTTGATAAGTTGGCGGTTTATTCTTCTGTTGCAACCCCTGATGAATAAAGGGACTAAGCAGAAGGAAAATGATAAATGAATGAATAAATGTACATATGTAAAAAGCTTTAAAGCATTAACACTTACAGTAATATTTCACATCTCTGAATTACTTAAAATGTGCATTCATTTGATGCTGAAAGCAGATTCAATTTATTGAATTTGGGACTAATATGATTAACATTACTGGTCATACTGACTGATGTTTACAAAAATTTCCCTATACACCTGAGAAGATTTCATAGTGAAGTCCTACAGTATTAGAGTTTAGGTAAAACGCATTGTTCTATTTGTTCAGTTCAGTCTTGTCCTTGTACAAATGAAACTGTTGTAGCTAAACTGGATCAATTTGTCCTTCTGGTGTAATTGTGTAACTGTTGATGGCATTGTGTTGTGGTGCTCTGGCTAAAGTAAAGTGGATGTGTTTTATAACTCAAACGCATGGGGATGGACTTTGAAACTGATTGGTGAATGCTGTGAGTTTTCAATGAGAGGCAATCTTAAATGTGTGAATAGAACAGAAGCTGTCATGTCCAGCTGGATGCTGTCGATAACTTTCTGACGATGTGTTTGCGAGAACCTTGAAAACAGCATCAAGCACTGGCATGAAAAGGCACATGCCTTTATTGCGCAGAATCTAATGTGAATATTTCAGATCTGTAATGAATTTGTGAATGTTTTATTATTGTAATTCGAATTTTACACATTCGTTTATTTGAACAAGTGTGCATGTGATACAATTTTTGCATTTCAGCAAACTGGTACCCTCGGAAATAAAGGTAGAGAAGCTGTCATTGGGGCAGTTTATTTTCAAAAAGTAATGAGCAATTATGGATGTGACATTTTTTTGTAAAAACTTAAAACATAAATAAATAGAAAAAAGTATATGTTAACATTATATTGAAACATCTGTTTATATTTTTTAATAAAACTAACCAAGAGTTATGGGATCAGAAAAATATCAATCTGTAAACATTTTTGATATTTTAAATGAGGAAAGCAACGCAGTGGCGCAGTAGGTAGTGCTGTTGCCTCACAGCAAGAACGTCGCTGGGTCGCAGGTTTGAACCTCGGCTAGGCTGGGTCAGTTGGCGTTTCTGTGTGGAGTTTGCATGTTCTCCCTGTGTTCGCGTGGGTTTCCTCCGGGTGCTCTGGTTTCCCCCACAGTCCAAAGACATGCGGTACAGGTGAATTGGGTAGGCTAAATTGTCCGTAGTGTATGAGTGTGAATATGTGTGTGGATGTTCCCAGAGATGGGTTGCGGCTGGAAGGGCATCCGCTGCGTAAAATTGTGCTGGATAAGTTGGCGGTTCATTCTGCTGTGGCGACCCCGCAAGGGACAAAGCCGACAAGAAAATGAATGAATGAATAAATGAGGAAAATAAACATGCTTTATGGATGTGACCAAAAAAGTTAGCGAGTTTACAGTCTACAACATACTTAGAAGAAATTCTGTGAATGAAACTGCACAACCCAAAATAAACAATGCTAATCAAAAGGGTAAGAGTTGGCTCTCTATTCACCTTATTCTCCGCGTACGAGCGGGCGCAGCCATTTGAATCATTTTGGCTCGAGACTTCCGGTCTCATTCACTTCCATTCATTTTTAGACGTTAAAACAGCTCGTTCTGCTGCTTGATGTTGCAAACTGATGTTTTCTTATTATATTATTCTATTTTGTCTGTATAATCATGCAAACACATGTTTGTAGAGCGAGTAGTTTGACCGTTTTTTAGCCGTTTATTATTCCTAGTCATTTCTCCCATAGGCAACTGAATCGGAAGTTCTAAAAACATTGAAGAATAAGGTCAATATCATTGATTTTATTTTATTTTATTTTACATTTTGTGCATTTATGATGAAAACGCTCCCTTATGGATGTGACAGATGTGAAATTGGCACTTGTGTGACTTTTATAAATCAAATATAGTTGTTCAAAAACATTGACAGAGACATTTTTAAGAATTTTTACAGTACTGTAAAATACAAGCCTAAACAAACAACATAGAAAGTGTTTCGCTATTTTGGTGAAAACGTAATTTTTATATGGCATGGTTGACATTTGCACGGAATTGCTCTAATGCACATTTGTACCTTAAGGGTCCATATTGGTGCCTTAAATGTATACATTAGTACCTAAAAAGAAAAGAAAAAACATAATTTTCCCCTTGATTTCTAAATGTATTATATGGCTTCTTGCATGTTTTGCAACACTCTCAAAGTGAAAAGTCCATGCATGTTCATTTATATCTGACTGATTTCCTGCTTCTGATCAGAATCCTGGCCGCAGCGTTCTGGATGAGCTGCAACTGTCTGACTGTTTTTTTGGGAAGGCCCGTGAGGAGGCCGTTACAGTAATCCACTCTGCTGCTGATAAAAGCATGAACAAGTTTCTCTAAGTCTTCACTGGAAACAAAGCATCTAATTCTTGCAATATTTTGAGATGATAGTATGCTGATTTACTAACTGCTTTGACATGACTATTGAAACTCATATCTGACTCCAGAGTCGCACCAAGATTCTTGACCTTATTTTTTGTTGTTTGACCTTTAGAGCCAAGGTACGCATTCACCTTGAGAACCTCATCTCTGTTCCCAAACGCAATGACTTCAGTTTTCTCTTTGTTTAACTGAAGAAAGTTTTGGCACATCCAACTGTTCATTTCATCAATGCATTGGCAGAGGGTGTCAATAGGGCTGTAGTCATTAGGCAGTAAAGCTAAGTAGATCTGAGTGTCATCAGCATAGCTGTGGTAGGAGATTTGGTTCTTTTTTCATTAACAATTCAAACTACTTATTCAAAATAAGTAGTTTGAACAAGCAGCAAAATCAGTTTTTTTGAGTGATGCAGGTGCTAAAGGAATGAAAATCTAAAGTCTATATTGATCAATCATAACTTGTGTGAAAGGAATATAATTTGTTGGTATTTTACTGCTAATAATATTCATTCAGTTGGAAACTGCAGTGTGTTGTGTTTCAGAGTTTAGCAAAAATGTTGGTAGAGCATGCTTTATTATTTTTTTGTGAGCCTATTTTGCATATTTACATCGTGATCTAGTCTCAGATTATTCAAGATTTGAATTCTAAGGTTTTGGTTCAGATTGGCCACTAAAACCGGTGAAATTAGTTTTAATTCATTCAAAAATATGTCTAACTCAATGTATGAGGTGATTATTCCCCTGATCCAAGTGTCATGCTGGCAAATAAATCATATGAAAATTACCTTAAACAGGAAAACGTATTACTTTCCCCTCTAAAAATGCATTTGTCCACATCCAGGCTTTAGCTTTATCGCGCAGTCCTCGTTTAGGCTAGCTAGCAGCACTGAAGAATAGCTTGTCTAGATTAAACCCAGCATTAATACGGCCCATCTCTCATTAAAACCTTAATCGTGCGTAAAATGAGATTGATGGAAATTTATCCAAAAGGTCAGGGAGAAGGGATTTCGAACGCCTACACGGGATTTAATGGACAGGATTTTAATTTAGCCTCCTCTCCAAACAGCAAGAAGATCTTACGAAAGCCCTTTCCAGTGGCCGTCTCCCCACACGTTCTGCATGTCTCCTCCCCGTTCCTCTCATCCTCTCGTTCTCACTCCTCTGAATTTCTGATGAACAGATGAAAGGCAGCAGTAGCTCTGTTTTATAGTCATAAGGGCAGGAAGGGGCACCAGATTGCTGTGCCAAAAGTTCCTCCATGAAACACGAGGTCTGTGGCCTTTGCTGCCCCCTCGCAGAGTTACTTTCTCAGTTGTGCAAAGCAGACGCTGGGAATAAGATACTCTTCTAGGATTAGCATATGTTCCATGTGCTAAGCATTACTTATGTAAGGGATAATGCACGTTCAGCCGGTCATTATTGTAAAATAAACCCTGACCGCGTGATCTTGTATCACCCTGAAGGGCTTTATTTTGCGATAATGACCAGATGAATTTAAATGATCCTGCTTGTTACTGTACATGCTAAATTATTAGCAGCTCACTTGTAGATTAGCTTGAAGAAACAATAGTCTATTAAAATGCAGCAACAATCAGCCTGCATTTCAGTGATTGTAGTTTATATATTCATCTTTATATATTGGTAACTCTAAAAAGCCTACTGAATCATAGTTGAAAAACCTTTCTGAAGCTTCTGAATTGTCAAGACCCCCTTCAGTTTTCATGAAGTAAATGTAAGATTAAATTACATTTTAGTGGAACACTTAATGCATTGATTATTCATAAATAATTATCTAGCGAAATTAAGATTGTTAATTTGATTTATTTATCTAAACTCAACCCCCACAGTTATTAACAGTTATTAATACACCTACACCTACCCCAACCCTAAACCCAACCCTCACAGTTATTAATGTCTGCACCTACACCTACACCTACCCTAACCCTAAACCCAACTCTCAGTTATTAACGTCTACACCTACATCTACACCTACATCTACACCTACCCCAACCCTAAAACCAACCATCACAGTTATTAACGTCCACACCTACCCCAACCACAAACCCAACCCTCAGTTATTAACATCTACACCTACCCCAACCCTAAACCCAACCCTCACAGTTATTGACGTCTACATCTACACCTACCCCAATCCTAAACCCAACCCTCACAGTTATTAATGTCTACATCTACATCTACCCCAACCCTAAACCTAACCCCTTACAGTTATCAATGTCTACATCTACATCTACCCCAACCCTAAACCTAACCCCTTACAGTTATCAATGTCTACAGCTACTCAAACCCTCACAATTATTAACATTTACACCTACCCTAACCCTAAACCCAACCCTCACAGTTATTAACGTCTACACCTACATCTACACCAACCCCAACCCTAAACCCAACCCTCAGTTATTAACGTCTACACCTACATCTACACCTACCCAAACCTTAAACCCAAGCCTCACAGTTATTACCGTCTACACCTACATCTACACCTACCCCAATCCTAAACCCAATGATTACAGTTATTAACATCCACATCTACCCCAACCCTAAACCCCTAAACCCAACCCCCACAGTTATTAACGTCTATATCTACTGTACATCTACACCTAACCCAACCCTAAACCCAACACTCACAGTTATTAATGTCTATATATACTGTACATCTACACCTGCCCCTACCCTAAACCCAACCCTCAGTTATTAACGTGTACACCTACATCTACACCTACCCCAACCCTAAACCCAACCCTCACAGTTATTAACGTCTACACCTACATCTACACCTATATCTACACCTACCCAAACCTTAAACCCAACCCTCACAGTTACTACCGTCTACACCTACATCTACACCTACCCCAATCCTAAACCCAAAGATTATAGTTATTAACGTCAACACCTACCCCAACCCTAAACCCAACCCTCACAGTTATTAACATCTACACCTACATCTACACCTACAGTACCCCAACCCCAACCCTAAACCCATCCCTCACAGTTATTATTGTCTAAACCTACATCTACACCTGCCCCAACCCTAAACTCAACCCTCGGTTATTAACGTGTACACCTACATCTACACCTACCCCAACCCTAAACCCAACTCTCACAGTTATTAATGTCTATGCCTACCCCAACCCTCACAATTATTAACATCTATACCTACCCCAAACCTAAACCCAACTCTCGCAGTTATTAACGTCTACACCTGCATCTACACCTACCTCAACCCTAAACCCAACCCTCAGTTATTAACGTCTACACCTACATCTACACCTACCCAAACCTTAAACCCAACCCTCAGTTATTAACGTTTACACATACATCTACACCTACCCCAACCCTAGAACCAATGCTCACTGTTATTAACGTTCACACCTACCCCAACCCTAAACCCAACCCTCGGTTATTAACGTGTACACCTACATCTACACCTACCCCAACCCTAGAACCAATGCTCACTGTTATTAACGTTCACACCTACCCCAACCCTAAACCCAACCCTCGGTTATTAACGTGTACACCTACATCTACACCTACCCCAACGCTAAACCCAACTCTCACAGTTATTAATGTCTATGCCTACCTCAACCCTCACAATTATTAACATCTATACCTACCCCAACCCTAAACCCAACTCTCGCAGTTATTAACGTTTACACCTGCATCTACACCTACCCCAACCCTAAACCCAACCCTCAGTTATTAACGTCTACACCTACATCTACACCTACCCCAACCTTAAACCCAACCCTCAGTTATTAACGTTTACACATACATCTACACCTACCCCAACCCTTGAACCAATGCTCACAATTATTAACATCTATACCTACCCCAACCCTAAACCCAACTCTCGCAGTTATTAACGTCTACACCTGCATCTACACCTACCCCAACCCTAAACCCAACCCTCAGTTATTAACGTCTACACCTGCATCTACACCTATCCCAACCCTAAACCCAACTCTCGCAGTTATTAATGTCTACACCTACATCTACACCTACCCCAACCCTAAACCCAACCCTCACAGTTATCAACGTCTATGACTACCCCAACCTTCACAGTTATTAACATCTACACCTACCTTAACGCTAACCCAACTGTTACAGTAGCATTGGTGTTACAATATCCACTACATATTGGACCTGATCTAGTACGTCATCGTACTACACACTGACAATGCGTAAAATAGCTATGTTTCCTCGTGAGATTGGGCTGCCATTAGCTACTCAGTTGCATTGATTTAAAAATAGCACTGGTATGAACGCAGCGGAAAACTCTGCACTTTAGCATTACTATTTTGTAAACATTTGAACATTCATTGTCATGCCTGGCTCAGAATTAAGCATTCCAGACATCCATGTATTAATAGAATACATTCCAGTCCAAACTTTCCTCCTTTCTTGCATGGGAAAGTTTTGAAAAGCCAGTGTTTTGAAAGCCAAGCTCCTCATCCCCAGCTTGTACAGTGTATCGAATGTATTTATTTCTGATAAGCCTGCCGTGTTGCATTGAGCCCAATAAGACCAATGTGCGGTAACAGGATTAAAAAAAAAAAAAAGGTACAGTGGGTGAAATTAAGGCCATGCACGCACATCATCACATCACAGCAAACTTCTTTAAACTCTCCCTCACTTGGCTTATATTTATATTTTTACGCAGTATACAGTATTAGCGCCACACTTCCATCGTCTGCTCTATGCATTCCTGCACTTGTATATGTGTGTGTGTGTGCGCCCGCCTTTTAGGTCGAGGAATATTTTGGCAGCGCAGCGGAGAGAGCGATGAATGTTGTTAACCATTGAATCATACTGCAGTTTAGTAGCTCGCCTCCGCACGGCACGCAGAGGTATGGAGCAAAAGCCTGCTGTTTTAAAGGTTCATTTCACATCTCCTCCTGAGCGAGGCGGCTTAGTAGCCTGGCTGTTGATTGATTGTTGGGACCATTGATCTAATTTTGAAGCCTTTTGAATTTTGTCTCCCCTGTCCCTCCTCTTTGTAAGGAGTTGAATAAACCTAATTTCCCCGCACCACATGCAGAGGCATTTCGGTCTGAGTGGGGAAAACAGAGGGAATAAATAAATAAAGAAATCCCCGGAACCAGGCCCTTCACAGCAGAGTGGGATTTTTATAGACTGGATCAATTAAATTTGTCTTATTTGGAACGGTGGGGCTCCGTAACTCGATAAGAGGTAATGCGGTTGAAAATGCCTCTCGCTGGGCAGCCATTAGGCGGGAGAATGTTACTGTGGGAGTATTAACATGCAAGGATTACACCGAAACAAGCCCGGTCTCAACCAATTAGAGTCAGGAATGGCCTCAGAAAGATGAGAAGAGGGCATTTGCGCAGCGAGAGGTCCGGGTTGTGGGGTCAGCGAGGGAAAGATGGAGATCTGGAGATGTGGGGGGGGCGAGCGAGGGCAGGGGCGAAGGCTTGCTGCTCTTCTTCCTCCCTTCATCTCTATACATCCCCATGCCCCCTGTGGACCGGTGAAGAGGTCTGAGGAAGAGTAGCGTATGTCTCAGTGTGGTGCAAATCTTTCCCTGCTTCAAAAATGTGTTTTTATTTCTTTGTTTTTCGCTTTTCGGGACGTTCTGTGATCATTCGCTACTCGCCCTCGTTGGTCTTCAAAATGGGCTCTGCTTTTTTCATATACTCAAAAGAAACATTCGCCACAAAGTTTCTGCTGCTTATTTCCATACACAGTGTACTTACAGAAAAGTATGAAGGGTTTATGGAATTTAAGTATCGCAATTTACATAAAAACAACATTGTTAACGATTTTTGTAAATTACACTGTATTTTACTGTAATGTGAACTTTATTTTACTGTAGGCCAGTTATGCAGTATGTTACTCTATTTTAAAGTTGAATTGTGGAAATTACTGTATGTTTTACAGGTAAAGACGAATTACCGGTTTGTAAATATTCAGGATGCACGTGCAGCGAGGTTGCAAAAAAAAACCCGGGAGCGCTAGCATTTACAGCAAGGGAATGACATTCGATGCGGTACAGAGTTTGTTGTTGTGTTAGAGATAAGTTATACTGATTACATATTATATATATTATTTACATAATGCTTTCAGCGTATTACAACAGCTTGTCACCCAGTGATAAGCACAGTTATTTGACAAAATTAAAATTAAAATAAGCGGCGTTCGTCTGACAGGTCCATTTGCGATAGCACCCTACCAATGGATATTGGATAAGACAACTATCTCATTGAAACTCCAAGTGATTTTACAAGAGAGAAGTTAAAGGCCTACAAGTCTTTGGACGCCTACAATTTTGTTCTGTGTGGTCATGTGCAAGAAATAATGTTCCATAATTACCAGATTCAAAACTGTGTAGTGCTAAAAACCGAGGTTCTGCCTAGCCAAAGACAAGGAAAGACGAAGAAGCTATACAAGACCTGAGTAATCCTCAACAAGCAAAACAACTGCATTCTGACAACTATAACTGCAACTTACATTTTTACATTTTATTCTAAGGATTTAGTGTCCGCAGTTTAATTCACCATATTTAACTGTTTTTGCTGAAATCATTGATGCAATCAAAAGCGAGTAATGTGTATGATTCAGCATAGCTTGAACTTACCTGATATAAAATGAGAACTGCAGAGTGGAGCATTTTTAATTAGGTCCTCACTCCATTCAGCTCTTCTGATGGCTGTTAGCCAAAGACATCTGTGGTTTGCATTAAAAGCAGTGTGGTGTACAGTAAAATTTAAGCTTTGTACTTTTGGACTTGCGAATTTGGCATCCTACTGCACAACACAACATGTTTGCTATTGCAACCGGTCTATTTTTGCAGCCGGTATGCACAGTTGAACCCGTGTGACATCATGTAATTGATTTACAGTAAGTTACTGTAGATTCTACAGGAATCTGAATTGACAGTGTAGGCATGCATCAATTTTTAGGATACTAATAACTTTTTATATTGGAAACCAATAATTGATATATAGGCCAATACATAAAAAATATATATTTTTTTCAATAAATGTTTTCTGTGCCTAATCATGAACATGACACACACACACACACACACACATATATTAGAAACTGATATCATTTTAAAAGTTTAATAGCTAAACACAAGAAAACTGCAAGGAAACATCGAGATCTATCTTCTCCCAAAATTATTTACAAAATGCATTTCAAATTCCTCTTGTTTTCCACTTGCATGCACTCTTGCACAGTGTTGGGAAAAGTTACTTTTGAAAGTAGTGTATTACCATATTGAATTACCATTACCCACCCCCCCCCCCCCCCCCCCCCCCCCCCCCCCAAAAAAAAAAAGTAACTAATTATGTTACTTAGTAACTTTTATGGAAAGTAATGCGTTACATTACTTTTGAGTTACTTTTCCTTACCTACCTGAGGTTTTCATTTTCCTTTTTAAAAAATGGGATAGGATAAAATTATATTTTGAGAACTTTCTGAGTCCAGAGATACACATGCTGTATATACAGATTAATGAAAGCATGTAAAGTAATGCGTTTGCTACTTTTGTATGTTTTGTGTTATTAGTTAAGTAAATTCACTGTCCATTGAGATAAAGATTGAAAAAAAGTCTAAGAGTACTAACATGAAATATTTTATTAAGGCGAAAACAGATTTTAAACCTTTAAAATGTTTAATAACAAAATGAACAGTGAGACGATAATAAAATCCCCAAATTAAAATAAATCTTTGAGCTTTATACATTGAATAAATCGCTTCACATGGCCTTAACAAATGTGTAAATCATTTGCCAAAAGAAAAAAAATCTTACTATATTACAAAACGCAGTCGCTTCTACAGTAGCGTTAGACAGTGTCTGCATCTCCTCAACAATAAAAGCAATAATCATTTTTTTTATTGTTGGGAGAATGTGAACTGATGTCAATCAATTGTTGTTTAGCTGGAGGTGGGCTGCAGGTGTAGTGCTTTGCATCCGTTTTTTTATTTAATTTTTTTGATGTTGTGTTTTTTTGCAGTTGTCAAGAGTTTTACTTACACATACAGTAATCTACACTTAACGACAATCCACTTCTTTTCTTACATGAGTTCAAAATAACAAGAATCCATAGCAAAAATGAAAGTCTCCGGCCTGCGGATTCGGTTTCTGACTATCTGTAGTGATGACGAGCGATTCGCGAATGAATTGTTTGTTTTAACAGGATCTTCTAACTGAACCGGTCAAACCAGTTCATTAAATTGAACGGCGTTGTCGTGAAAAGTTTGCGTCTTCAGTACCTACTAACATACCGGATACCCCCTCTGACTTGAAATAAACCAATATCCTGAGTTATTCAGTTACTAGAACAGTACACGGACTCATCTGCTGTGAAAAAAGAGACCTGATGAGTGCGAGTTCTCTCGCAGCATGCTTTCTCATTGAGTGTGTGATTCAATCAAGGTCATTTTTATTCTGCAATATATTTTGTAAATGCCAATTAAGCAAGGTAAAAAGTAACTCGCGTTACATTTTTTTAAAGCAACTCAAATAATATTGCTTATTTTTAAAAGTAATGCGTTACTTTACTCATTACTTTAGAAAAGTAATATTATTACGTAACGTGCATTACTTATATCGCGTTACCCACATAGACTGTAAAAGATATGGACGTAGTGTCCGTGACGTCACCCATAGGTTTCTGAACACTGCAAAAGAAGCCACAAGTAGGCGTGGCCAACCGTCGCCATTTTGTCTGCGCGTCATCGCACCAAACGCGGGATACCAAATAAGGGCAAAGAGGCGGAGAGTGAGCGGAGCTACAGACACATGCTGGATTCTCAGCATTTTGCTTGGACCTGGATTAAAACAGATTTATTACTTTGGGAGAGCGTTTAATACTTCATTGCCTGTGACTCGTTTGTGTTCTGACCACATGTGCTTGGTTGTACACTATATTAATAAAGTGTTTAGACTTTTAAAAACACTGTTGTAACACATTGAGCCACTAAACATTGTTCTTATGACGTTTTTCGACAGGAGGAAAACGCGAATTACTATCAAACACTTCAGATATAGTCTGTGTTAGTAAATGCAAGGCTGTTTATAAAAATCCAGCACTAACACTGTATGACAACGCTTCAGATGACTGTTTTATAGCCTACAGCTAATCAATCTGTCAGATTCTGGAGTGCAATACTGGTCTAAAGAACATTTAAATGATAAATGATCTTAAATAAAACAAATACATTTATAGAGATGGTATAGAAGTATATATTTTCACTCACCTGTGAAATGGAGGCAACTTGAACGGTTTGTAAGCACAATTAAGTCCACACAGCATGCCATATCCTCTGATAATTGCAGGAAATAATTCCAAAAGGCAAATGACTGTGTAAAGAAACATTACCCAAAACAAATACACGATTTATATGCCGAGCTCAGCAGCTAATTAGCCAGAATCAGCTGAAGTGACGAGACAGCGACCAGCGAGGGCTAGCTGTCACTCAAGTGGCCACGCCCTTAATTATGCAAACTTAATACAACCTAATCAAAAAACGAAACGGATGAGTTATAAAAAAATTCACCCCCCTCAGAGTTGTCATGAAGGGTAATCATAGCAATATGCACCAAAGCCATCGTTTGTACCAGACTGTAAACATGTTTTTATCAGCTGTAAAAATGGCCAATTTACCAATGCAGAAAGAAAGCACTTGGACTTCCTGGAGCCAGCCCCCCAGGCGAGTCGATGAACTGCAGTTTTAGTTACTTCCGTATTGGCTTCCCGAGGGAGAGCGGGAGGTTGCCGCTTGGTTACCCACAACACTGCTCTTGTATGAACTCTTCTAGGCCCAGTTTCACAAACAGGGCTTAGATTAAGCCAGGACTAGGCCTTAGTTAAATTAGACTATTTAAGCCAAATTGATAAAAATGGCCTTAGAAAAATATATTACTGGTGTGTGCACCTGGAAAAAAGAAATGACACTGATGTATTTTAAGACATCTCACTGCAAGTTATTTTGAGTTGAGACAGCTCAAACATGCAATTTAATCTTGACTAGCCTTAAACCTTGTTTGTGAAACCGGGGGCTAAAGTGTTAATTTGCTGAAATCAACAGCCCAGGCTCATTTGATATATATATGTACATTTTTGTGAAATGTAAAATACATTGCATGTTATGTTACATTTTGTTGCATGTTTGTGTTTGGAAAAAAGGATTCCGATCCAGGAAATGGCACACTACACTTTTCATACTTTTGAGTTTTGACTTTTGTTCATTTGCATGAAAACAGGATATGGGGGGTGAGTAAAACTGCAGTCACACTAGAGTTTGAGCATGCAAAATTATGTTGTACGGCACTGCGAAAATGGGCGGAAGGATTAAACATGATGATTAGACATTTAAATAAGCGAGCGATTGGTCCATATTTTAAATTTCTGTCCAGATAGGTCATGTTTTGATCTTCGATTGGTCTCACGCAATCACATGATGCGATTTTAAAGGTCAGAGTTCACCAAGCTTGAATTTTGCAACGCAGCGAACTGCGAAACTTGTCGCACAAACTTGCGTTTCCGGTCTGACGCATTCACGTGCGTATGAATGGAAGTCTATGGGGGGAAAAGTCCAGTGTGACCCCAGTTTAAATGATCAGCCATTTTCATTCTTGTACCTTAATCATCAATTACAAGGATAATCAACAATAAACCACTTGTCAATTAGCCATTAGCATCCTTCATCCTTTTATATTCTTCACTGTCACATTTGGAGCTTGATGACCTCTAATCTCTTGCATTGTTTGTAAAAGAACCGAGTAACATCTCGGTTTGGAAGGTATGATATTATTTCATCTTTGGGCCAACTATTTCTTTATTACACCAAAGTTTTGCTTCGGCTTTCGAGAGTTAATGATGGAGAATTTGAGGCTTTTAAAACACCTTTTGTAGGGTATCGAATTAGGTTAGTTCAAACCTTTGAAAATATTGTTTTTCAGCGCTAGTACTTGTTAGCTACACTCTTATTTCATTGCATCAATGAGAAACCTTTCTTATTGCTTTTAAATGAACCCCTTTTATGTTTTTAGTGTTAAAAAAGGCGAGGAACTTTTTTCTACTTTACTCGTACTACCGTCCCTTACATGCCCTCGATTTCTCCGCCAC
Organism: Danio kyathit; assembly: GCA_903798195.1. Lineage (NCBI taxonomy): Eukaryota > Metazoa > Chordata > Actinopteri > Cypriniformes > Danionidae > Danio > Danio kyathit. The sequence continues at coordinate 81,203,046 of LR812525.1, read as the reverse complement.
ACTCTTCAATCTCAATTGCCCCTATTTGATCATCCTTCTATTATGAGTGTGTGTTGTAACTGTCTGTCTGAGTGCATTAGCGAGTACAGGCTCGTCGTTTAATAAGTATTAAAACGGGCAGAGACGCAAGGCTGCCCGAGGACATGTAACAGGGTCCCTCATGCCACCAGCCCCTCCTCTGACGAAATTACCCGCTTGTTTAATTGCGATTGCTCTGCTTGATTGCTCATGCCCACACTGGCATGAAGTGGCAGGGCAGTGTTCCACTAAAGCTGTGACTATAGCTGGTGCCACGCTCACTTACTCACTTACCCACCCCCCCCCCCCCCTCCCTCCCTCCGTCTCGCTGCTCCGCTTCCAACCGATTACATAATCCACTAATACAAATTTGCCCTGACTAATTAGCATCATCAGCACGTGGCATAATTTGATCGGACGAGCCATGTTTCTTTCTTTCTATGCTGCGCTTGGTGTGTGGCCTGTTTCCTCTGCCGGCTGGCTGATTCCACTGCTCGACGTACCACTGGAGAGCTATTAAAGCCTGAGCGGTTGAGGTGGGGAAACAAGGTGAGGAGAAAGTTTTAAGTCAACCGCAGAAAGTTCAACTATTAGACAAAAAAGCAGTTCATGAATGGAAATGGTATGTGAGGAGGATATTAGATGTGATGGAAAGAATGTGAATCTAAAGAAAAACATTTAAAATACACAATAAATATAACAATAAATGTATAATAAATATAAAATACATAGTGTATAAAGTATTTTAATATGTCAACTGTTATTTTTAAAATAACATAAAAATTATATATTCCAAATTACAAATAGATTTAAATGCATGATATAATTTATACACTCACCGGCCACTTTATTAGGTACACCTGTCTTTATTAGGCACAACCATTTCTGGGGTTTTCAGAGTATGGTCCGAAAAAACGAAAATATCCAGTGAGCGGTAATTCTGGGCGCAAATGGCTTGTTGATGCCAGAGGTCAGAGAAGAATGGCCAGAGCGGATAGAAAGGCAAGAGTAACTCAAATAAGCACTCGTTACAACCGAGGTCTGCAGAAGAGAATGCACAACACGTTAAACCTTGAGGCAGATGGGCTACAGCAGCAGAAGACCACACTGGGTGCAGGAAACAGGACAGGAAACTGATGCTACAATTTGCACAGGCTCACCAAAATTGTACACTAGAAGATTGAAAACACGTTGCCTGGTCTGATGAGTCTCGATTTCTGTTGCGACATTCGGATGGTAGGGTCAGAATTTGGCATCAACAACATGAAAGCATGGATCCATCCTGTCTTGTATCAACGGTTCAGGCTGCTGCTGGTGGTTTAATGGTGTGGGGGATATTTTCTTGGCACACTTTGGGCCCATTAGTACCAATTGACCATTGTGTCAATGCCACAGCCCACCTGAGTATTGTTGCTGACCATGTCCATCCCTTTATGACCACAGTGTACTCATCTTCTGATGGCTACTTCCAGCAGGATAACACGCCATGTCATAAAGCTCGAATCATCTCAGACTGGTTTCTTGAACATGACAATGAGTTCACTGTACTCAAATGGCCTCCACAGTCACCATAACTCAATCCAATAGAGCACCTTTGGGATGCGGTGGAATTGGAGATTCGGATGCCCTTCCAACTGCAACCCGGCACTGGGAAACATCCATACACACATTCACACAAACACACATACACTACGGCCAATTTAGTTGATTCAATTCACCTATAGTCTTTGAACTGTGGGGGAAACCGGAGCACCCGGAGGAAACCCACGTCAACACAGGGAGAACATGCAAACTCCACACAGAAATGCCAACTAACCCAGCCAGGACTCGAACCAGCGACTTTCTTGCTGTGAGGCAACAGAATATTTACACATCTGCAATGCTGATTTTGCAATTTAGTACAGTACATTTGGAAAGTATTAACTTTTGAATGCAACTTTTAAAAAGAACACTTAACATTATATTCAAATCTTAATCCCCTTTCAAAAGGAGTAGGCCAAACACTTGTTCTTTTGAAAATCCACTTAAGGCCGTGCATGTTATTTAATAATCACTCAACATTATATTCAAATCTTATCTCCTTTTTCGTGAGGACCAAAAAGTGTGTATCTGGATCTGTGAGTAAATGATTTCAGATCCCTTTAATGATCACTGAGCATGAGGAACATTGATTCGCTAAGCTTCAGAGCATTGCGGCAGTGTGTAACAGCATGATTAGCGCTTAATGAACGTCTTGGGAATTCTGCAGCTTGTTTGGCTTTTTGAAAGTTGAGATTTTGACCCTTATGTTTTTTAGCATGTCAGTCTGGATCTTTCCCCTTTCTCTTGGCCCTTTGTTCTCCGCTCTTACAGAGACTTCAGTAGTTCAGTGTGTGTAAAAAAAAAAGGGGGGCTGAATTGAGGTGGCCGCCACCGCTGCTCAGACAGGCAGGAGTGTGATGAGATCAGACGAGTGTGTGTGTGTGTGCGTGACGCTGGCAGGTTCAGTGGGCATGGCACTTCCTATTGTTGTCTCAGGCTAATCAGGACACTGACACTATATGAAATGGGGATGACAATTGGATTTACACACACATACAAAAAAAGCACAGCGTAAGAATATCTAATGCGGTCATTAGCGAGGACACGAGTTCATGGGGGAGAAAGTGAAGAAATTAAGTTTGAGTGCATCCAATTTAGCTTGATTGCACGCATTCATTTACATTCGATTATGCTGATACTGACAGGCTCCTAAATGCGAGCCGACTGTTTTGCATGGGCCGGGATGTGTAATACCTTCAAATAAATGATGAGACTTCTAATTTGACGTCTTTCCAAACTCCAAGTGCTGGCTTTTTTTTTTGTCTTTGTTCAAGTCAAGGTTGTCCTTCGGTATAGCTCGGGAGAGTCGATTAAAGTCTTGATTAGGTTTCATTTCAATGTCATGATTAGCTTTGTCTTGGCTTAAACTGGCAGGAGACAAACAAAGACAAATAGAAATGAATGAAAGATTGTTGACATCTTGACAATAAGTTTAATGTCAGAATTAACGTTATGCTTTACAACAGAGGTTCAATTATGTAACAGTTAATACATTAGATTTCATTAACTAACAATAAACAGATCATAGATGCATCGTTGTTATTACAAAAGTCACTTATTAATTCATACATAACATGTATAAATGGATATACTGTACATATGGAGTGTAAACATTTTTAGTTATGTCAAAAATAAAATCTAGTTATAATGAACTAAGGTGAGCAAATGTTCATTTTAGGATTAACTGTGTTTTTAATGTCTTCATGTTTAAATTTTTTTTAGTTCTTATACAGTGCATAGCGAAAGTATTGATAGCGCTTCTTTCGCACTTTTTTTTTGTTACAGCCTTATTCCAAAATGGATTAAATTAATTTATTTCCTCTAAATTCTACACACAATACCCCATAATGGTAATGTGAAAACAGATTTTTTGAAATTGTTGCAAATTTATTAAAAATAAAAAGGCTGAAAAATCACATGTACATCAGTATTCACAGCCTTTGTCGTGAAGCTCTAAATTGAGCTCAGGTACATTCTGTTTCCACTGATCATTCTTGAGATGTTTCTTGTAATCTCTTTCCATTGTTGTTCTCTAATTTTGATCAGTGTATTTTCTGCAAAATAATCTTTTTTGGTGAAATGCCTTAGTTATTTTGTGGAAAAGGTGTTCTGGTAGCATAGACGGGACAAAAACTCCTTCAACTGTTGAGCAGTGAAGATGACATTATTTCAGAATTGTTCAATTGTTTATAAATTGTTCTCTAATTTTGATTGCCAGTATATATATATATATATATATATATATATATATATATATATATATATATATATATATATATATATATATACATACAGTGTATATATATATATATATATATATATATATATATATATATATATATATATATATATATACAGTGTGTATATATATATATATATTAGGGTTGGGCCGATAGACGATTTCATCGTCCATCGCCGATGGCCAATAAACTTCACGATGCTGAGCCGGCATCACGATCCATCGCCCCGCCCCACATGTATATTGATATATAACTTACTATTTGCATGTCATCTTAATAGCAATAACGGTCTTTTCATGAGCCGTTTGCACGGCTGACAGCATGGTGAGGACTAAATACATCGTGAGGATTATACAGCACCTCTCACCCTTAAATGTGTAGATTCTGTGGCAAACGCTGTTACCTGCAAACCCCGTCCCACAGACTTTACAGTGAATGGCTTTAGTTATTTTCATAGCGGACTTGAAGCCACTGGAAGTCTTTTATCCACTCTTGGAGAAGTGTAAATGGTGGATTAACATTCAGCACATGATCTTTAATAAGATGTGCCATTATTAGTAACGTTAGAGTTTCTAAAACTAAATCTGTCAGTGTTATTCTCATTCTCTCTTCTTCAGCGCTTCACATTTCCGCGGCTGTAGCTCCTGTCATGTGAAGGCACTGACTGAGTGATTGACAGCTGATATTAACCAATCCATTCGCGTTCAGTTCTAGCGCAGTGGGCCAATAAGAAGAGCACAAAGGCGGGGCAAGCAGTGTTGCCAG
>LR812525.1:80984318-81197942 GCA_903798195.1 Danio kyathit | reverse complement strand
GTAGATCTGTATCATGCTCTCTAGTATGACCAAACGGAGGCAGTATTTTCCACCTGCAGGCACACAAACACACACACTGAATCTCCTCACACACTCTGAACAATGAGAGGATGAAGATTGGGTTTTAAATTGAACAGCATTGTCTTCTCTGATGCTGCCATCGGCACATTGATTTATCTGTGCATATTTTAATTTGTCCTGGATACAATAGACCATTATCGCAATCACCGCCGGCAATTACCCCTTTATTTCTGCATTCAGTTCGCAGTTTTAATTGATGTCGGCTTTTAATGATGGCATCCAATTAAAAGCCATCCTTGAAATAAAATGTTTGGCTGAGTTATTTAAAAAAAAAAAACAGTAAAACACGCATAAATATATTTTAGTAAAGTCGTATACAATATAAGTTAACACTGGAGTGTTTTTAATTGATGTCACGCTGTTTTGAGAGAAAGACAGACTGAGCTGTCAACGGCTTCAGACAGGTATGGAGCGCCACGGACTGAAAGACAATTCAAGTGTTCAATTATTGACACAGTGTCAGATGTGTGCCATAATAAGTCAAGGAAAAGACACATTATGATGTGCAGTTTCATATAACTGGAATAACCGGAATAACTCAGCCGCAGTCAGGAGGAACAAGTGTTGTGAGTTTAGGGCAAATTTAAAGTTAATGTTTGTTGTTTAAAGTCATGATGAATGTAATACAGTTGAAGTCAGAATTATTATTTTCTTTTTTAAATATTTCCCAAATGATGTTTAACAGAGCAAGGAAATTTTCACAGTATGTCTGATAATATTTTCTCTTCTGGAGAAAGTCTTATTTGTTTTATTTGGACTAAAATAAAAGCAGTTTTAAATTTAAAAAAAAATCATTTTAAGGTCAAAATTATTAGCCCCTTTAAGCTATATATTTTTTTGATAGTCTACAGAACAAACCATCGTTATACAATAATTTGCCTAATTACCCTAACCTGCCTAGTTAACCTAATTAACCTAGTTAAGCCTTTAAATGTCACTGTAAGCTGTATAGAAGTGTCTTGAAAAATATCTAGTAAAATATTATGTACTGTCATCATGGCAAAGATAAAATAAATCAGTTATTAGAAATGAGTTATTAAAACTATTATGTTTAGAAATGTGCTGAACAAATCTTCTCTCCGTTAAAAAGAAATTAGGGAAAAAATTAAACATAATTCTGACTTCAACTGTACATGACCTGTAAAAATATATACAGTTAAAGTCAGAATTATTAGCCCTCCTGTTAAATTTGAATTCCTTTTTATATTTTCCCCCTCAAGTTCTGTTTAACGGAGAGAAGATTTTAGTTTTAATAAATAATAGTTTTAATAACTCATTTAATAACTGATTTCTTTTATATTTGCAATGATGACAGTAAATAATATTTTTTAACCCAGGCCCATTCTGAAAATGTACCTCTATATACATTTCTGGAGAGCGCCAAATATGTCTCAGGAGCTACGTTTTTTTTTTTTGCAGTTTCTGTTTTCACAAATGGGCAACCCAGTGGCGCAGTAGGTAGTGCTGTTGCCTCACAGCAAGAACGTCGCTGGGTCGCAGGTTCGAACCTCGGCTGGGCTGGGTCAGTTGGCGTTTCTGTGTGGAGTTTGCATGCTCTCCCTGGGTTCGCGTGGGTTTCCTCCGGGTGCTCCGGTTTCCCCCACAGTCCAAAGACATGCAGTACAGGTGAATTGGGTAAGCTAAATTGTCCATAGTGTAGGAGTGTGAATGTGTGTGTGGAAGTTCCCAGAGATGGGTTGCGGCTGGGTTCATTCCGCTGTGGCGACCCCGCAAGGGACAAAGCCGACAAGAAAATGAATAAATGAATGTTTTCACAAATCCACTAGAGGCTGACCAACCCTACTCCTTCCCTAAACCCAACTAATAATGTTTTAAAAAGCACCGATTGACCTGCCCACCCTCTTCCAGAAATAAAACAAATAGGATTTTTGTCCAGAAGAAAAAATATTATAGGAAATACTTTGAAAAATTCCATAGTCTGTTAAATATCACTTGAGAAATAATAAATATTGCACAAGAGGATGAAGGCGACGCAGTGGCGCAGTAAGTGGTTCGCTGGTTCGAGCCTCTGCTGGGTCAGTTGGCGTTTCTGTGTGGAGTTTGCATGTTCTCCCTGCGTTTGCGTGGGTTTCCTCCGGGTGCTCCGGATTCCCCCACAGTCCAAATACATGTAATACAGGTGAATTGGGTAGACTAAATTGTCCGTAGTGTATGAGTGTGTGTGGATGTTTCCTAGAGATGGGTTGCGGCTGGAAGGGCATCCGCTGCGTAAAAACGTGCTGGATAAGGTTGGCGGTTCATTCCGCTGTGGCGACCCCGGATTAATAAAGGGACTAAGCCGAAAAGAAAATGAATGAATGAATGATTCTTTAGTCTGTTAAATATCACTTGAGAAATATTTGTAAAAGAATAAATATTGCACAAGAGGGTGAATAATTTGGCTCTTTATAAAGCAGTGTTGAAAATTCTGGTTTGCCTTTACAGGAATAAATTATATTTTAAAATATACTTAAATTGATACTATATAACAGTTTTACTTCATTTTTCCTTATATAATTCAGCTTTGGTGAGCAAAAGTGACTGAACACTTGAGAAGAGCTATACACATTAAATGTGTCAAAATGTTAAATAAGAATATTATCATTAAACACATTTATGAAGAGAGAAAGAAAAGAGGCCTTTTCCCAGAGATGGGTTGCAGCTGTAAGGGCATCCGCTGCGTAAAAACGTGCTGCATAAGTTGGCGGTTCATTCCGCTGTGGCGACCCCAGATTAATAAAGGGACTAAGCCAAAAGAAAATGAATGAATGAATGAAAAGAGGCCATTTTATGAGTGTAATATCTTTGTAATATATATATAATAATGTAGGGCGGCACGATGGTTCAGTGGTTAGCACTGTCACGTGGTTGCTGGTTCGAGTCATGGCTGTGCCAGTTGGCCTTTCTGTGTGGAGTTTGCATGTTCTCCCCATGTTCGTGTGGGTTTTCCTCCAGTTTCCCCCACAGTCCAAACACATGCGCTATAAGTTACTTTAATAAGCTGAATTGGCCGTAGTGTATGAGTGTGTGTGTGTGAATGACAGTGCATGGGTGTTTCCAAACTGGGTTGCAGCTGGAAAGGCATCTGCTGCTTAAAACATATGCTGAAATAGTTGGTGGTTCATTCTGCTGTGGTGACCCCTGATGAATAAAGGGACTAAGCTGAAGGAAAATGAATGAATGAGTGAGTGAATGAATGAATGAATATTGTCTTTGCCATAATGACAATGCATAAAATTTTCCTTTTTTTTTGCAAGACACTAGTGTTCAGCTTTAAGTGCTGTTTAAAGGCTTAACTATGTTAATTAGGTTATGTTAGGGTAATTAGGCAAGCCATTGGACAACAGTGGTTTGTTCTGTAGCCAATCGGAAAAAAAAAATTCTTAAAGGGGCTACTAATATTGACCTCAATATAAAGAAAACTGCTGAAAACTTATTTCAATCAAACAAAAAAAATTATAATAATTAAAAAAAATAATAATAAGAAGAAAAAAATAGGATAACAAGAAACTTTCATTGTTAAATAGCACAAAAATTCAAGTTTTTCTTCAACCCAGGCTCATATTGAAAACGTACCGCTATATATATTTCTGGAGAGCGCCAAATACGTCCCAGGAGCTGTTTTTTTCAGCCTGATCTCACGAGGAAACGTAAGTATTTTACGTTTTGTCAGTTTAGTGGCTAATCCGTACAAGTTCAGTCATACGAAAATGTACTATTTTAAAAAGGAGGTGTGGCACCCGACCCCACCCCTAACCCCAACCATCATTGGGTGATGAGCAAATCGTACTAATTTGTACGAATGAGATCGTACGAATTCATACGAATTAGCCACTAAATCAAAAAGTTACGAATTGCCGTGAGATTGCGTTGTGTTGTTTTTTTTTTTTTGCAGTTTTTGTTTTTGAGAATCCACCAGAGGGCCGCTGTGTACGATTTTTGAGATCTCAAATTTGTCTCGCGAGTGCCATTCAGGCCTGCTGTTCTAATGTAAATCCACCAGAGGCCGCTGTCGACTGACTGACTGACCGATCGACTGATCAACCCTCCTTCTTCCCTAAACCCAACCAATAGTGTTTTCAAAAGCACCGATTGACCCGCCTACCACTTCCCTAAACCCAACCGACAGTTTAAAAAGCGATCCAGAAAAGCCCTCGTCTGATTTTTACCACGTTTTCAGATTTTACCACATTCTCACCCTGTTATTTACTTGTTTATTTTATTTTTTGGCTTCTGTTTTTGTCTTACCCGCTTTCTGGAACCGTTCTTCACCAGACTCTTACCCCGTCGTCATGGTCAAGTCCTCTCTGCGTCTCAAGTCCGCCGACATACATGGCGAGCTAACTGGACAAACTGGTAACAGCAGGAAAGCTGTCCATATAGCAGTAAAGGCTGATTTATACTTCTGCGTCAAGCGCACGCGTATGCTACGGCGCAGCCTACGCGTGGACGCATAGCCCCTCGCCGTGGCAGTCGGCGTCGTTGACGCGTACCTCTCAAAAAATGTAACGCGTACGCATAGCGCAAGCTCTGTGATTGGTCGGCTTGGTAGCGCTGACGAGTGTGGGCGGAGATGAGAGCCGCGCGCCCGATGCAGCGAGTGTTTACAAGTGTGGAGTCCCGTGAAGGAGCTCCGTATAGAGACTGTTGTTTTGTGTTTACCTTATGATTAAAGTTGTTGCACGTCCGCTGGTTCCCGCCTCAAAATGAGCAAGTTTGAGCCACTTGTACATTAAGGAAGTGTTCAGAAAAAACAAAACACCAGCGAAGAAACTCAACACAGAGAAACATAAACACCTACTGCCAGCTAGCGTTTCGGAAGTGTATTGCAGAGAAACAGAAACAGCGCGCAGAAGTATAAATGCACGGCTACGCGCGAGGGTTGCGCCGTGGGTTACGCCGATTACTTGACGCAGAAGTATAAACCAGGCTTAAGCTGTAAGGAAGAAAAGGAACGGCGTCATACCGCCCTGTAGTGTTCATTTTAAAAACTAAATGCAGCCATACATACTTGTTGCTGAATAATGTCCAGAAACAGGCCCGTGCAGAGGCTTTCCAAGGGGCGTGTGCAGAATTGAAGATCAGAAGAGATCAGAACTAAATAGCCGAAGAGGGGGGGGCAGGTGGAGATTGCGAATTGAAGAGCGGGGAAGGGTGGGGCACTTACGTTCATTTTGGAAGGGCACTTTATATCCCAGATTCAAAAGGGCATGTACACTGCACAGGTTGAGCCCTATGTGTGCACGTGTCGGTCCAGAAATGTATATAGGGCTACGTTTTCAGAATGAACCTATGTTGTTTTTCTTTGATATAGACAGACAGTGTTGGAAGGATTAACGTTTATAGACCTTAACACATTCTGCAGTGACGCACAAACATATGTGTATGTGACTGGCTGCTGTTTATTGTTTGTCAGAGCAAGAGAAAGCATGTGTGTGTGTGTGTGTCTGTGCGTGTGTGTGTGAGTCCAGTCCTTCCCCACCTCAGGCTCCATTGTCCCCCTGCCAGCCACATTTGAACTTAATATTCCATGAAATAAGGCGGCCCATCAAACCATTGTAATCGTGTCAGGTTAATAGAAGAAGTGAAATTATTTCCCCTCACACTCTTTCAAACTCAACCACTTCTCTCTCTCTCTCTCTCTCTCTCTCTTTCTTTCTCGTGTGCACGTTCACCAGCACATTTCCGATCACGCCACTATATTATTTGTTTGTTCCGCTCCCATAAAATGCTTCCCTCCTCTGTTGTGATTATTCTTAGTATCTGGGCTGAGAGACTCACACAGTATTTTCAAATGTTTTGGACAACGTCTCATCATAATAAACACCTCACATATCGCTCTTTTACATGTATAGAGTGGTTTGGAATCAGCTTTGGTCATCGCTGTGCTATGGTTTGGAGATTTTTCGACACTTCTTCTTTATTCACCACTGGTACTTTTGTTTTTCTCTGTCCTCCAGGACCAGAGACTGCAGTCTGACCAGGGGTGCGCTTCCCAAACAACGACGCAACTCGTGGCTGAACTATCATAGTACGATGCATAGTTTGGGAAAAGAACGATGTAGTGACGAGTGTTTCCCAAAACCCCTAGTTGAACCATGTTAGTTATAGCATAAAACTCCCATAATGATGCTCTAAACGTGGTGGAGTAACTACTTTAGAGAAGAACCCCATCATTTCTTTGTGCAAATTAAATTGTTTTACAGAAACATGCACTCTTTTTCCATATTCATTGAAATATATGTAAATGGCACATATACAGCCTGTGTTTGCTTTACTAATATTATTGAGAAGTTGAACATTCCATATTCTATTCTAAAACATAAAATCACTTACAAAAGCTAACACTATTCTAATATCATATATAAATCATATAAATAAATAAATAAATAATGAGGCTATTATAAATATATTTACTTTAATAATAATATTAATATTAATGATGATGATGATGATGATGATTATTATTATTATTAATATTATTATTATTATTATTATTATAGCCAGCCTTAGTTGGCTAACAATGGTTTTGAGGAACGCACCCCAGCAGGGGCGATTTTAGGATTTTCATTTTAGGGGGGCTCAGCTCCTTATAAGGTTAAAAAAATAAATTAAAAAATAAATTAAAAAAAACAAATATATATATATATATATATATATATATATATATATATATATATATATATATATATATATATATATATATATATATATATATATATATATATATATATTTTTTTTTTTTTTTTTTTTTTAACCTTATAAGGAGCTGAGCCCCCCTAAAATGAAAATCCTAAAATATTTTATATATATATATATATATATATATATATATATATATATATATATATATATATATATATATATATATATATATATATATATATAATTCTAATATTACATTTATAAGTAGTATTTTAATAGTAATACACTTAAAAATATTTAAATATGGGTTGTATACTAGTATTCAGCTGTATTACATAGACAGGCATAACCATTTGAGTTCTGAGTAAGCCAAAAACGCTCAACCCACCTGTTTACTGTAGTAAAAACCACTTTCTATATTCAAGTGCATTTTTTGTTTCCATGTATTAAAGAAATAAACTGCCACTTTTCTAATCAAATCACATACATATAAATATATATATTTAAACTTACAAGCTAATTCACATATTTCACGATCTGGGGTACGTTTCACGACGTAACTTGAAGCTGAACTATAATAGTACGATGCATAGTTTGGGGAAAGAACGATGTAGTGACGAGTGTTTCCCAAAACCCCTAGTTTCTCTGTCGCAGATCCATCGCTTGAACCACGTTAGTTATAGTGTAAAACGCCCATAATGATGCTCTAAATGGGGTGGAGTTACTACTTCTTTAAAGAACAGCCTCATCATTTCTTTGTGCAAATTATATTGTTTTACACAAACACGCATTTAAAATAAAATCCAAAATTAGTTTTGGTAAAAACATTCACTTGTTTTCCATATTAATTGAAATATATGTAAATGGCACATATAGGGCCTGTGTTTGCTTTACTAATATTATTAAGAAGTTAAACATTACATATTCTATTCTAAAACATATAATCACTTGAAAAAGCTAACACGTGTTCTAATATCATATATAAATCATATAAATGAATAAATAATGAGGCTTTTTATTATAAATATATTTGCTTTAATAATAATATTAATAATATTAATGATGATGATTATTATTATTTAGTAGGATATTGTTTATTTATTTATTTATTTTTTTTGAAAAGTCTACTTTTACATTTTGACACATGTAAACTACAGCAGAAAGTTCTAACCAGCAGGCCCATGTCATATACAGTACAGATACTTAATAAATAACCCACTATAAATTAAAACCATTAATGTATGCTATGCTTTTTGTTTTCACAAGCTTTGGAGATGTAACATAAATTCCGCTTTTAAATAATAGGTTAAATAATGGCTGTGTTTTCAAAGTGCACTGCGAAGGGAGCACAATTGTAAACATAAAGACTGCTAAAACTGAACTGAAAAATACTTTGAAAGCAAATTACACCTAAGAGAGATGACCTTAATGCTTTTTTTTTTTTATAATTCCAACTTTGAATGTTAGAATGTTCTAAATGAATAGGGCATAGGGGGGATAAGTGGGAATAGAACACAGCCAGGAACTATGTTTCTAACTACAGCTCCACAGGTGTCGTTTCAAGTGCTCGACTTTGCGACGCAGTTTGCGAATGTTCGTTGGAGCGATGGATTTGGGAAACGGCAAATCAACAAACTATCTTTGTAACGACGAAACTTGCGACCTTAGTTGGCTAACGATGGTTTTGGGAAATGCACCCCAGATTGGTCAGATGGCCCAGTCTGTTGTGATTAGTCTACTTTTTATAAGGTGGTGTCAGAAACTTCCGTAGCTCTTAAAAACAGTGATATGAACAATAAAAATGTCTGTGATTTTACCATATTAATGGAGTATATGCACACTGACATTTAATTTTCAGACAGCCAGCCCAACAGTTTCCGGTGAACTGTCTTTCCATTACAAAATCGCCACGTTTAAGATTTGTTTTCTTTAAAAATAAGTGATTTTCACTGCCTGATCAATATACAATATAAAGTGGGTCTCAGACCGGATAAGAAGCACTGCATTAAATTCCATTTTCCCTCACCATGTCTTTAAAATATGAACATTTATTTTACCCCATGCAGTATTTTCAATGAAGTTTCTGCGCTAGCCTGCTGTCACTAATGGCACTAGAGTTTACACTGTCTTTCATCTCGTTTTATGCTTGAACAACTAAATGAATGCTTAAGTTTTTTAACTGATTGTCTTTTAATTACATTACAATGTCAATGCTGTAAAAGGAATTTTATAAAATTCTAAATAGTCACATTAACCCTTTACCGGAAGTTTACAGTTGGCTGAAACTACTACAAAACACTAGCTGTGCATATAGCCAATTGGAAGAGGTGCAACTTTTTCAGGCCTCAGCTGCAACTGCAGAGTTTTAGGGTCAAAGTACACACTGTTCACGGCCAGCCATTGATGCATTATTAAGATTTGTTATCAATCATACAGGTTTGTGAAGGAAGTTAGACTGGAATGAAGTTCTGAATCGCTTCTTTCTTTCGGTAGACAGTAAGCCCATTTATCTGCACTTTGTTCTTCGGAACCTTGCAAAGACCTTTCCATTTACAAACAGCATTGAAAGATGAAATACTACAATAAATGGATGGATACATAGGTGTAGGTGGCTTTTTTTCATCAATAGGACATTAAAGGAATAGTTCAGTCAAAAATGAATATTACCTCACCATTTACTCATTCACGTTTATGTTCTTTCTTCTGTGGAACACAAAAGAAGATGTTCTGAAGAATGTTGGGAAAAAAACAGCCATTGAAATACATAGTAGGAGCAAAATGAACAAAAGGATTTTTCAGTATATCTTTCAGCATATCTTCCTTTGTGTTCAACAATGTTGGAGACGTTCCTTTAAAAGAGTAATTAGTTATAGTCAGTGGGGGAAAGTGTAATGCAGGTAGGGTAAAAGTATCTGTTGGAAAATTACTCAAATTATGAGTAAAAAGTAGCCCTTTTAAAAGTACTCAAGAGTAGCGAGTAGTGAGTATTAGAAAGTAAAAAGTTGATGCGTTTGCATGAAGTTTGTGCAGGGATGTGTAAACGTAACATTCTGTAGTGCATTCAGTTATCTTCCTATATTCCTTCCTTCCTTCCTTCCTTCCTTCCTTCCTTCCTTCCTTCCTTCCTTCCTTCCTTCCTTCCTTCCTTTGTTCGTTCTGCCCTTTATTCATTCGTTTGTTTGTTTTTTTCATTCATTTGTTCCTTCCTTCGTTTCTCCCTTCATTTGTTCACTCATTCATTCTTATGTTCCTTCATTAGGTCCTTTGTTCATTCATTCGTTCCTTCCTTCCTTTGTTGGTTCAGTCCTTCCTTGAATCCTTCCTTCATTCATTTGGTCCTTCCGTTTTTCATGAGTTCGGTCCTTCCTTCATTCGATCTTTCCTTCTATTCCTTGTTCGGCCCTTGCTTCATTCCGTTCACACCCAGCACACTGCCTCTTTGAACTTTTACCTTCTGGTCGACGCTACAGAGCACTGCGCACCAGAACAGCCCGACACAGAAACAGTTTCTTCCCTCAGGCAATCCATCGCATGAACACTTGATGATAATAATTGTGGAACCAACATCACTACCTGCTATACACTTTATACACACATACACTTATTTAACAACACGCTTTACATGCCAATTTGCACATAACCGCTGCACATATAATGTTGTATATAGTAATATAGCTGTACATACACTTGTCAATTTGTATATTTGCATTCACTACTTCTTAAAATATATTTATTACCTGTTTTTTTTTTTTTTTTGTGTCCTGTCTTTGTAATTCTGTTGCACTGTAGAAGCTCTGTCACGAAAACAAATTCCTCGTATGTGTGAACATACCTGGCAATAAAGCTCTTTCTGACTTCTGACTTGCTTCATTCGGCCCTTCTTTCCTTTCTTCTTTCATTCCATTTAGTGATTGTTTAAGGCTGTTTGGTGATTTCAGTTATCATGCAGTCGACATCCTTCCTTTTCTCATCAGTGACATGCAGTCTATAAACAGTCTCTGGGTCATTGCGTGTAAAGATTTTGGACATCTTCTAGGACATATTTAATTCTTTGAAAAAGGTTTGGTGCATTTATAAATCGCCCATGTCTTGAGGTTGTTCAGTATGATGCAATTTACTTTCTATGTGCGATTTGATTTGACAGGAATCAAAGGACTGATTTTTGTACTTTAGCCAGTCACCATAGACAAGAAAGAAATAGTGACCGCAGGTTGAAGGAAAATAGTTGAGTAAAAGTACCAATACTGCACTAAAAATGTTCTCAAGGGAAAGTAAAAGTACACATTTTTAAAACTTCTTAGTAAATTACAATTTCTGAGAAAAACTACTCAATTACAGTAATTTGAGTATTTGTAATTAGTTACTTTACACCACTGCTTATAGTTGTAATGTAATGTGTATTTTTATATAGCGCATGTATTGTGTATGGCCATACACCCAAAGCGCTTCCCAATCATGAGGGGGGTCTCTCCACACCACCACCAGTGTGTAGCATCCACTTGGATGATGCGACGGCAGCCACAGGACAACGGCGCCAGTGCGCTCACCACACACCAGCTATAGGGGGAGTAGAGATACAGTGATAGAGCCAATTTGGTGGATGGGGATGATTAGGAGGCCGATTGAGGGACTTTGGCCAGGACACCGGGGTTACACCCCTACTCTTTTACGAGAAGTGCCATGGGATTTTTAATGACCACAGAGAGTCAGGACCTCGGTTTAACGTCTCATCCGAAAGACGGCACCCACTGACAGTGTAGTGTCCCCTACACTTTTACTAGGGCATTAGGACTCACACAGACCACAGGTTGAGCGCCCCCTGATGGCCTCTTTAACACCACTTCCAACAGCAACCTAGGTTTCCCCTGTGGTTTCCCATCCAGGTACTGATCAGGCTCAGCCCTGCTTAGCTTCAGTGAGTAACCGGTCTTGGGCTGCAGGGTGATATGGCTGTGGCTGTCACTAGTTATAGTTACTAGTTACTTCTCACAAATAGTAACTGAGTTACATAATTATAAAATTAACTAATTAACAGGGAAAGTAACTATTGTTACTTAAAAAAATCTAATGTCAAATGACTATAAAATAAATATTAAACATTGCACACTAATCTACTCTATTTTAATGTTGTTGTGGGACAATGTGAGAGACAACGGCTGCATGTCCTCAACTATATAGTGTTACAATCCCCAGCAATCTAGCAAATCTACAAATCCGCCATATGGACTACAAGTTCAGTCATGCACCCCTCACACGCACCTGTTCCGGATTCCACTGATTGCACACACTCACAGCCAGAGGATCATTACAGACTGATTACATGGACTTTAAAAACAGCACACACACACACACACACACACACACACACACACACACACACACACATACACACGCATGCACGCACGCACGCATGCATGCAAGCACGCACACATAATAGGAGTAACAAAAAAAAAAAAACAAAAGACAATGAGAGGAGCACACAAACTGAAATATATAGTGCTGGTGATGAGTGGGAATGAGCCGCAGCTGTGAGTGTGAGTGTGTGTGTGTGTGAGTGTGTGTGTGTGTGTGTGTGTGTGTGTGTGTGTGTGTGTGTGTGTGTGTGTGTGTGTGAGAGAGAGAGTGTCCGCATGATGGTCAGCTGGAGTGGGTGTTGATTGGTGCAATGCATTCTGGTCATGGTAGTTCATGTGGTGTGTGTGTAGTTCACCAGCGATCTACAGTCCATAGATCGCTGGTGATTGTTACATATAACTACATGTAGATGTTATTTTGCTTAATTCTGTCTGAGTAGTAAGTGTTTGCGGTGAAGAAAAATCAAGTCTTTGATGTCGTGGCTTGGTCTCCTCCTTTGGTAGCAGAGTTCACGTTATCATCTGTGTAGGCACTAATTTTGTGGCGGTATGTGACGACGTGAGATGCTTCATTAGATTCAAATTACTTGCCACGACCCAGAGAGACTCTTTCTTTCCTGGGCATAAGTTGCACAATACATAAACATTCTTGCCTTTCACCTCAACGAGGGAAAAGTAGTGCTTATATTTACAGTTTGCAAACGCTACCTTTAAACTTGTTGAATTTGCCATCATTCTGACTCCTAGTCGTTGGTGTGTGTGCTAGAGCCCTGCACAGGCCTTAAATCTAAGCCCTAGCCCGGCCCTGGCCTGAGACGAACAGACTGTAGCACTATCGACTCACAGTAAGAAGGTTGCTGGTTTGAGTCCCTGCTGGACGAGTTGGCATTTCTGCGTGGAGTTTGCATGTTCTCCCCATGTTGGTGTGGGTTTCCTCCGGGTGCTCCGGTTTTTCCCTCAGTCCAAAGACAAGTGTGTGTGAGAATGAGTGTGTATGGGTGTTTCCCAGTACTGGGTTGCAGCTGGAAGGGCATCTGCTGCGTAAAACATATGCTAGATAAGTTGATGTCAATAAGATGTGGCGACGTCTGTTAAAAAAGGAACTAAGCTATAGGAAAATGAAGATGTTATCTGTCAGCATTTGAGCGAATGATTCCTCTTCTCCCGTTTCCCATTGAAATAACAATTAGGACAAATGACCAGCTGATTAAACATTTCCCAAAATTTTTGGTTTTGTCAAAAGGAGGAAAATTACCAGGCTTGAATTAAGAGGGGGGCTTAAGGAAATATAATCAGCGGTCTCAAAATAGAGATTTTTTAAGAGGGGAAATTATGACTGTGCGGCTATTGAAAGCTAATTTTAAAATAATTATGTGTGCTGTTCTCATGACAGTCAGGAATAATTTAGTAATTGGCTCCATGTTCCATAATTTAAGAAAATGATTGTCATTATGTGTGTGTAATCATATTCTGGCGGTCAGATGACATTGAGGAATGTGGTGGTTCGTCAAGCTCATGGATGGAGAACATGGATGAGTCGTGAAAGTCTGTGTTGAAGTCAAAATTATTAGCCCTACTGCATATTTTTCCCCAGTTTCTGTTTAAAGGAGAGAAGATTTTTTTCAACACATTTCTAAAGATAATAGTTTTAATAACTCATTTCTAATAACTCATTTCTTTTATCTTTCCTGTGATGACAGTAAATAATATTTTACTAGAGGTTTTTCAATTTACTAGCATTCAGTTTAAAGTGACATTTACAGGCTTAACTTGGTTAATTAGGCAGGTCATTGTATAATGATGGTTTGTTCTGTAGATAATCAAAAAAAATATTATAAAAACTAAAAAAAAAACCTGCTTTTATTCTAGCTGAAATAAAACCAGTAAGACTTTCTACAGAAGATAAAATATTATAGGAAATACTGTGAAAAATTCCTTGCTCTGTTAAACATCATTTGGGAAATATTTAAAAAAAGAAATAAAAATTTACTAGTGCTAATAATTTTGACTTAAACTGTATGTCTGTCTGTAAGGGCACTTCCTGTTCAGAGATCCCCTGTCTATCTCGGCCACCATAGGGATGGGATAAGGAAAGGTCTGAAAGCAGGACTTGAACTTGGGACGCCCAAATCTGAATATGTCAGTGCACTTCTCACAACACTACTGGCACCAAACTTTGATTTAATTTGTTTGCTTAGGATTTATAATCACATAAATGCAGAGGATAAAATTATATGTACAATATGTCATATCAACCTGATCTCACTACGAAGCCAAACTATTTTTTGTATTGTCAGAAAAATGGCTAATCCGTACAAATACATTCAATTACATTCATACGAAAACAAACAATTTTTAAAATGAGGCGTGAACCCTACCTTTAGCAAGTAAGTAATGTGTATTTATATAGTGCATTTATCTTGTATGGCCATACAAAAGTGCTTCACAATCATGAGGGGGGTCTCTCCACACCACCACCAGTGTGCAGAATCCACTTGGATGATGTGATGGCAGCCACAGGACAGCGGCGCCAGTGCGCTCACCACACACCGGTTATAGATGGAGCGGAGAGACAGTGATAGAACCAATTCAGTGGATAGGGATGATTGGGAGGCTAGGATGGTAAAGGTGATGGAAATTTAGCCAGGACACCGGGGCTACACCCTTACTCTTTACCAGAAGTGCCATGGGATTTTTAATGACCACAGAGAGTCAGGACCTCAGTTTAACGTCTCATCCGAAAGACGGCGCTTACTGACAGTATAGTGTCCCCTTCACTTTACATTAGGACTCACACAGCCTGCAGGTTGAGTTCCCCCTGCTGGCCTCACTAACAACACTTAGTTTCCCCATGTGGTCTCCCATTCAGGTACTGACCAGGCTCAGCCCTGCTTAGCTTCAGTGAGTAACCGGTCTTGGGCTGCAGGGTGATATGGCTGTGGCTAACTCTAACCGTACCTCTCATTGGGGGATGAGCAAATTGTACTAAACTGTGCAAATCAATACGAATTAGCCACTAAATCAATAAGTTACAAATTGCCGTGAGATTTCGTTGGATTTATACATGTCATATAGGCAAACAAAAGTTCCTAAATAATTTTATTCTTAATAGTATCGATTTAAGTTCCAGATTTAACCTAATTGCATCGGATAGTATAACGCTGATTCACATGATTTTATGTTGATTTCCGAATAAATCATTAAGTGCAATGTTTGGATTTGAAAAGGGAGATTTTACTGCTTCTGAATCAGACGCCAGATGCAAAAGCACAAGCAGGTGTGGAAGTGTGCTCTTCCAGGCCCGAGTATATGTGTGTATGCTGATTTATAGTGGGGCCAGAGAGCAGGGCCCTGGAAGTGCAGAGGCAGTGCTTCAAATACAGATTGTCGGTGGCCTCTGGTGTGATTGCTGACCCAAGGTGAGGCACTTAGTGATTTATCTCCTCCAGTATCCCCCATCTCTTCTTCTCCATGTAACAGGCTGTACTGTAGACTCCTTCGCTGGACCCCAGTATATAAAATAAGGCTGGATTTAAACCTCAACAGCATTCACCTCCATGCTCTGGCATAATGTATACATCCCGCGATGCCCTTTATTGCAAGCACCGACTTATATTTTCTAGTATATCTTCTCCCGTTATCTTTTGTTCGCTTTTTCACTTTCTCTCTCTCACGCACACACACACACTTACACTCTTCCTCCTTTGCTCCGAGCCCCACAGCTGTCTGAAGCTGAGGCTGGCTAATGAGGAAATATCTTCTCAGCTGAGTGGATTCGATGCCAAGAGGAAAACCTGCAGAATCAGCCCAACAGCTTCATCTGTCTAGTGTGTGTGTGTGTGTGCGCGCGTTATGTGCTCTACGCTGCTCTTAACATATTTCACCGCATGGGACAGCTGCTGACATCCCCATGCCCTGAGATCCTTCCGGAGCAGATTTACAGTGATTTTCAGTGCAATTATACCTGCCAGTTCTGACTGGTAGAGTTGCCCTCCTCAGCGCTCATGTCTTAATGCTGGGAAGCTGACCAAGGGCCTTCACCTCCAGACGGAGGGTGCAGGGTATAAGACTCACAGACTCTTCCCTTTTGCTGCAAACACGTCTCAGACTCTGCCTTCCGCGTGCCCTGCCTTGCGCACGCACACCTGCCGCCCTGTACATCATTTACAGTTAGTAAGGAGTGAAAATTAGATCTTGGGCTTGTTGTCTGTCACCAAGAAGAGCTTCAGGTTTTGAGGTTGTGGTTGTCCACCCACAGGCAGGACAACAGGGATCTTTCCAGGCTCTGTGTCAATCATAGCATCTCTCACTGAGAGTGGGTGACCCCTACAGTTGTAACACCCCTTAACATCTGAGGATAGAATGAGAAAATACAGCTGGTCTCAAGTATTGGCATGTGTCGGTTTATAATACAGAGTGAAAATGTGAAGTTTTTACCTTAAAGTTGAAACCTTAAAAAGGAAAATTCTGTCTTCAGGATGTTTCCCAGTACTGGGTTGCAGAATCCGCGGTGTAAAACATATGCTGGATAAGTTGGCGATTCATTCCGCTGTGGTGACCCCTGATGAATAAAGGCACTAATCCGAAGGAAAATTAATGAATGAATGAATTCTGTCTTTCTTTAGACACCAGTTACTTGTTCCAAACCTGTTTGACTTTCTCCTGTGTCTGTTTCTGTTGGACACCAGTTATTTTAACCAGGAGTTATTTTTAAAGACTCGTAGTTACTGACTTCCAGAGGTGGGTAGAGTATCCAAAATCTATACTCAAGTACAAGTACCTTTTACAGTACAGTACAGTACTATAATGGAGGAACGTCACCAAATGTAGTGAAGTAAGATTTAGGGCCCTATCATACACCCGGCGGAATAAGGTGCAAGACATGTTTGCCGCAATTTGTTGCTATTTTCAGACCAGCACAACTTGTTTTCACGTCTCCACCACGTTGTTTAAATAGTAAATCCATTTGCGCCACTTTGTTGACTCATGGGTGTGTCGGTCTAGCACTATTGACCAAGTAAAAGCTGGTCTAAAGTCCTGCACAGAGTTATGCACCTATGCAGGTTAAAAAGCTTACACATTGCTTAATACACACAGGATGTACAGCAACACACGAATATCTTTACATATGAAAAAAAATTCATTCATTCATACATTTTTTTTCGGCTTAGTCCCTTTATTAAGCCGGGGTCGCCACAGCGGAATGAACCGCCAACTTAACCAGCTCGTTTTTACGCAGCCAGTCTCTGGGAAACATCCACACACATTCATTCACACTCATACACTATGGACAATTTTGCCTACCCAATTCACCTGTACCGCATGTCTTTGGATTGTGGGGGAAACTGGAGCACCCGGAGGAAACCCACACGATTAAGGGGGAACATGCAAACTCCACACAGAAACACCCAGCCGAGGCTCGAACCAGCAACCTTCTTGCTGTGAGGCGACAGCACTACCTATTGTGTCGCCCCTGAAAAAAATGTCACAAAAATTATTATTTTTTACTTAAAATAAAAACCACTGCCTCCATGCCTTCTTCGTGTTGATTTTTTTCTCAGTTTATTCATGACAATTTGTATAATGTTATTATTATTAGCAGTATTATTGATTATATGCATATTTATATTAGTTTTAATAAAAACAAGTTTAGAGACGTATGCGTCACTATTTGGGGCATAAGAATAGGACGTGTGTTTGGATATAACAGTGTTTTTCCACACTTTGTTTTTATTGTTCATTTATTTGTTTGCTGGAAACTGAAATTATTTAGAACTGAATTTAAAAATAGTTTTAAAACAAACCTTTGATCTTAACAAACAAAATTAAATATGTAGGCTAATGGATGTCTTCAGTGGAGTGCGTACAACATCGTTTCCTTATCCTCAAAAGTAAAGGAGTTAAGTAAAGAGCAAAAGTAAAGAGAAAGTAAAGAGGCCGAATGAAGGAGGCTTATTCTTTATCCTCGCGCTGCAGATGGTCTGTTTAACTGTTTTCTTGCTAGTGAAGCATTCAGTTTTTCATCCTACAAAGTCTGTCATTTTAATAGCAAATGCACTATGGCGTGATGCAACTGACTCCTAAAGAGAATGGGAGGTGAGGCTGTGATTGGTTTTAATGCAGGTTATGCTCAAAACACACCCATAACTCATTTAGAGAATAAGCACAACCCTGTTAGACTCTACGCCGGGTGCAAACCATATTTTTCCCTCCTTAAAATAGCAAAAGTGGATTCGGACACACCCTTAAAGCTTTTGCACCATGCACTTTAGACTTTGCGCTTAGATGATTAAAATAGAGCCCTGAGTATTTACGCTAAAAATTCACTTGAGTAAGAGTAAAGGCACATATCCTTAAATGTGCTCAAAATGTACAATTTACCCAGCAATTTTACTCAACTGTAAATTTTACTAATTCATTACTACCCACCTCTGCTTACTTCTGTTTTTTTCTACTTTAGAAGTCATTGGGTACTGACATTCTTTAAAATATGTTATTTTGTTTTCAACAAAACAAGGAAAACCATAAAGGTTTGTAACCACTCGAGGGCAAGTTAATGATACAGTAAGTAAGCCATTTCTACATAATATGTCAGGGATGAATTAAATAAAAAGCATATGCTTTAAAAATCAATATATACAGTACACACATCACTCAATTCTGCATTCCGAAGTGAGTTGCTAAGGTTTCATGAAGATGTTTCATCCTTTAGTAACTAAAATAAAATATACTGTATGACTACAACACAGGCTCATTGTGAATACGTAGCCCTGTATACATTTATGTAGCCAGAAGTACGTATGGTTGCATTTCGTCTTTAAAGTGAAGGCCACGGGGGTATGATGCTGCCGACAGCTTCTGTTTTTTTTCCGTGCTACTAGCTGTGTGGACAGCTTTTCCGCTGTTACCAGTTTGCCCAGTGGCTCACCGCGTACGTCGAAAGACTTGAGAAGCAGAGTGGAGTCGACGGCAACGACGGGGTTTGGGTCTGGTGAAGAACGGTTCCAGAAAGCAGGTAAAACAAAAACAAAAGGCAAAAAATAAAATAAACAAGTAAATAACAAGGTGAGAATGTGGTAAAATCTGAAAACATGGAAAAATCAGGCAGCCTCGAGGGTTTTTCTTTTTTTTATGGATTGTTTTTTAAAACACTGTGGGTTGGGTTTAGGGAAGTGGGTAGGTGCTGGTCAATTGGTGCTTTTAAAAACACTATTGGTTGGGTTTAGGGAAGGGGGTGGGTTGGGGTTAATCGTTCGGTCAGCTAGTCAGTCAGTCGACAATGGCCTCTGGTGGATTTAGGCGAGAAGAGCAAGCGCGAATGGCACTACGAGAGGAATTTGAGATCTGAAAAATCAAACACAGTGGCCTCTGGCGGATTTATGAAAGGAAAACTGAAAAAAAAAAAAAAACGTACCTCTTGGGATGTATTTCGATTTCTCCAGAAATGTATACCGGGGTACGTATCCATAATGAACCTGGGTTGTATTACTAGCATAGTCAGTTTGGGCCATTTCAGAGAATTTATGGAATACCAAGAAGGTTGAACAATTGTGTAATAATAAAGAATGTAAGTAAGGCTGTGTAACTCACTTTCTAGAGAAAATACTGCCAATTACTTTGTTTGTCAAAATGTACAAACCAATATCTGCATTGAAATAATCATTTAACCAATTTGTTGATTCATTATACTGGTTGCTTGTTTTGTTCTTGAATGAATCAGCATTTTAAATGAAACAATTGAATGGTTACTATGAAATCTGAAAAATACCCACCACAGAATATTCATTCATTCATTCATTTTCTTTTTGGCTTAGTCCTTTTATTAATCTGAGGTTGCACAGCGGAATGAACCGCCAACTTATCCAGCATATGTTTTACGCAGCGGATGCCCTTCCAGCCACAACCCATCTCTGGGAAACATCCATACACACTCATTCACATTCATACACTTATGGACAATTTAGCCTACCCAATTCACCTGTACTGCATGTCTTTGGACTGTGGGGGAAACCGGAGCACCCGGACCCGGAACATGCAAACTCCACACAGAAACGCCAACTGACCCAGCCGAGGCTCGAACCAGTGACCTTCTTGCTGTGAGGCGACAGCATTACCTACTGTGCCAATGCGTTACCCCACCACAGAATAGTCTGACTAAAACTAATAGACAAGCCAAGTGACACAAACTGGAACACTGGATGACCAATTAGATTTTAGAACAGGAAAGATACATGTAATTTATCTTTTAAAAAATCCACTTACTATGCTGAAGATTTCAATTTTGTTTCTGGCAGTAACTATTTATGCATGTGAAAAGTCTGCCATATTGATGCCTCAAGGTAGTATGCATCTTCCATTTCAGATTCCTTGAACCTTATGACCTTTGAACTCTGTCTCTTATAATAGGCTGGGGCCTCTTTGGCTGTGCCATATATCACCCTTTATATCCATCTATATATCTCGCTATAAAAAACTGAATTGCTTGTCGGAGCTAATCAGAGAGTCTGTAGCCAGACGGAGTCTTGCAATAGGCAATTGACAATTGTGGTTGGTGAAGGAGGTGTACAAGAGATCCTAGATTTCTAGTGTTTATGGCGACCATCTTATCTCTGCATTTGCCAGAATGTGAGTCGTAAGTTGAAAATGAGCAGGAGAGGCAGGGCGAAATAAAGAGAAAAACAGCAAGAGTATGCAGGTGAACGGCCAATGATCTTTAGGGATCAAGGAAATGAGGAGGAGAAGGTATTAAAAGAGGAGGGGGGACATAGTTTCTAGAAGGGGAATAGCAATATCCTCTAGAACCCATACTGTCACTCCAACAGCCAGCCTGCTGTAATTCTTTTAAGGGGCTCATCCCTCATTTTCTGATTAACGTCAGCATTCGGGGCCAGTGTGAAGAATCAGTCTAATTGATGCGCAGTAATGTATTTGTCAACAGAAAGTGGTCCCAGCTGGCATTGCGTGATGACTCTCACAGGCAGCTGTTTGAGGTTTGTGAAGGGCTGAATAGGAGAGCTGGGTTATTGAGATCATTAGCAATCTGAATGATTTTATGGCTTTACCTGGGCGGATGATGAATGGTTGGTAGAAGTGAAATATACCTGTACAATATGCATGTGATTAGATTAAACCTACAGTGTTGGTGGGTAATGCATATGCTCAAACATATTGCACAATGACACCTACGCAGACCTTGCAAGTATACCTTTTGTGTCATTTTCTGGTCTTGTTTTATTTCTGAAGGCCAGTTTTATGGTAATATTGTAGTACTGAAAGATCAGACTAAATTTTAATGGTTGTCTTGTTATGAACTTAGAAGCATTTGGACTTGGGGATCAAGTACTTGGTCTTGCCTCATATTCAAGGACTATGACATATGATTTGTTAAAGTTTGCCTGACACTGATAATCTTCATTTACTCCAAAGGAAAACTTATTTGCACTGATTGTTTTAGGTCTTCATCTTGGGCCGTCCCTTTTCTCATCTTGGCCTTTACTCTGATAGAGTCCATTTAGGTTTTAAAGATCAACCCATGCATGAATTACCTAGTTTGAAGTACAAAACAGTTTGTTCCCATTTAGACAACTTACTAAATAGAATCTGAGTATTTCTACAAGACAGTTCCTGTGATAACTGGATCTTAAAGACCTATTCACTGAAGCTCCCTGAGTTGTCAAATAGAAGGATGTCTAGTCTTATTCTTCCTTCTTTAGTGGTTCTTTTTGGTAGTATTTGGCTCATAATCATAAGGGAACCGGTTTGAACCAGTAATGGTTCTTTGGTAGATTTTTGGAGTAGGTAAGGTGCTACATATGACCTTCTTTAAATATATATTTGCTATATAATGTTGGACTGTAATTGTAGTGATTCCCCTAAGATTACGAGTGAGTGTACAACTTCTGCTTAATTTCCACCAGCAAGAACCAGATGCTACCTAGGAACCGGTGCTATTGCAGGTTCGGAGCTTGATCATCTGGCAACCCTTATAAGAACTTATTTGCTTTTCCACTGCCTAGAGAGCCACTGTAGAGATCTGATATCACTGCATACATCACATCTTTCCAAGCAACACAAACACAGAAGCGACAAATACAAATGAGACATCAACAGTGCATTGTTATTAATGTTAACATCTTTGCAAACCTATATCGGCATTCATACACTATTGCATGAGTTACCTAATTTGAAATACAAAACAATTTGTTCCCATTCAGACAACTTACTAAATAGAATAATCTGAATATTTAAACAAGACAGTTCCTGTAAAAACAGGATCTTAAGGACTTATTCACTGAAGCTTCTTGAGTTATCAAATAGAGGTTTGTCTAGTCTTAGTCCTGATTCTGTAGTGGTTCTTTGGGGTAGTATAGTGCTACAGTATATAGCATCAGTCATGGTTCTTTGGTAGTTCTTTGGGGTGGGTAAGGTGCTACATATGACCTTCTTTAAATATATAGTTGCTATATACTGTAGCACTGTAGTTGTAGTGATTGCCCTAAGATGACAGGTCAATGTGCAACTTTTGCCTCATTTCCAGCAGCAAGAACCAGATGCTAGTTAGGAACCACTGCTACTGGAAGTTCGGAGTTGGATCATCTGGCAAGCCTTATAAGAACTTGTTTGCTTTTCCACCAGCTAGAGAGCCACTGTAGAGGTCTGATATCATTGCATACATCACATCTTTCCCAGCAACACAAACACAGAAGGGGGCAAATACAAATGAAACATCAACAATGCGTTGTTATTAAAGTTAACATCTTTGCAAACCTATATCGGCATCCAAACACTACTGCATGAGTTACCTAATGTGAAATACAAAACAGTTTGTTCCCATTCTGACAACTTACTAAATAGAATAATCTGAATATGTCTACAACACAGTTCCTGTGAAAACAGGATCTTAAGGACTTATTCACTGAAGCTTCTTGAGTTAAATAGAGGTTTGTCTACTCTTAGTCCTGATTCTGTAGTGGTTCTTTGTGATAGTATAGTGCTATATAGCATCAGTAATGGTTCAGGGTTCTTTGGTGGTTCTTTGGTGTGGTTAAGGTGCTACATATTACATTCTTTAAATATATATATATGTATATATTTGCTATATACTGTAGCACTGTAGTTGTAGTGATTGCCCTAAGATTAATGGGCAATGTACAACTTTTGCCCCATTTCCACCAGCTAGAACCAGACCCTAGTTTGGAACCAGTGCTATTGCAGGTTTGAAGCTGGATCATCTGGCAAGCCTTATAAAAACTTAGCTTTTCCCCCGGCTAGAGAGTCAACATAGAGTCAGGTCTGACATCAACTTTCCCAGCAACACAAACACAGAAGCATCAAATACAAGCAAGGCATCAACAATGCATTGTTATTAATGTTAATATCATCCAAGCTCTATTAATTCAATGAGTTCATGCAGCGCACAGAAGAATACATGGGATAATAACGTGTTCACTCAGCACACCATAATTTGAATAGACAGAGGTTAGAAGTGATAATGTGTTCAGCATTATGTCCTGCTGCTATTTCAAATATGGTGCTCAAAACTGAGTCTGTTCATCTTGTTTGCCACACTAAACCCATCCTCGACCCCTGACGCAAGTGGATCTTCTAGCCCAGCAATGTTTTGAGGTTCAGAGTTGTTTTTTGGGTGTCAAAAAAGACAAAGAACCAATTTGGAACTAGGCTCTAGATTTGAATCTGCACCAAAAAAATGGGTTTCCATGTTTTTTGAGTGGAAGGTCAGTGTTTATGCCTCAACACACTTTCATTGAAGTTCCTAGTAATCCTAAGCATACTGAGTTGGCGATTAGTTGGCTAAGGTGTGTTTAGTATATCAGTGCAGGACTGGAAACCCTGCGATAGGAAGTTTGCAAGGTATTCTAGAGCAAGGGTTACCAACCTTGTTCCTGAAAAGCTACCTTCCTGCAGATTTCAGTTGCAACCCTGACCAAACACACATATCTGTAATTATCAAGTGCTGCTTCGGGTCCTAATTAATTGGTTCAGGTGTGTTTGATCAGGCTTGGAGCTGAAATCTGCAGGAAGGTAGCTCTGCAGGAACAGAGTTGGTGACCCCTGTTCTAGAGGCTCTCCTGAAGATTCGTTCCGACCGAAGGATCCCAAATGATGCCTCAAGTTTCTTTTCAGTTTTACAGTCACACATCCCTGTCACCTTCTTAATCTCAACTCAAGGCTTAGACTGATGAATAATTAACAGGCTTGTCTCCCAATACTGATCTTCGCATATCCAGAGTTGACGACTCAGCTGCAAGTTGTCCATTTATCTGCCGTGGACAGAGGGGCAGAGTCGGGCCTCCATCAGCAAGCGCACATATGCAACACGGTCCCCAGGCCCCACGTTGACAGCTCCCCTCTTTCATGCCCTTTCCAGTCAGCAGGCAGACACCGAGCAGCCAGCACACATCCATATTCATAGGGCAATGCTGAATGTCATGTTTACCTGTCAAGGTCGTGATTAGGATGAACTGTTATCAGGTATGTAAGTGAACCCCCCCCGCTCCACCAGCACCACCACCTTTACACTGTCACCCTCACAAGCGTCTGGAAACGAGAGCAGTCAACAAAACCATCCAACAGAAGAGCCTTTGATTCTCCGTCTCTATTTATTCTAATGTATCTTGGCATTACAACAGTAGCTCATAATGAATTCTGATAAATTAAAGGTTTTATTGTTCGGCTGCCATCGCCGTCTTTGATCAACATGCCAATTATGGAGGGTAATTTTCCCGCTCTCTTCTTCTCCTCTCTTAAGAGGTTTTCCACCAAGTGGAAGGAGTTGACACCCGCTTGACAGATTCTTTTTTAATTCTTTTTTTCTCTCCTTTCTGTTTTATCATTACAGTTACACACGCGCAGGAATTTCATTGTCTTTCACCCCTTTCTCCCTGATAGTTCTGCACGAGAAGTAAGAGAAAAGAAAATCTGTTGACTCAATTGGGGATGTCACAGAGGAATCTTTAACCTGAATGGAAGCGTTTTGACTCCTCTTATATGAAATGACAGATGAGGACGCAGTCTGTCTTCATCGAGGTAGATGTACACAGACAAGCGCGCCTCTCCCCTAACTAGTGCGCGGGTCTAAAAATAAGCAAATAAAACAAACTAACATGCTGGGGGCAGATGGGAGATGGAGGGGTGCTTTTTTCATAAACAATATATGAGGTGCTTTTTGCAAGTCAAATCCTTAAAGATTCACTGTTGGCTTTCTCTTCTCAGCATCTTTTAAAATGCACTACTGCGTGCCAAAGGAAATGGCAGGGAAACATCAAAGGGGGCAGGCGGATGTGTGTGCGTTTGAGTGTGTGCGTATGCGTGGTGTATTAATAAACAGAAAACAACGCATTAACAATATAACGGCTGACATAAAGATTGCCGCCTTCCCCCGTGCACCCCATGCGCTCAGTTCTCTTTTCCGAAAGTGGCCCCGGAGATGTTTGCCAAAGTAAATTCACTCTGTTGCATGCTTAAAATCCCCTATGCGCCCTTACACAGTCGTGGTCTTATGCAACTAGCATTAGCCCGCTCCCGAAGAAGCTTCCAGAAGCGGTGCAATACTGCGGGAGAATGTCCAGTAATTAGGTCTTACCATTAGCCCCTATAGGCCCCTACCAACCCACCCTTGCACGTCACTGTTAAAAGTGGAGATGAGTTGTAACTGGCAGTTGTGCAGTGACCTGTGTGCATCAAAGCATCCTTTCTTTATTGGGTTGTCTCCTGTCCACACTAATGGCCACAGGGGGGCTGAGCCTCGACTTCACCTGACCAGCCCTCACAAAGCCAGGTCTCTAGAGCCGACAAGCGGAACGAAAATCGCGTTAACCCAACCCAAACCAAAACACACACACACACACACCCACAGAAACTGTGCATTTCTCTTGATTTTGCCCAGAAATCAGTGGTAGGTGTCAGCTTGGCTCATTATTGTTTACTAGCAATTGTTATCGGGCCCATGTGTCACCTATGTAAAGAAATGCCTAAGACACAAATGTCTAGATTTAAAACCAGTCCTGTCATTAGCTCGATAAGTCAAAAACACATGACATTTTATTTTGGTGTTCGCATCAAATGAAGTTTACAAATGATGTGTAATATACATAAGAAGCATTTTAAATGAAAGTGTCTACTTTGATGTCTTAAATAACTTAGGTGAAAATTAAATGTCAAAATTTGAGCAAAGCAATGTTCTGTTGTCATTTAGCCTAACAGGTATATTTATCTCTTCCTCCAGCATTTTGCAGGAACATTTCTTTGATAACTGCGGCTTAACATGGCTTTAGCTTTTTCTTAAACATGACATTATTTGTTTAAATTTTTGTGTTTTGCTGTGAAAATGCACACTATTTGTACAATATGCAAATTTTCTTTTCTTTTTTTATTTAAAGAATCATTTGTAAAATCCTGAGGGGACTGATGAATATAAAAATTGACCTGTAATATATATACAGTTGAAACCAGGAGTTTACATACACTCTAAAAAAAGAAACATAACCATTTCTAAAAAAAATGTCTGATGGTAAATCATACTAAACTTTTTCTCTTTTAGGTAAGTTAGGATCATCAAATTAGTTTCTGTTATGCTTAATAGCAGAATAATGAGAGAGATATTTTTTGAGAAATTGTTATAACTTTTCTTGAAAGTCAAGTTTACATACAATAAGATTATTATGCCTCTAAAAAAGCTCAGATGATGGTGTCAAGGTTTTGGAAGTTTCTGATTGGCTAACTGACAACATTTGAGGTTATTGGAGGCACAACTGTAGAATAGTATTTAAGGAAAACCTCAAACACACTGCTTCCTTGTGTGACAACATGGGAAAATCAACAAGCCAGAATCAACAAAAAAGCCAGATTATAATTTGCTAAATTACACTGGGAAAAAGAATATTTTTGGAGACATGTCCTGTGGTCTGATGGAACAAAGATTGAACTGTTTGGCCATAATGACCAGTGTTACATTTGGAAAACAAAAGGGAAAGCTTACAAGCTTAGGAACACCATCCCAACTGTGAAGTATGGGGGCGGCAGCATCATGATGTTGGGCTGTTTTGCTGCAGGAGGGACTGGTCCACTTCCCAGCATAGATGGCATCATGAAGAAAGAACATTAGAAATACTGAAGCAACATCTCAAGACATCAGCCAGGAAATTAAAACTTGGCCACAAATGGGTCTTCCAAACAGACCATGACCCTAAGCATACTGCCAAATTAGTGAAAATGTGCTTTAAGGACAACAGAGTGAATGTTTTGGAGTGGCCATCACAAAGCCCTGAGCTCAATCCTATAGAAAGTTTGTGGGCAGAGTTGAAAAAGCTTGTGCGAGCAAGACAGCCTACACATCTGACTCAGTTACACCAATTCTGTCAGGAGGAATGGGCCAAAATTCCTGCAGACTATTGTGAGAAGCTTGTGGAGGAATACCCAAAACATTTGACCAAAGTTATACAGTTTAAAAGCAAAGCTAAAAAAAAATACCAAGGAAATGTATGTAAACTTTTAACTGTCTAGAAATTAATAAAAAAATTCTATTGTTTTTTTCTCTCATTATTCTGGCATTTAACAAATGTAAATGATTTAGGTAATCCTAACAGACCTAAAATAGTAAATGTTTAGTATGATTTACCATCGGACAATTATTTAAAAATGGTTATGTTCCTTTTTTTAGAGTGTATGTAAACTTCTGGATTCAGCTGTGTGTGTGTATATATATATATATATATATATATATATATATATATATATATATATATATATGGGGTTTTAAATTGTTTTAAAGTGTAAAATGCTAATTAAGAACATGATTAGATGTTGATATTTAGTTGATTTTAGTTTGTACATTGAACACTGACGTCGGTCTGACGTTGGGTTCTGACGTCAACCCGATTTTCATTTCCAAACAAAATCCAATGTCCCCACGACAATGGGGTACAATGTCAATATGATGTCATGTTGACATCTTTCTTGTGCCTGCAGGGTTAATGACGAGCTGTATCAATTACTGATTTCAAATTACATTAAAACATTTGTAGTCAGTATTATAATCTCTGATGTTGGAATCACATCAAACGCTCCATTTTACATAATTTTTTTTTCATTTATTACCGTATTACCATATTTTACGCACTATAATTTCCTAAGGAAAACCTTGATTTATTTCTTATTACTTTAAAAAAAAAAATGGTTCTTGTTTAGTAGTAGTAAACGGTTCTATAGGTATAATACGCTGTTTGTAAATCTAAAATATCTAAGAGTATCTAATATACTTGCTTGGTCACAGTTAAGAAGATGCGTTGTATATTTTAATATTTTCTATTATTTTCAAATCCGGTCATTACAAAGAATAGCTAACGTTGACTGAATTACAAATCTGGCCAATATTATAATCATTAAAAAAAAGGAAAAAAAAGGAAATAATACAACTTTTTTTTTTAGTTGCAAGGTTGCAAATTCATTATCACACTCATTGCAATTAAACCACACTGAACTGAACTAAACTGAAAAACTGAACTTCAACTCTAAAAACTGGACTGACACCATTTTAATCTCTAGAACTTCTATGTTAAGCTGCTTTGACACAATCTACATTGTAAAAGCGCTATAGAAATAAAGATAACATGAATTAAATTGCTTATAATTTAATTGTTATAACCGATAAACAAACAATATCAAGGCTTTAAAAGCCATGCCTGCGCATTACCAGTTGAATTCCCTACATTTACCTGACTTTAGGGCATGCCATTACATTTTATCTCATGAGCCTTTACACTCCAATAAAGCATGCTGGCCATGCTCCAGTCTGAACCCAACATCCTTTCATCCACCGGCTTTGTTAGCCTTTCCTTCATGCATTCATTTGAATAGGTTTTAGTCTTAAAGAGTGAGCAGCTTTGGTCAGTCCAAAACACACACACACACACCATAATATCGTTTTAACAGTAGAAATGTAGGCCACTGAAACTGGCAGAGTGATTGCCCTTAGGCCTGGACGAGCAAGGAATTGAAGATGAATTAAAAGTACATTAGCCATCATCATGGCCCAAGCCCATTGACATGTTAGATATATATATATATATTTCTTTCTCTCAGGATTTTGAAGGCCTCTTCTCATTTACTTAGGCCGCCCTATGCCAGGAGGTATAGTTGCTCATTTCCACAGTGCCCTGAACAATGCTTCCACTTAAACCCACACGCACACATACACACCATCGATCTCCTGCGCATTATTTGCTGGGTGACGAGTTTTCTCCCTTTGGAGCATCACAGCAGGTGGAAGCTGCAGCCCCTCGGCCAGCTTTTCTCCCCCCTCCTTTATTTAATGCATCTCAACTTCCATGTCATATTTTCCTCTCTTTAATTGATACACAGCCCAGCGCTGGTGCCCAGTACAGCATTATAAGGCTTCTCCTCCAAACAGACCCTTATCCTCCTCTAATAGGCGTCTCTCTCCTCTGAGGCCCTCAGCTGTGTCTGGCCACTGCTGCCTCTCTGGCTCTTTGCACCGAGGCATCTCCGCGTAGCCCATTAGTTTTCTGCCCCCCCCCTCTAGCCCGAGCCCTACATCACTACCCATGTGTGCCTGGGCCATATTAGGAGGGATGCTGCCACGGTAAACATTCCTCATCTCCCAGGTTTGCTGTTTTTCTGTGGAGAAGAGATAGTGCTTTCGGTGAAGTTTCTCTCCTCGGTGTAGCCCAGGGAGGAATCAGATGCCGTAGGGCTTATTTAAACTATTTGACATATACAGGAACTACTATCTGGCTTTGAGGTATTGCGAAGCACCTTGTACTGTAAATACCCCTATTAACCATTGTTACGGGTCATAAAAATGATGGATCTGTTGTAAAGACATAATGCTGTTAGAGATATGATATAGATAATTGAAAGAGCAATTGATGAAATTGAATTAATATCCATGCTTTAATGTCGGTTCCCAGCAGGCACACAATAAGACATCATAAGACGTTAATAGTTGGTTAGATTTAGGTTGTGACACAAAATTCATTGTCTAGCAAGCGACTAGATACAACGTTGTTTTGACGTCCAATAACGACGACAAATTACGTTGATGTTAGGTTGATTTTAGGTTGTGTTGACCAAAATTCAATGTCTGATTGATGTCATAGTGGTGACGTCCACACAACGTCAAGGTGCAACATGATTAGATGTTGATATTTAGTTGATTTTAGGTTGGACATTGAATACTGACGTCGGCCTGACGTTGGGTTCTAACGTCAAACCGATTTTCATTTCCAAACAAAATCCAACGTCCCCATGAAAATGGGGTGTGTTGGGGTACAATGTCAATATGACGTCATGTTGACGTCCTGTGCTTGCAGGGTTAATGACGAGCCGTACATCATTACACAGAGCTTGGTAGGTTACGTACGAATTGTAATCAACTACTGATTTCAAATTACATTAAAACATTTGTTGTCAGCAGTGGTGTAAAGTACTTGAGTAAATGGAATTCGTTACTTTACTTAAGTATTCTTTTGGCTACTTTGTACTTGTACTGAGTATCAAAAATATAAGCAACTTTTACTCTTTACTTGACTACATTTTTGATTGAATATATGTACTTTTTACTCCACTACATTTGAACGGATGCTTACCGTTACTCATTACTGTACATTGTGATTGTGCACGACAAGTCGGCATCTTTATCTACCACAGCTAATTTGTTGGGTGGATGAGGCGATATCGCCATCTGCAGGGTGCTGAAGGTACTGTATGCTATTTATGAGCTTAAATCATGTGAACATAATTTAGCAGCTTGCCTAATACCAGGTGTTTAATTAGCGACATGGCTGGAGCCAGTGATGAAGCCGAAGCTTGAATTTATGTGTAGTTTACTAAGTTGAAAAATAGCACTGCTCCTCTTTGTTTAATTTTAATACCGAGAAAACATCTTAATCAATTGAAAAACTACTCAAAATAAAAATATTGCCCCCCTCTGATACTGAGAGATGAATCACATCAAAGTCAGCTCAGATTTTTTTTACTACGTTTTACTACTTTTTTTTTTTTTTTTGATAAATTGTTTGTGTCTTTTTTGAACATTTGAGTTTGACTGAGACTTTTTGTTCTATTTTTTAAATATATTTTGTTCTGCCATTTTGAAACATTAAGGTGTTAAATTTAATTTATATATTAGGAAAATTAAACCTTTCTTGGTGTTCTTTGAGCCTACATTCAGTATGAGTAAAATACTTAAGTTCTTTTAAAATCGGATACTTTAATACTTTTACTCAAGTCTTATTGGAATTGGTGACTTGTAACTTGTAATGGAGTAATTTTTACAGTAAGGTATCTGTACTTTTACTCAAGTATGGTTTTCAGGTACTCTTTACACCTCTGGTAGTCAGTAATATAATCTCTGATGTTGGGTTTATGCCAAACGCTCCATTTTACTTTTTTAAAAAATTATTTATTACTGTATTACCATATTTTACGCACTATATGGTCGTGGGCCTGATAATCCGATGCGCCTTATGTGTCCACTGAGTTCCAAAATTTGTAAAAATGTTGTTGGAAAGCGCTCCGCTTGATTGACTGTCGGACTATTTCCCACCGACACAGAGGCATAATACATGCACTACGTACGCTGGCAGCGATAAACCAATTAAAACAACAAAATAACAGCGTGGGAGCAATCAGCCTGATCTCACGAAAGTATTTTACGTTTTGTCAGTTTAGTGTCTAATTTGTACGAATTCGTACAAGTTGAGTCGTATGAAAATGTACGATTTTAAAAAGGAGGCGTGGCACCCAACCCCACCCCTTAACCCAACCGTCATTGGGTGATGAGCAAATCGTACTAAATTGTACGAATTAGATCGTACGAATTCATATGAATTAGCCACTCAATCAAAAAGTTACGAATTGCTGTTAGATTGCGTTGGAGCAATGAATGACAAACGGCAAACAGACCTTTACTAAGGCCCCGTTTACACTGTCAGGTCTTGATGCTCAATTCCGATTTGTTGCTTTTATCAATTTTTTTTGCCTGTCCGTTTACACCAGGGGTGCTCAACCCGATTCCTGGCGATCGACTGTCCTGCAGTTTTCAGTTGCAGCCCTTATCAAACACACCTGCCTGTAATTATCAAGTGCTCCTCACGTTCTAAATAATTGGTTCAAGTGTGTTTGATCAGGGTTGGAGCTGAAATCAGCTGGAAGGTCGATCGCCAGGAACAGGGTTGAGCACCCCTGGTTTACACCTTCTTTTCATTGGGACCCATATCATACACAATTTACGGCGTTGCGCATACATAAAGGCGGGTTCTAGCATCTGCGCCACACTAGCCACAATGGAAAAAATTGTCTTGCTTTTAGCTCTGCAAAATATACGAAGTTCGCTCAACTTTAAAATGATTTTGAGGCGAAGGAGGAGGGAAAGGGCCGTCATCACAGCTTGTGCCTATAGTTTATATATGGTGTCCTCCACCATTGAGAGGAATTTGTGGGTACGAGAGAGATCTCAGGTTTGGTGGGAGCAAATTGTGGTGACTGACCACTTTCCTCCTCCATGTTTCCTCTGCTGTTGTTTACTGCGTCGGCGTCTCCACACACGCTCTTCCTTCTATGTCATTAAACCGTGGAGAAATACCACATTGCCGCAAGTTTAATGACGTACAAAACGGAATACCTCAATAAATCCGGTCTGCCTGTTTACATGATAGTCGCATTGTCACATATCAGATTTATATCTGATTTATTTCCACATATGAAGGAGGCCTGAAACCGATCTCTGATTAACTGAATGCATGCGGGGTTTTTTTTTGTGTTTACACGGTCATACAACAGATCCGATCTGTGTCACAGAATTGGATCACATTTAACTGGCAGTGTAAACGGGGCCTAAGACTGGGAGGCAGCGCCGGGCAAATTACGCCACCTTATGTGAATGGATTGTGAATGCCTGGGCTAAGGTATCTGCTTTAACTGTTGTCCGAGCTTTTGCGAAAGCCGGCATCATTGCTGAACAGCCACCTGGCAACAAGACTGACTCCGACAATGATGAGTGGGAACCTGACATGTTTGATGGTGAAATTGCCCAGCTGTTCAATTCAGACACAGAACATGAGGACTTTGATGGATTTGTGGGAGAAGATTGATCAAAAAATAATGTGAGTGTATTGTTAAATAGTAGAATAAAGTTCAACCAAACTCACACTTTTGCTTCCATTACCCTTTTTTTGGAGACCGTATATTTTAGCATGCGCCTTATAATCCGGTGCGCCTTATATGTGCACTGAGTTTCAAAATCTGTTAAAATGTTGTGCAACTTTGGAAAGCCCTCCGCTTGATTGACTGTCAGACCATTTCCCGACGACACAGGGACGTCATGCGTACACTTTCAGAGATAAACCAATCAAAACAACAGCGTGGGAGTGATGGATGACAGACGCCGAACACACCTTTACTAAGACTGGGAGGCAGCGCCTTGCGAGTTACGGCACCATATGTGAATAGTAGTGGGTGCCTGGGCTAAGGTATCTGCTTTAACTGTTGTCCGAGCTTTCGCTAAAGCCAGCATCACTGTTGATGTGTATGGGCCTTATGTATAGGTTAAGTACAGAAATAGACCCCGTAATTGAGACTGCGTCTTATAATCCAGTGCGCCTTATGGTGCGGAAAATACGGTATTTGAAATTCTCTTCCGCGCGTATTCGACTATATTTGCGCATTTGCATTGACTTTGTATGTAAGCTACTTGCACAAATATTAATTTTTGTTTGTGGCCGTGAACCCAGCATTAGATTACACATTTATGGAAATGTAATCTGCTTTTGGATTACATTTAGATTACTTTTTGTGCTAACCCTTATTTGATGGATTAAATCTTACTATTTTGACAAATACAAAGAATATATATACAGTATATATATATATATATATATATATATATATATATATATATATATATATATATATATATATATATATATATATATATATATATATATATATATATACTGTATATATATGTACACTACCTGACAAAAGTCTTGTCATCGATAACTTGACTTCTAGTTGATCATTTGGAAAAATTACAGAAGGTACATTTTTCAGATGAATCATCTGTTGAACTGCATCCCAATCATCACAAATACTGCAGAAGACCTACTGGAACCCACATGGACCCAAGATTCTCACAGAAATCAGTCAAGTTTGGTGAAGGAAAAGTCATGGTTTGTGGTTACATTCAGTATGGGGGCGTGCGAGAGATCTGCAGAGCGGATGTCAACATCAACAGCCTGAGGTATCAAGACATTTGTGCTGCCCATTACATTACAAACCACAGGAGAGGGCAAATTCTTCAGCAGTATAGCGCTCCTTCTCATACTTCAGCCTCCACATCAAAGTTCCTGAAAGCAAAGAAGGTCAAGGTGCTCCAGGATTGGCCAGCCCAGTCACCAGACTTAAACATTATTGAGCATGTCTGGGGTAAGATGAAGGAGGAGGCATTGAAGATGAATCCAAAGAATCTTGATGAACTCTGGGAGTCCTGCAAGAACGCTTTCTTTGCCATTCCAGATGACTTTATTAATAAGTGATTTGAGTCATTGCAGAGATGTATGGATGCTGTCCTCCAAACTCATGATGGAGTCAGACACAATATTCATTTATTTTCCACTGTTTCATGACTTTATATTCTATACTGTACATTATCTCTGTTAAATGACAAGTCATTTGTCTAAGCAAAGTCAGAGCTTACTGTCCTAACTAAATAATTAAAAATCAAGGCATGATCATATTTTATTTTGGTCAAATAAGCGTAATCTAGAGGCCTTTGCCTTTCATATAAGCCACTTCTGATACCAAATGATCAACTAGAAGTCAAGTTATTATTTGTTGTTCCTAAAACATGGATAGGCAACAAGACTTGTGTCAGGTATTGCGTATATATAAAGTGCAATGTATAGATAATTAATAATCAATATGCTAACACTAATACACTGGACTTGGAAGTAAGTGTTTGCTAATAGTAACACAGAATAAAGCACAATTACATCAGTCACACTATTATTAAGGTACTCATCTTGCTATTAATAAACAATTAACTATTATTTTAGCCTCAAAAATGGAAAAATGAGGAGAATCAATGAATATAAACATCTTACTGTCAATAGTAAGTAATCGTGTAATCCATAAAAAATATTTTAGTCAGATTGTATCCATAAAAAATCTGATTATGTAAACCAGATTACATGTGATCCGTTACTGTCCAGCCCTGATTACAATCTATGTGTGCCTCGGCTATATTAGAAGGAATACTGCCACGGTAAACTTTATTCACCCTGCTGGTTTGCTGTTTTTCTATGTATAAGAGATAGTGCCTTCGGTGAAGTTTCTCTCCTCGCTGTAGCCCAGGGAGGTATCAAATGCTGTAGGGCTTATTTAAACTATTTGTCACCTCTATACTTTGCATTGGTAATCAACTGGGATTTAACTAGGTTTTGTTTAGATGTATATGTTGTTGTTGCACACTGTCAGTTAGGAGAAGAAAAGCGTTCTGTCTTCTGGCGAAACAACCCAACAAAAAGCGCATTCCTGCCAGCGATGCTGCTTTTTAAGTCATCGGGGTAAAAGTGCTATGAGGAGCAAAGACGTGTTTTGCTATTCAACCGGTTTGAAGAGTCAAAAGCGGGCCTGCATGTGTTGTGGAGGAAATCTAGGAGAAGGAATCCAACAGATTGACCCTTTTGTATTGCAAATTCCACACTGTAAACAACACCTTCAAAATATATACGCTTTAGCTTAAACTGGGTTATTTTTTTTGTATGATTTCTCATACGGAGCCTCAGAATGAGATGTTTAAACATAGCGACTCTTAACCTTTGTAACTCCAAGGTCCTCTACTGATGAAGTCAATATTGGAAGGCCTCTATGATTTTGCTTTTGTTTTTCTAATGTGCCTCCACTGAAATATATATATATATATTGACATCCATTGTTGTAATAAAAAAAATATATATTAATATATATTAATATATATATTTTTTATTCCTATAATGGATGTCAATGGCTATTAGTTTTTAACACTCTTCAGAATATCTTCCTTTGTGTTCCGCAGAACCACTTGAGGGTGAGTAAATGGTGAGGACATTTTCATTTTCAGTAGATCTATCTCTTTAAATCCCATTAATATGCGTAATACAATGTTTAAGTCAGGGCTCTTACCAAAACTCATCTTATTTCAGCTAGTTGACAAGAAAAAAAAGAATAATTTTCTAATTAAAACTAAAATACAATGAAAAAATTGTTGCAAACTATTTATATGTGTTGAAGTTAAACAAACAAATTAAATTTAGTAATGTTCAGCTTAATTTGTTTGTTTAAATTCAACCCAAATAAATTGTATACAACCACTGACCTTAAACGAATTTAGTAAATCCAAGGAATCTATCCAAGCTAAAACTTTAATAAATCAGACAAACAAAAATATACTAATATTACACTATAGTTTTAGTAAAATTAAACAAATGACAAAAATGCCACAACTTTAGATAATATTTAAATAAATACAGAAGGTATCATTTAAAAGATTAAAGCATTTTCAGTACTGAAACTAAATAAAAACAAACAAAAAAAAATCAGTTCTCTGATGAAAATCAAATCTTTAGTACTGCATGCATGTTTTTAATTTTGTTATTGTTAAATAAGCCATCCTAAGTTAGTCAGATTGTTAGTTAGTTTATTTATTTATTTATTTATTTATTTATTTATTTATTTATTTATTTATTTATTTATTTATTTATTTCATAGCATTAGCAAATACTCTAAAGCCTTGAAATATAAATTTATCAAAAATACAGATTTCTGTATATTAAAAATAATTTTATGTTTGAGTTTACATTCCAATTCAAATAAATTCAAAATTTTGAAAATATTAATAAACATTAAAATAATTTTCAATACTGAAGTAATGCTGCTGTTTTTGCATATTTACAATAAATAAATAAATAAATAAATAAATCTTTAATTCTGCATGTTTTAATGTTTTTGTTGAATAAACCATCCTAAGTTAGTTAGTTAGACTGTTAGTGTGTTTATTTATGTATTTTTGAATTTATTAGTTGTCTTATAAACCAAGTTAGTTTGTTAATTTATTTATTTCATTGTAAAATGTTCATAAAATTTTATTTTGTCTTTAGTTCTGCAAGTTTTAATAGTTTTTTTCTGAATAAACCATCCTAATTTAGTTAGTTAGTTTGTTTATTTATTTATTTATTTATTTATTTATTTATTTATTTATTTATTTATTTATTTATTTATTTATTCATTCATTAATTCATTCATTAATTTATTCATTTACATGTATTTATTTATTTCATAGCATGAGCAAATACTGTAAAGTCTTAAAATATCAATTTATTAAAAATAAAGATTTCTGTACAATATAAATAATTTTATGGTTGAGTTTACATTTCGATTCATCAAAAATAAAAATTTCTGTACATTATAAATAATTTTATCTTTGAGTTTACATTTTAATTTATCAAAATAAAGATTTCTGTGCATTATAAATAATTTTATGGTTGAGTTTACATTTCGATTCATCAAAAATAAAAATTTCTGTACATTATAAATAATTTTATCTTTGAGTTTACATTTTAATTTATCAAAATAAAGATTTCTGTGCATTATAAATAATTTATGCTTGAGTTTACATTTCGTATAATCAAAAATAAAGATTTCTGTACATTATACAAAATTATTTTTTGTTTGAGATTACATCTAAATTATGTTACAGCGCTATCAGTAGTTTTCTAAGGAACCCTGCACATCCTTCTTCCCAGCAGCAGTTTCTAAAAAATAAATAAATAAATAAAAAGTATCACCTAAAGCAAAAAGGCTGAACAAATCAGCACCCTTTCCGAATCCTCACCCCCTGCGTACATACGGCGATCGGCAAAGCAGTTTGTTCTACCAAATTTAACAATGATATATCATTATCACAACTTTCGGGGGAGATCCATAAAATCAATGGCTCCACAAGTTGAGCGGGATTAGTATTACTTACATGCTGAGAGGGTGTTAAAGCTCTCGGGTATGGATCGGAGTGGCGGCTCGGATCAATGGCATTTGTGGACACTAAGCTCAATAACAAGTCCTTCCAAGAACTGGAAGAGGAAGAAGAAAGAAAAAAGATGTGAAAAGCAAATTTGCCAGGAGAGGAGCTAATATCCTGTATGCGCTTGGCTGAACATGAGCAAAAGAAAGAGAGAGGGAAAGAGGCAGTGAAAAGAGAGAGAGAGAGCCGAGGGCCGCGTGTATGGATTCCTTGCCTTTTAATTGTATCAATAGAGATCTAGGTGACGTTATTGATAACTTGCCTTCATGGGTATTGGCAGACGGACAAAACAAATTCATTGAAGCATCAGTGTGAATCAGACCTGCTGTGTAGACTCTCAATACTAAGTGAATGGTGACTGATTTGCCCTGTGAGATGTACAGTTGGCTGAATTATTAGCCACCCCTGTGAATTTTTTTATACTTTTTTCAAATATTTGCAAAGAAGTGTTTAAGGGAACAGTGACATTTTCACATTATCTCTTTTAATATTTTTTTAACCCAAAGAAAGTCCTATTTATTTTATTTTGGCTGGAATAAAAATAGGTGTACAATTAATTTTAAAGGTCAGTAATAGTAGCCTCCTAAAGTTATATATATTTTTCTCATTGGTTACAGATTAACCTAATGACAATTAACCTAACCTGCTTAGGCCCCGTTTACACTAATGCGTTTTCGTTTTAAAACGGCGTTTTTTATCAAAAACGATCCGCATCCACACTAACGTTTCATCTAGCGTTTCTAAACATATCTCCGTCCACACCACTCCACCAAAAACGTATATCACGTGACCATTCGCGCACTCTGGGCATGCGCGTTCAAGTATAAACAGGAAGCATGTGTCTCGCTCGGCATTTGGTTATTGTTAGTCAACAAACGCTGGTTGAATAATGAACGCGAGCGATTAGCGAGTGCTCGAACAATAGCTTGCCTCTTGCGAATATATGCAGCTGCTGTAGTAAAAAAGGCAGAGTTTAACTGCACAATGGCGCCTGAAACGGACAATAGTGCAAACAACGCTCCCATTTCTGTGTCCATGTTGTTGTATACAGTGAAGGCTGGTCTGCCGTCTTCCGGTAGCGTTATAGTCATGTGATAGGGGCTTGACAAATAAGGGAAGGATACGCAGCGACCCAAAAGCCCCAATCAGGTAGCGAATCTCAGCAGCCACGCCTCCGTTTTCAGATGTCTCCGTCTCCCTCATCCACACTGAGACGGAGCAGCAGCGTATCAGAA
This sequence comes from Danio kyathit, assembly GCA_903798195.1. Classification (NCBI taxonomy): domain Eukaryota; kingdom Metazoa; phylum Chordata; class Actinopteri; order Cypriniformes; family Danionidae; genus Danio; species Danio kyathit. Next base: position 81,158,532 of record LR812525.1, on the reverse strand, counting down.
TTAAAACGGGCTCTTCATCGTTTTCAAAACGCTCCGTTTTCGGGGCTCGAAAACTCCGGCGTAGTGTGGACGGATGGCGTAACCGTAGCAAAACTTATGCGTTTTAAAACGAAAATGCATTAGTGTAAACGGGGCCTTAGTTAACCTAATTAACCTAGCCTTTAAATAGAACTTTAAAATAGGGCTGCACAATATATCGTTTCAGCATTGATATCGCAATGTGTGTGTCACATCGCAAGATATGCTGTGGTTAGTTGGGATTTTACACTACCTGACAAAAGTCTTGTTGTCTATCCAAGTTTTAGGAACAACAGATAATAACTTGACTTCAAGTTGATCATTTGTTATCAGAAGTGGCTTATATGAAAGGCAAAGGCCTCTAGATTACGCTTGTTTGACCAAAATAAAATATGATCATGCCTTGATTTTTAATTATTTAATTAGGACAGTAAGGTCTGACATTGCTTGGACAAAAGTCTTGTTACTTAACAGAAATAATGTACAGTATAGAATATAATATTAATAATAATAATATTGTGTCTGACTCCCATGAGCTTGGAGGACTGCATCCATACATCTCTGAATGACTCAAATCACTTATTAATAAAGTCATCAGGAATGGCAAAGAAAGCGTTCTTGCAGGACTTCCAGAGTTCATCAAGATTCTTTGGATTCATCTTTAGTGCCTCCTCCTTCATCTTACCCCAGACATGCTCAATAATGTTTAGGTCTGGTGACTGGGCTGGCCAATCCTGGAGGAATTTGACCTTCTTTGCTTTCAGGAACTTTGATGTGGGGCTGAAGGATAAGAAGGAGCGCTCTCCTGCTGAAGAATCCGCCCTGTCCTGTGGTTTGTAATGTAATGGGCAGCACAAATGTCTTAATACCTCAGGCTGTTGATGTTGCCATCCACTCTGCAGATCTCTTGCACGCTCCCATACTAAATGTAACCCCAAACCATGATTTTTCCATTACCAAACTTGACTGATTTCTGTGAGAATCTTGGGTTCATGCGGGTTCAAATAGGTTTTCTTTAGTATTTGTGATGATTGGGATGCAGTTCAACAGATGATTCATCAGAAAAATCTACCTTCTGCCACTTCTCCAAATGATCAACTAGAAGTCAAGTTATTATTTGTTGCTCGTCTAACTGGGATCAACAACAAGACTTTTGTCAGGTAGTGGAGTTGATCAGCACAACAATTGTTCCATGTCCACACTCAATTTCAATTTTCCATCATTCACACTAAAATGACTGAAAACGCTTTCATGCAGACATAAGACGCTTTTACCTGCATCATATCTACTAGGGATGCAACGGTTCTCGGGTAAAAAAAAAAAAGAAAAATTGTATTGTCCCGTTGTTCTCCCACGGTTTGGTGCGCCCTGTGATCTGCGGTTCAGAATATGCATTATTAATAATGGTTTGTTAATAGAAACAACTGAAACAAAGTAGTTTTGCCTTTGTACGCTTCAGATTACCATTCCCATCCATTGCACGTGCAAAAACCTGTCCAATCACCTCTTAGTTTCTGTGTGGAGTTTGCATGTTCTCCCTGCGTTCGCGTGGGTTTCCTCCGGGTGCTTCGGTTTCCCCCACAGTCCAAAGACATGCGGTACAGGTGAATTGAGTAGGCTAAATTGTCCGTAGTGTATGAGTGTGAATGAGTGTGTGTGGATGTTTCCCAGAGATGGGTTGCGGCTGAAAGGGCATCCGCTGCATAAAAACGTGCTGGATAAGTTGGCGGTTCGTTCTGCTGTGGCGACCCCGGATTAATAATGGGACTAAGCCGAAAAGAAAATGGACGAATGAATGAATGGACAGTGTTTTCGAAAAGTTACATTTTAGTTTCCTCAAAACGTCGTCTCAGTGTGGACGGAAGGTTAAAATGGAGAGAAAAATATGCATTTTTAAACGAAAACGTGGCCTTAGAGGAAATTGAAGCTCAGATCAAAGGTAACTGTCGATGAAATTCTGGTTTATTTCTGTGTCCATGTGTGTGTGTTTGTACAGAAGGTGAGAGTTGTTGCCCAGATGCTGTAATTGGATCTGCAAAAGTCAAATTTCCTGTTTGGTGCTGAAGTCCTGCCAACATGACAAAGGACGGTGTGTTTAGATGATGGAGATGTTCGGCCATAGGGATAACATTAATCGTGAGAAGAATGACCAGTGACTGTGAAACAGGATAAAACAAGTTGAGCGGGATTGGTATATTGTGTGATGTAGTCTAAGAAACGTTTGTTTCTGGACAGTTTTATTTTCTAAAATGTTTGAGTGCAGACATTAAATTTTCCTCCTGGTGCTTCGGTTTTCCCAACAGTCCAAAGACATGCGCTATAGGTGAATTGGATTAACTAAATTGGCTATAGTGTATGATGTGTGTGATTTGTGAGTTTGTATGGATATTTCCCAGTACTAAGTTGCGGCTGGAACGGCATTCACTATGTAAAACATAATAATTCTTTACATTTATACAGCGCTTTTCTGGACACTCAAAGCACTTTACATATTTTTGTTTCGGGGGTGGGGGTCTCCTCATCGCCCACCAGTGTGCAGCATCCACCTGAATGACATGACGACACCATATTGCACCAGAAAGCACACCACACACCAAGCCAATTATGACATGGGGATGGTTGGGAGGCCATGATGAACAGATGCCAGTGGGCAAATTTGGCCAGGATGCCAGAGGTAAACCCCTACTCTTTTTCAAAAGAGTCAGGACCTCGGTTTAACATCTTTTCCGAAAGACGGCACTCACTAAGGCCTTAAACACCCAGGGCGCCGGACGTAAACATGACGTCTAATTGACGTTGAATCCTAACGTCATGGGGACATGTTTGGAAATGAAAATCGGGTTGACGTCAGAACGTCAGGCCAATGTCAATGTCCAACCTTAAACCAACCAAATATCAACGTCTAATGATGTTACAGCTTGACGTTGTGTGAACGTTACCCCTATGACATCTATCAGACGTTGGATTTTGGTTGACGTACCTGATGAATAAATGTCAGTATTTGACGTCAATATGACGTTGGTTTAAGATGTTGGCTCGACGTTGGATTTTGGTCACTTTCTAACAACCTAAAATCAACCAAATATCAACGTCATTTGACGTCATTATTGGACATCAAAATAACATCCTTAGCTGCTGGCTTGACAATTAATTTTGGTCACCTGACATTACAACCTAAATCTAACCTAATATTAACGTCTCATGATCTTGTGTGCCTTCTGGGCAATAACTAAATGCACTACAGAATGTTACGTTTACACACACATGCACAAATTACATGTAAACACATCAGCTTTTCACAGTGTAATACTCACTACTCTTTACTCTTGAGTACTTTTAAAAGGTCTACTTTTTACTCATACTTTGAGTAATATTTATATCAGATACTTTTACTCTACTTGCACTACATTTTTAGGCAAGTAATGGTACTTTTACTTGAGTATGATTTTTCAGTACTCTTTCCACTGGTAATGAGCCACATGTGCATGTTTGTAATTGCTACGATTGAAGTTCAACCAATCACAATCAAGAACTCTTCTTAAGCATAAAAACAATATTATAGTACCACAGTTGGTCTTGCTCAGTCACTGTTATACCTCTTTTCCCCTATTTTCAATGTAGCACAGAAAATCAGATTAAAAAAAGAATCAAAGGAACTGTGTTTTACATGTAACACTGATAACTATAATTTGATACTGTTTTGAAACCATTAAGTGAAGCAAACATCCTTTTGTAAATCAACGAATCATTTCTTAGATCGCTCTAATATTTGATATTTGCTAACATCGACTACAATGGAGTCCTTGAATTAGATTAATAAGAGAACTTGACAAGGGCAGATAAACTGTTTTCACAAAATACTGCCGCGATGAGATTCCACCATTCTGAAGATAATTTGCTCTATTAATTATGAGTTTTACATTTGTAAAGCCCCAGATCAATCACCGGCTCTAAAGCACGAGTGGCTCCGATTTGCATATAAAATGCATTTCTTCATCTGTCAAGTCACACCGCGTAAGAAGCTCTTCTTTTTTCAGCTTTCTCTCTTTTGTGTGTGTGTTGGGGGCCAGTCTGTTTGCTCTTTGATTACACATTCAAACACTGACCAGGCTCTTGTCCAAACAGCGCTACTGGAGAGCAGCTAGTGAAGTGTAGTCAAACATCGCTCCTTCCCTGGAGTACAGAGTCACATCACTGCGGTGGGTGCAAGAGGCCAAGAGTAGAGCTGAAGACTATTGACCATTTCAATATGATGATGTCATTGGTCCATGAACATTTCCTGCTTGTTATCAAACTATTTCATAACTGTAACAAGAGGGAATTCACTCATAACTTGATGTTAAAACAGCTATCATAACATTATTTATCAATATGTGGCTCTTTTTGGATTCTCAGAAACTATAGAAATTAAAAATGTAAAACAGGAAATACGTTGGGACCATTGTTTTTGTTTACATCCCTTAAAATGGTCTATAGAATACACAAGACGTGTCACTCGTATAGTTTTGAATAGGGGGAAAAGTGTAACGGTCAAAATGGTGAATGTAGCCCCGCCTATCATTGATCGCTATAGGGGAATTACCAACCTACGTCACACATGACGTCACACGGGTTCAACCACGCATACCGGTTGCAAAAAAAAGACCGGTTGTAATAGCAAACATGTCATGTTGTGCGGTAGGATGCCAAAGTCGAAAGTCCAAAAATAGACAACTTAAATTTTACCGTAGACCACACTGCTTTTAATGCCAACCACAGACGTCTTTGGCTAACAGCCAGGACCTAATTAAAAATGCTGGACTCTGCAGTTCTCATTTTATATCAGGTAAGTTCACGCTATGCTGAATCACACACATTACTCATTTTTGATTGCAGCAATGATTTCAGCAAAAACAGGTAAATATTGTTAATTAAACTGCGGACACTGAATGCTGAGAATGAAATGTAAAAATGTAAGTTCACATACCCTCCCATACAGGTGCAGTTCACTGTCAGCATGCAGTTGTTTTGCTTGTTGATGATTACACAGGCCTTGTACAGTTCTGTCTTAGGCCCCGTTTACACTAATACGTTTTCGTTTTGAAATGGCATTTTAGATCAAAAACGATCCGCGTCCACACTAGCGTTTCATCTAGCGTTTCTAAACATATCTCCGTCCACACCACTCCACCAAAAACGTATATCACGTGACCATTCGCGCACTCTGGGCATGCGCGTTCAAGTATAAACAGGAAGCATGTGTCCCGCTCGGCATTTGGTTATTGTTAGTCAACAAACGCTGGTTGAACGATGAACGCGAGCGATTAGCGAGTGCTCGAACAATAGCTTGCCTCTTGCGAATATATGCAGCTGCTGTAGTAAAAAAAGGCAGAGTTTAACTGCACAATGGCGCCTAAAATGGACTACAGTGCAAACAACGCTCCCATTTCTGTGTCCATGTTGTTGTTTACAGTGAAGGCTGGTCTGCCGTCTTCCGGTAGCGTTATAGTCATGTGATAGGGGCTTGACAAATAAGGGAAGGATACGCAATGACCCAAAAGCTCCAATCAGGTAGCGAATCTCAGCAGCCACGCCTCCGTTTTCAGATGTCTCCGTTTTTCCCCATCCACACTGAGACGGAGCAGCAGCGTTTTAGAAGAAAAACGACCTGTCCAGCGTTTTCAAAACGCTCCGTTTTCAGGGCTCGAAAACTCCGGCGTAGTGTGGACGGATGGCGTAACCGTAGCAAAACTTATGCGTTTTAAAACGAAAACGCATTAGTGTACACGGGGCCTTATTTCCTTGTCTTTGACTACGCAGAACCTCGGTTTTTAGTTCTACATAGTTTTGAATCTGGTAATCATGGAACATTATTTCTTGCACGTGACCACACAGAACAAAATTGTTGGCATCCAAAGACTTGTAGGCCTTTAACTTCTCTCTTGTAAAAACACTTGGAGTTTCAATGTGATAGTTTTATATTTCGGGCTGGATGCTTGGCCATATGTCTTATCCAATATCCATTGGGAGGGTGCTATCGCAGCTGGACCTGTCAGATGAACGCTGTTTACTTTAACGTTAATTTTGCAGAATAACTGTGATTATCACTGGGTGACAAGCTGTTATAATACGCTGAAAGCATTATGTAAATAATATATATAATATGTAATCAATATAACTTATCTCTATTACAACAACCAACTCTGTACCGCATCGGATGTCATTCCCTCGATGTAAATGCTAGCGTTCCCGATTTTTTTCTGTAACTTTGACGCACGCGCATCCTGAATGTTTACAAACCGGTAATTCGCCTATAGATTGACGTTTCTCCGAGGGAGAAGCTCGAAACAGATATGTGCTTTTATGACAGTTGGGTGGTCAACAAACGCACTGGAATCTCAGCAAATACTTGCTTCACAGACATAAGAAATATATCCAAATAAAGCTTGACATCTGTGCTTTTAAATGAACCAACTACACTTGAAAACAAATGTTTTTTGGTTTTGTAATCTGTATGAAACGCACGCGAGGTACAGTCCATCCTGTCAAATGCACATCACATGACAGCAACTACTCAAACGCCCCACAAACTTGTAAACAAAGAGTCGCTGTTATTTCTGGAGGAGATTCACCATCAAGGCCAAGTTGTGGATTACTTTAGAAGACCAGCACAATCTGACTAGGCATTATCCAGAGGATGATAATGTGTAGAACGGCCATAAATGAGGTTGGTGTCGTGATCTCGTTTCTTTCGAGTGCGCATGCGCATTAGCTCAGGCACCCGGAAAATATACTGATTTTGTTTCATTCGGACATTTAGATTGGTGGTTGAAGGAGATGATGCGAGGACCCACTTGCAGGAAATGAAAACTATTTTATTTAATAAAAGGAAAACAAAATAACTTAAACCTCCCCGAGGGGGAAAAACATGGCAAAATACAGATTTTACTTGATTTCATGACGTCCTCAATGAAGACACATGGGCACTAAATTAATGACGACAGACCAGCACAGGACAGAACACACAAGGAGAATAAATTGGGAAGACAAACCAATGAACAGACTGGCAGACAGGTGAAAATAATAATTACAAACAGGAAAACAAGGTGGGAGGGACAAGAAGCTAGACAAAAGAACACATGGGACAAAAACACAACACAAGCCATGTGCTCACATACAAACAGGACTAGAACACGCAGTCAATGAGAGAGGGCGTGCTCACATAAACCAAGGCACTAAAGCACGTGGTTACAATGTACACATGAAACCACGTGCTACACAACACAAACACAACAGAACGCAAGACACAAGCACACGATAAATAAAGATACTTACCGTGCGCTCACATACGCAACGTGAATGTTCCCTCCCAGCGCCATCCGAAACTGAAACCAACTAGACTGAGACACTGAGAATGAACATCACACCGCAGACAAAACAAACACATACACCAGGACAAGAGCACCCATCCAGACCATCCGGACGCCGCTCATACAATGACAAGAGCAGACAATGACGAGAAAGAGAAGTACTCGACCTGAGAAAACTCGACCCGAGCACAACATATAACACATGACATGACTAGTGTCTGGACTCTGCCACCAAAACAAGAATTAACAGGACTAAAAAGACGAGTTCCAACGAGAGCCTCGTAACTACCTCAAATGGGGACCCATGTTTTGATAAAGATGAGAGATGGAGTGAGCAAAAAGAAAAGGTGCCGTAATTAAACAGCCTAATGAGTTTGGGGTCCTTTGTCAGCGGTGAGGGTTCTTAAAGGACGGGGTATTTTATGGCTGGAAAATCTTCTCTTTCAATACTGTCAAAGAAGTTTCTTGCAGAGTAGTTATCACAGCATGTCAAATTGCTCCAGCTCGAGAAATAATTTGGATTTTTTTTCCCCTCACAGAGTGCTCCGAAACAAAAGGCACCCCTCTGGTCTAATTTGCCTTGGTAGGGTCCCTCCGGGTGGGGGGTCCGCATGGACAGAGAGAGAGCCCTGTCTCCTCACTGGAGGATTAGAGGGGGCGAGGTGAGGAAGGGGTGACACAGTCCCCTTGCAATTTCACCCAAAATGCTGCAATTGTCTCTGAGCTCGAACAGGGCAGAGCAACAACGCTCATTTTCCCCCTCCATTCATTATCTCGCCTGTATTTACTTATCTTTGTCTCAAAATGGAAAAAAAATCAAAGTGTTTAAAGGGCCTCTTTCATGTGGAGAAAGGTTTTTAACAGAGCTTTTCGGTCTGACACGGCTGTGTTAAAGCCAAGGGAACGCTTGCACTCAGAAGACAGTATGAATAGCAAATGAGTACTTTTCTACTTTTCTTTGGTATTATATAGTGAATTAGATCCTTGATTTCTCCAAATTACATTTCCCAAGGGCCCCCCGTGTAATGCGCTCCTTTTGGGCACCGATGTACAATTTTATGGTGTCAAATTAGCACAAAGAAAATTACACCATTCTTCCTGGAGAAGGCGCCTTACGTGGTAGTTTTTCTTTTTACCTCCACATCTTTTAATGATTTATATATTTCTTTGAAAATAATTCCCCTCATCAGGCATCCTTGGCTCAAGAGCATTTGGCAGGAGCTTATAAAAGTGAGCTGGATTTACATGCTAATAAATGCAGGCCAAGGGGGAAAATATATCCATCTCTGTTTACAATAAAATAAACTTAATTGACATTGTCATTCTGAATGAACGTCAGAATGTAATGTTCAATTGCAGCCGGCTCTGCTTTGGCTTTTTACGAATGATTTCCAAGAAATTATTGCTGCCAGCCGTATGTTAGCAAGATTAAAAGCATGATTTTTGTGGTGCTGGAGATGTGGAGACAATATCTTAAACCTATTTTTTTTTTCCCCAGAGTTAAACGAAAAGAGTTACATACTCTTTGAAGTGCTTCTAAAAGTTTTGCCCGGTCTGACAAATTTCAGGATGCCGGCGTAGCATCAATATTCAAGCGAGCACCATCTAAATTGCGAATTCTCAATAGTGAATTTGCTAAGATTCCAGTGTGTTTGTCGACCACAAAGCATGTCTGGTCCGAGTTCCTCTGCTGGAGAAACGTCAGTCTATATCGATCGATGATTGGCTGCTGTACTAGTAGGCGGGGCTTCATTCACCGTTTTGACCGTTACAATTTTCCCCATCCAAAACAATACGAGTGACATGCTTTGTGTATTCTATAGTCTTTGATGTAACAGTGTTGTGAAAAATAAAGGCTCATCTTCATCATCACTCAGAATACAAATGTTCAATTGCAGCCGGCTCTGCTTTGGCTTTTTATGAATGATTTCCAAGAAATTATTGCTGACAGCCATATGTTAGCAAGACTAAAAGCATGATTTTTGTGGCGCTGGAGATGTGGAGACAATATCTTAAACCTATTTTTTTCCCCAGAGAAAAACGAAAAGAGTTACATACTCTTTGAAGTGCTTCTAAAAGTTCTGCCCGGTCTGATAAATTTCAGGATGCCGGCGTAGCATCAATACTCAAGCGAAATTGCGAATTCTCAAGTATTCTCAAGAGTGAATTCGCTAAGATTCCAGTGTGTTTGTCGACCACAAAACATGTCTGGTCCAATCCCTCTCCTGGAGAAACGTCAGTCTATAGCGATCGATGATTGGCTCCTGTACTAGTAGGCGGGGCTTCATTCACCATTTTGACTGTTACACTTTTCCCCAATCAAAACTATACGAGTGACATGCTTTGTGTTTTCTATAGTCTTTGATGTAACAGTGTTGTGACAAATGAAGGCTCACCTTCATCATCATCAATCAGATCCAAATGTTTAATTGTAGCCGGCTCTTCTTTGGCTTTTAACAAATGATTTCCAAGAAATTATTGCTGCCAGCCGTATGTTAGCAAGATTAAAAACATGATTTTTGTGGCGCTGGAGATGTGGAGACAATAGCTTAAACCTATTTTTTTTTCCCCAGAGAAAAATTAAAAGAGTTACATACTTTTTGAAGTGCTTCTAAAAGTTCTGCCTGGTCTGACAAATTTCGGGATGCCGGCGTAGCATCAATATTCAAGCGAGCGCCATGTAAATTGCGAATTCTCAATAGTGAATTCGCTAAGATTCCAGTGTGTTTGTCGACCACAAAACATGTCTGGTCCGATCCCTCTTCTGGAGAAACGTCAGTCTATAGCGATCGATGATTGGCTCCTGTACTAGTAGGCGGGGCTTCATTCGCTATTTTGACCGTTACACTTTTCCCCATTCAAAACTATACGAGTGACACGTCTTGTGTATTCTATAGTCTTTGATGTAACAGTGTTGTGACAAATTAAGCCTCATCTTCATCATCATGAATCAGGTCCAAATGTTCAATTGCAGTCGGCTCTTCTTTGGCTTTTTACGAATGATTTCCAAGAAATTATTGCTGTCAGCCGTATGCTAGCAAGATTAAAAGCATGATTTTTGTGGAGCTGGAGATGTGGAGACAATATCCTAAACCCGTTTTTTTTCCTAGAGAAAAACTAAAAGAGTTACATACTCTTTGAAGTGCTTCTAAAAGTTCTGCCCGGTCTGCTGAATTTTAGGATGCCGGCGTAGCATCAATACTCAAGCGAGCACCATCTAAATTGCGAATTCTCAAGTATTCTCAAGAGTGAATTAGCTAAGATTCCAGTGTGTTTGTCATCCACAAAACATGTCTGGTCCTATCCCTCTCCTGGAGAAACGTCAGTCTATAGCGATCGATGATTGGCTCCTGTACTAGTAGGCGGGGCTTCATTCGCCATTTTGACCGTTACACTTTTCTCCATTCAAAACTATACGAGTGACACGTCTTGTGTATTCTATAGTCTTTGATGTAACAGTGTTGTGACAAATTAAGGCTCATCTTCATCATCATCAATCAGGTCCAAATGTTCAATTGCAGCCGGCTCTTCTTTGGCTTTTTTCAAATGATTTCCAAGAAATTATTGCTGTCACCTGTATGCTAGCAAGATTAAAAGCATGATTTTTGTGGCGCTGGAGATGTGGAGACAATATTCTTAACCCGTTTTTTTTTTTCCCAGAGAAAAACGAAAAGAGTTACATACTCTTTGAAGTGCTTCTAAAAGTTCTGCCCGGTCTGCTGAATTTTAGGATGCCGGCGTAGCATCAATATTCAAGCAAGCGCCATCTAAATTGCTAATTCTCAAGTGAGCCGTGTCTTCAACAGGTGCCGTTTGTCTAGCTCTCCAAACGCACTTTTTCATGGGCTCTGTTTATGACAAAAAAACTTTGAATATGTACAGTTTAAAGGTCTCTTTCCTCTCCCTGATTCCCATTTCCAAACGGAGGCAAGTGAAATGGAGTTTGTCTCTTATCTTTTCAAAGCCAGATGATTCTGTTTTTGCTTCATTATTGTATTTATGCTGAAACGTGTTGGCTGTTACACTGCACCGAAGAGGTTTGAATCTTCAAAGGCCGACCTTGAAATTGAACGGTGGATGGAGCTTGAGCTAGCATGAACAATGTTTAATTCTACAAAGAGCGGACGTAATAACAATACGCCTTCCTGTGAGAAACTGAAGGCCAAAAGAGTAATGAGTTAAAAGAATACAATTTAAAACATTTCTATCCGCAATAACAAATGGGCTGCACACACTAAAATGCCCACGTTTGCTGCTTTATTGTTTCTTCTTGAAGACAATGGGGCCCGTGAAGCTGAGCATATTATGTCAGGGCTGCCTCCATTAGAAGGGTTTCTAAAAAATGTATTGGATATTATTGATGTAGAAAGATAGAAGTAGATCATTTATGATGCCACCAACGATTCACAGTAGAGCTGAAAGACAATTCTTGGATTTTCAATTAATTTGTTCAATAAATTGACTAATAATTGATTAATTATCCAAAAGCACTGGTTTGAGTCTCAGCTGGGTCAGTTGGCATTTCTGTGAAGTTTGCATGTTCTCCTCGTGTTGGTGAGGGTTTTCTCCGGGTGCTCCGGTTTCCCCCACAGTCCAAAGACATGAGGTACAGGTGAAATAAATAAACTAAATTGGCCATAGTATATGTGTGTGTGAATGAGTTTGAATGGGTGTTTCCCAGTACTGGATGGTGGCTGGAGAGCATTTGCTTTGTAAAACATATGCTGGATATGTTGGCGGTTCATTCGGATGTGGTGACCCCTGATGAATAAAGGGACTAAGCTGACGGAAAATGAATGAATGAATGCTTTGGTAATCTTCAATCAAAGTCTGACCATTGGCAGCCCTTCTCTGATGATGTCTGTTTGACAGATTCAGCCGCAATAGTCTTAACCACGCCCCTTTTTACCATTAAGCTGCGGTCACACTACAGTTTGAGCTTGCGAAATTCTGTCGTACGGCGCTGCGAAAAGGGGCGGGATTAAACAAGATGATTAGGCATTAAAAAAGCGAGCGATTGGTCCATGTTTTAAATTTCTGTACAGAGAAGTCATGTTTTGATCCTGGATTGGTCTCACGAAGTCAAGTGATGCGATTTCACAGGTCAGAGTTCATCAAGCTTGAACTTTGCACCTCAACGAAATACGAATCTTGACGCATGACCCTGTGTTTCCGGTCTGACGCATTCGCGTGCGTATGAATGGAAGTCTATGGGGAGAAAAGTCCAGTGTGACCGCAGCTTTAGTTTGCTGTCAGGGAATGATGCACAAAATGAAAGCCCCGCCCCCTACTCAATATTCCGTTTCAGTTGGAAGTTAATCAACATACTGAACAAATCTTCAGGTTCACGCTGACTTTTTCTGGCCACTGAGATCTGAAGAATATCCAACTTTGGGTAAAGCACAGCACTCATCAATGTTATCAATGTTAGACAGCCGTCCAATCACAGTGAGGGAGAGGGGGAACAAATACAAGACCTATCTACCATACCAAACTATCGCTACGTCAAGTGCAGTATGAAAAAATGCACTATTGTTAACATTATGCCAACATTTTTGGTCAATATGTCTAAAGGAATCTATTAAAATAAAGTGTAACCACAGTATCTACAGTTGAAGTCAGAATTATTAGCTCCCCTGTTTATTTTTTCCCCAATTTCTGTTTAATGGAGAGAAGATTTTTTCAACACATTTCTAAACATAATAGTTTTAATAACTCATTTCTAATAACTGATTTATTTTATCTTTGCCATGATGACAGTAAATAATATTTTACTAGATATTTTTCAAGACACTTCTATACAGCTTAAAGTGACATTTAAAGGCTTAACTAGGTTAATTAGGTTAACTAGGCAGGTTAGGGTAACTAGGCAAGTTATTGTATAACAATGGTTTGTTCTGTAGACTATCGAAAAAAATTAGCTTAAAGGGGCTAATAATTTTGTCCTTAAAAGGGCTTTTAAAAAATTAAAAACTGCTTTTATTCTAGCCAAAATAAAACAAACAAGACTTTATTCAGAAGAAAAAAATATTATCAGACATACTGTGAAAATTTCCTTGCTCTGTTAAACATAATTTGGGAAATATTTAAAAAAAAAAAAAATCAAAGGGGGGCTAATAATTTTGACTCCAACTGTATATATGAAAAATGATTTGAGATTGGCAATTGAAGTGATACAGCTGACACTTATAGGTCACATGCCAGTAGCATCATGTAAAGTGTAGTATGTTGAGAATATTGCACAATCAAACACAGGTATAAATGTAAAGGTAAAGGAAGTACCTATATAATTACTCAGATGAGTACTAAGACAGACTCAAAGAAAATCAATTCTCATTCAAAATGTGTATCGAATAAAGAGAGAATGAAGAACTCTTGTAAACTTCAGCTCTCACCAATGTCACTTTTGACCCAGCCATCCAATCACAGTGGAGGAGGGGCGGGGCAAATATCACATCAATCAACTATCACGACATCAAGTGCAGTGGAAACCGAAGAGAGATTAATATTGTTAGCTCTGTGCCAACATTTTTGGTCATAGACAAATTATCTGTGAAATCAGTAACTACTGTACTGGGGATATTCTGTGACACAGCAAGCGAAGCATCTCAAGTTCAATGAAAAAAAAAAAAACAGCACCATAGAAGTGATCTCAAACATTTAACATTTTGTAAAACTTTCCCACACTCTACTGCTTTGGCTACAGTTGCACTCTGTGTTTTAAAATCACATACTTCCATACTATCAGTGGTAGAAAGAGTATTGGAAAATCATGCTTAAATAAAAGTACCATTACTTGCCTAAAAATGTAGTGCAAGTAGAGTAACAGTATCTGTTGTAAATATTACTCAAAGTATGAGTACAAAGTAGCCCTTTCAAAAGTACTCAAGAGTAGTGAGTAGTGAGTATTACGCTGTAAAAAGCTGATGCATTTACATGTAATTTGTGGATGTGTGTAAACGTAACATTCTGTAGTGCATTTAGTTATTGCCCAGCAGGCACACAACGTCATAAGACGTTAATATTAGGTTAGATTTAGGTTGTGATGTCAGGTGACTAAAATTCAATGTCTAACCGACGTCCAAGGACAACGTTATTTTGACGTCCAATAATGACATCAAATGACGTTGATATTTGGTCGATTTTAGGTTGTTAGAAAGTGACCAAAATCCAACGTCGAGCCAACATCTTAAAACAACGTCATATTGACGTCAAATACTGACATTTATTCGTAAGGTATGGCAACCAAAATCCAATGTCTGATAGACATAGTGGTAACGTCAACACAACGTCAAGCTGTAACATCATTAGACATTGATATTTGGTTGGTTTTAGGTTGGACATGGCCTGACGTTGAGTTCTGACGTCAACATGATTTTCATATTCAAACAAACTGCAAAGTCCCCATGACGTTGGGGTACAATGTCAATTTGACGTCATATTGACGTATTGTGCTTGCTGGGTGTTTAAGGCCATTTTGGTCACCATACAGTAAACATCCGTCATCTTCTCATCAGTGACATGCATCTAAATAGTCTCTGGGTCAATGCGCGTAAAGATTTTGGACATCTTCTTGGACACTTTTAATGCTTCCAAATAGTTTGCTGCAATTATAAATCCGCCATTCGGCGGACCGATTTCCGATATCAATATCGGATCGGGACATCCCTAACAGGAATCACAGGACTGTTTTTTCTAATCCCCATAAACAAGAAAAAATAAAGTAGTGACTGCAGGTTGAAGGAAAGTAGTGGAGTAAAAGTACAGATACAGCACTAAAAATGTACTCAAGGGAAAGTAAAAGTACACATTTTAAAACTACTTAGTAAATCACAAATCCTGAGAAAAACTTCTCGATTACAGTAATTGGAGTATTTGTTATTAGTTACTTTACACTGCACACTATATAGCAGATTAAATACACACTCTAAAAATGCTGGGTTCCACACAATTCCTTCATGTTGTCCCAACACAAATCGATGAAGTTTTTTTTACAAATTTAAGTGAATTGAACATAAAACAATTAGGTTTCCCCAAAAAAACTTAAGAAGTTTGTTGTTTCAACTCATTTTAAATAAGTGGATTGAACAATCATTTTTTGAGTGCAGTATGTTAGAAACAGAAGTATGTACTGTACAAATCTACAGTACTTAAAGAGGGATGGCCCATCAGTCACTTTGAGGTGGCCAAGAAAATATTATGTAAAAAAACATGGCACTCTACCAACCTTAAATGACTTTATAAGTACTGTAGATGCACTGTTAAAAAAAGTTGCCTCAAAGGCAACTTGCTGCTGAGCTTTTTTGAGATTAAAATTTTTAACCCAAGTACTATATTCGACTCCATTTGAGTCAACTAAAAAAGATCTGCAGCACGTTGCCTTACAATTTTAAGTAGAGTTTTTACAGTAATGTAATGTGGACTTATATACCGCATTTAACGTGTATGGCCATACACCCAAAGCGCTTCACAATCATGAGGGGGGTCTCTCCACACCACCACCAGTGTGCAGCATCCACTTGGATGATGTGACGGCAGCCACAGGACAACGGCGCCAGTGCGCTCACCACACACCAGCTATAGGGGGAGTAGAGATACAGTGATAAAGCCAATTCGGTGGATAGGGATGATTGGGAGGCCATGATGGTAAGGGCCCATGGAGGGAATTTGGCCAGGACACTGGGGTTACACCCCTACTCTTTTACAAGACGTGCCATGGGATTTTTAATGACCACAGAGAGTCAGGGCCTCGGTTTAACGCCTGAGCTGAAAGTTGGTGCTTACTGACAGTATAGTGTCCCCTTCACTATACTGGGGCATTAGGACTCACAGAGAGTGCAGGTTGAGACCACTTATAACAGCAATCTAGTTTTGTCATGTGGTCTCCCATCCAGGTACTGACCAGGCTCAGCCCTGCTTAGCTTCAGTGAGTAACCAGTCTTGGGCTGCAGCGTGACATGGCTGTGGCCATATCAGTGTGAAAGTTTCAAACAATTCCTTCATGTTCTCCGAATAAAAATCAATTAATTTAACTTAATCAGTTTTACTAATTTACTAATACTTATACTAATAATAAAACAATTAAGTTGCCCAGTATACCCCCCCCCCAAACTAATTTAACATCTAAAAGAGTATTTAATATTGGACATATATTTTCCATTTTGTTCATAAATGTGCCACCTTCTAGAATTACACTGTTATTCTATTGTCGTCTACCTGTTTAAGCTACGCTTTCGCAGACCCTTACATTTATTCACTTGAGATTGATGACAAAAAAAATATGTTTTTGTTAACGTTGTCTTTCAATTCATCTGTGAACTTCTTTTGGAGAACACCACAGTGAGCGCTACGATTTGTCACGGCCACCCACGAATCCTCGCCAGAGTCAAGTCTACAAAACATTTTTAGTGAACAATTAATTTTTCCCCCCATCCAGCTTAATTACTGCTATTCCTGTAGTAATACGTGGCCGATTCCAGAGACATAATTAGGTGGGATATTGAAGCAGGCCTCTGGGGTCCCAGACCTCGTGGATCTGAGAGAATGAGAGAGAGTCTGAGATATAGAAAAATAGATAGTTAGATGGAGACTGAGCGAGAGAGATAGAGAGATGCCATATTCTCAAATTATTCTGGGGGGCGAGCGCTCCCAGGCAGCTTATTCAGCTAAGGCCTGGTAATTAAATTATAATTTAACCTGCTGACTCGAGAGCAAGAGGGCCCCGGCTGGGCTGGGGGTGGGAGATCACTGACAGGATTTATACTTAATGAAATAATAAAGCAACAGCGGCAGCAAGACTGCTCACACGAGTCGCAATATGCTCAGTGTTTACGTTTGTGTGTGTGCGCATAAAAGTTTGTGTATTTGTTTTAGCTATAACTGCAGGTGCCTGTTTTTCTCTTCTATTGTTCTATTCTTGCCTGCCAGTAGATAACACGTTCCCTCCTCCGGAGAGATTGGGTGAGATTACTCTGCTCTCTCCTCAGACTTTTTTGTCCAATCAAATGCTCTCAAGAACCTGAAGTGTCCTGCCCCTTACACTTTACAATGGATGCTATAACTTTAAGCACAAATGAAATCAAAACTAACTATATTTAATTTGTTAGCTTATATTGCTAATTTTGTGGTGAACAATTCATCTGTGCCTGTCATTAAGAAAAAAAATTGTTTGCACTTCCTGTTTGTTTTCAGTTACATTCTCAGATTACGTTTGTCTGAGGTATTGAGCATGGCTAACATACTTAACCATGCCCCCTCTAACTGTCAGTTTTGACAACAAACAATAATAGTGAATAGGCAACCCAGGCTCATTCTGAAAACACACCTCTATATACATTTCTGGAGAGCGCCAAATACGTCCCAGGAGCTACGTGTTTTTGCAGTTTTCGCAAATCCACCAGAGGCTGCTGTGTGCGCTTTTTAAGATCTCAAATTTCTCTCGCAAGTGCCATACGCGCATGCTGTTCTCATGTAAATCCACCAGAGGCCGCTGACTGATCGATAGACTGACCTACCCTCCTCCTACCCTAAACCCAACTAATAGTATTTTCAAAAGCACAGATTGACCAGCGCCCACCCACTTCCCTAAACCCAACCGACGATTTTAAAAAGAGATCCAGAAAAAGAAAAGCCCTCGCTTGATTTTTACCACGTTTTCAGATTTTACCACATTCTCAACTGTTATTTACTTGTTTATTTAATTTTTTGGCTTCTGTTTTTGTCTTGCTTGCTTTCTGGATCCGTTCTTCGTCGGACTCGAACACCGTCGTCATGGTCAACTCCTCTCTGCGCCTCAAATTTGCCGACGTACATGGCAAGCCACTGGGCAAAGTGGTAACAGCAGGAAAGCAGTCCATATGGAGGTAATCGGTCAGCTGCTAGCGCGAAAAGGAGCGCCATCATACCGCCCCATAGCGTTCGTTTTAAAAACGAAATGCAGCCATACATACTTCTGGCTACATAATTCGTGATCTCCAGAAATGTATATAGGGCTACGTTTTCAGAAGGAGCCTACAGTATATTGCGAAGGTGTCTGTTAGGTTGTGATGATGCTCCCAATACTCTTTTCCCAATCTTTCCGAATGAAATGCCTACTTAACCACATCCAATCAGCTTTCAGTAGAAAAAACAAGTCACACCCACTGTTTAACATTCCGTTTCTGTAGGAACTGCGTCACAATACAAAACAAAACCACAGCTTCGCAGCTTCCTTCTTTCTTTAAAATGATTCACTTGTCATTCACCAGTTCACACAACTACACTAAGTGCACTACATAGAGGATGAACGAATGAGATGAATAAAGTTGGTTTTTGTATTCAGAGTTGGCACAGACCACAAAACACATCAGACCAAATGAATTCTGCACCGAATGCTGTATTTTTAGGCACTCTGAAGGAGGTAATGAGGAGAAAGTGACTCACTGTGGCTGCCATAAACTGTCAAATACGTGCTTAAATTTATATTTGGTTTAATATTCATTCATTCATTCATTTTCTTTTCGGCTTAGTCCCTTTATTGATCTGGGGTCGCCACTGCGGAATGAACCGCCAACTTATCCAGCATATGTTTTACGCAGCGGACGCCCATCCAGCTGCAACCCATCTCTGGGAAACCTCCATACACAGTCATTCACACTCATACACTATGGACAATTTAGTCTACCCAATTCACCTGTACTGCATGTCTTTGGATTGTGGGGGAAACCGGAGCACCCGGAGGAAACCCACGCGAATGCAGGGAGAACATGCAAACTCCACATAGAAACGCCAATTGACCCAGCCGAGGCTCGAACCAGCGACCTTCTTGCTGTGAGGCGACAGCACTACCTACTGCGCCACCACGTCACTCTGGTTTAATATTTTTTATGTTTATTTTTGACCATCATTATTCAATATAAGACTGTATTAACATCTCATGGCAGTATTTATGCCGTTGTAAATGCAGTGTGTAAATACCACTAAATGCCACTTCAGGTGTAGTTTCTGCAACACCTCCACAGTGCAAAGATGATTTGGTCTATCAATCAGTGCAGCACACAGGACCGGAATACTGAAATACTTATTTTGCGCACATTTTACGGACACTTATAAACATTGCACATCACGTACATGCACTTTGAACACCCACTGGACATTTATTGTGTAGTTCTAGTGTACTCCATACAAGTGAGTGGGCTTGATAAACCACCTGTAGGATACACTCCTTCCTCTCTTATGCACCAGGAACTTTGTTAGAAACACTTCTATGTTTCTGTTTGTAAGGCAAGGCAAGTTTATTTATATAGCACATTTCATACACAGTGGCAATTCAAAGTGCTTTACATTTGTACAGATAGCTTTTGGTCCGGAGCACACGGCATCCATTTCTCCCAAAAAATACCCAGAATGCTGATTCATCTGACCACAGTACACGTTTCCACTGTGTGATGGTTCATCTTAGATGCCTCCGAGCCCAGAGAAGTCGACGACGCTTCTGGACACTGTTAACATAGGGCTTTCTTTTGGAACAGTACAGTTTTAACTGGCATTTGTGGATGTAACTATGGGCGTACTCACACTATGTACAGTTGCCTTGAACCGGGCCAAAGCACGCTTGTCCCCTCTCCCGTCTCCCCCGATCTGGGGTCGCCACTGCGGAATGAACCGCCAACTTATCCAGCATATGTTTTACGCAGCGGATGCCCATCCAGCTGCAACCCATCTCTGGGAAACATCCATACACACTCATTCACACTCATACACTACGGACACTTTAGCCTACCCAATTCACCTATAGTGCATGTCTTTGGACTGTGGGGGAAACCGGAGCACCTGGAGGAAACCCTCGCGAATGCAGGGAGAACATGCAAACTCCACACAGAAACGCCAATTGACCCAGCCGAGGCTCGAACCAGCGACCTTCACATTACATACATGCACTTTGAACACCCACTGGAAATTTATTGTGTAGTTCTAGTGTACTCCATACAGGTGAGTGGGCTTGATAAACCACCTGTAGGATACACTCCTTCCTCTCTTATGCACCAGGAATTTTGTTAGAAACACTTCTATGTTTCTGTTTGTAAGGCAAGGCAAGGCAAGTTTATTTATAAAGCACATTTCATACACAGTGGCAATTCAAAGTGCTTTACATTTGTACAGATAGCTCTTGGTCCGGAGCACACGGCATCCATTTCTCCCAAAAAATATCCAGAATGCTGATTCATCTGACCACAGTACACGTTTCCACTGTGTGATGGTTCATCTTGGATGCCTCCGAGCCCAGAGAAGTCGACAACGCTTCTGGACACTGTTAACATAGGGCTTTATTTTGGAACAGTACAGTTTTAACTGGCATTTGTGGATGTAACTATGGGCGTACTCACACTATGTACAGTTGCCTTGAACCGGGCCAAAGCACGCTTGTCCCCTCTCCCTTCTCCCCCGACGGCCCACACTCATATTACATTCGGGCCTGGGCACGCTAACGTCATCGATGATGCGCTGTTCAGTAAGCGCTCTCGCTCAGCACAGTGGAGATTTCTTTGGTTATATAATTTTAGTTGTTTGGGATGCAGTGACACGCAGTCAAATATTTCGCCGAACAGATCAGCCACTTTTGACGCTCATAAACAATCATAAAGTCCTCGTGCTGCAGGAATTAGGAGGTTTGCTGAAGGTGTAGCTGTGGTGCAGTGAGGGGTTTGCGTCTCGCTTTCAGTTTCGGGAAACCGCGCTCAGGCCCACCTCTTCCAAGCGGGCCAGGGCCGCCCAAATGAACCATGCCTAAGCCAGATTCAGAGCACTCACACTTCTCAAACGATCCGGGAAACGGGCCTGGGCACGGTTCGAATAGCATAGTGTGAGTACGCCCTATGTATTGTGGTGCTTGTCAAAGGTTTGCCAAAGTGTTCTCGAGCCCATGTAGTGATATCGCTTACAGATGAATGAGGATTTTTTGATGCAGTGCCACCTGAGGGATCAGAGATCACGATTGTTCAGCTTAGGCTCGCACCCTTGTCCTTTTTCGCACTGAAATTCCTCCAGATTCCTTGAATCTTTTAATTATCTTCTGCACTGTTGAAGATGAAATATCCACATGTCTTCCTATCTTTCTTTGAGGAATATTGTTTTTAAACATTTTCATAATTTTCTCAGGTATTTTTAGGCAAACTTGCGATCCTCAGCCTATCTTTGCTCCTAAAGGACTAGACCTTTCTTGGATGCTGCTTTTGTACCAAATCATAATTACAATCATCTGTTGGCATCACCTGTTTCAAATCATTATTTAACAAATTTACCTGATTACTAACCCTAAATTACTAGGGGCATGCTTAAAGGGCCACGAAACCCCCCTGTCTCAGCAGGGTGTTTTCACACCTCTAGTTTGGAAAAAGTCAGGAAAGTGGGCGTGTCCAGCTCTGGGAGTGTGGGAGTGTCTGGTGAGGGAAAGAGGGAAGGATTTGCAAAGCAGGGAGTTTCCATTTGGGCACACGCTGAGTTTCACAGGCAAAACAAACACACAGACGCAGTGGAGAAAGACGGTGACTGTGTTTACATGGACATCAGTAATCGAATTATTTGCCAAATTATTAATTTAGCAAATTTAACTGCAGTTTGGCACTTTCACTTTTTATTCAGGAACATTTCCTGTATGTCCCCCCATGACAAACGAGAGGAACTGCTGGAGAGTGGAGTTTAAATGTAATGTTTGATACCGCACAGCGTATGAGAGAAAAAAATCCTCCGTATTTCTCGGTAACTTAGATGCACTTGGTAGGTAGCGTCAGAAAGCCGTGTGTGTATAGACTATCCTGTCACAAAATGCGGCAAAAATCCTACACGACAGTAATAGTTTGATTGTGTTTACATGTTACACAATTGTAGAGCAGCATTTACAGCGGATCTTTCAGTCTATAATATTGTAGTGATATTAACATACTGTAAACTTAGTAACTAAATCATTTTGACTGAGGTATTTCTTTAAAAACTGAAAGAGCACTGCTGACGATACAAACTAACTTTGCCATCTGAATAAACAAACAAAGGGCACTGATCACACACACTTACCAAATCTGTAGACACAGGACAATCTATATAAACCGCAGCCGTGTCTTTTTAAAAGGAGACGAGCGGCAAATCCGGATTTCATCATTTCCAGATGCGAAAAGCTCTCGGGTGAAAAATGTTCCTTACAAACGCATTCTGTCGCGTGCACTGTAATCCACACGTGAGTCCAGCTGCGCTCTCATAGCGGGGAAATAAAAACAAAACCTTCATGCAGCACATGAATAATCTCAACACTGACGACGGATGTCTCCAAATTCTCGTTCTTTCACTTGTTTTGGCAACACAACATGGCGTCTCTCTGTCGTTTGAATACTGTAACAGGACTTCGAAGCTATCATGCATATTAATGAAGTTGCACCGCATACACAATAGAGCATGAATTAATGCTGCACCCTCAGAGACGTCACAATGTACTCGCAGGGACAGACAGCCACTCTCCATGCTGGATTACACGCAAGTATCTAATCGCCATGACGCAGCTTCAAAAATTCGTTTCAAACCGGAAGAACGAATTTGCTCAAAATAACGCAAAAACAACCAATTTTCACTTTTTAGTGCAATATATGTGTCCTAATAGTGTTTATAGCAGCGTGGGACACATATATGACTGTCAACAGCTCAAACAATGTGTTTTGGTGTTAAGTATGTTAACCACGCTCTATACCTCAGACAGACGTAATCTGAGAATTTAACTGAAAAAAAAAAACGAGTGTATTTTTATATTTCAATTAAGCTTAATGACATGCACAGATGAATTGTTCACCACAAAACTAGCAATGCAGGCTAGCAAAGTCAATATGCTTAGTTTTATTTTATTTGTGCTTTAACCACTAAGAGGCTTAGATACTCCTCCGGTGAGGAAGGCTGAGATTAAGGGAAACAACGTGTGAGAGAAAAAGAGAGCGTGCACAGCGCCATTTCAAGCCAGTTCCTCTGGTCCACGGCGGAGGCTGGTAAGATGGACTCCCTCCTCAGCGTTAGCGCTCACTAACCCAGCCTCTGGCTCATTAACCCCCCCAACCACACACACACACACTATCCCGGCCCAGCCTGACGGACAGCTCTAGTTAGCGGTCCCTATGAGCACTGGGAGAGAAAGTGGCGAATGACTGGAGCGCAAATGACAGGTGCGGTTAAAATGGTGCGGTGGAGAAATGCTGCAGGACAGAACGGCTGGCAACTGATGCTTAGTTTGCTTCTATTCCTTTTCTCTTTTTTTTCTGACAGTATTGGAAGAAGATTTTGATCATTTAAGGATTTTTTGGTAACATTTTTGTTTACAATTCAAGGTATTAACAAACCAGCTTAATATTACTAGCTTAATAAACTACTAATTAGCTGTTTAATAATAGTGTAGGGGTGGGACACTTTAAGTTTTTGAGAGCATTTGATTGGACAAGTGCAGAGTAATGTCATCTGAACCGTTGTGAAGGAAAGAAAGAAAGAATAAAGTAAAGAAAGATTAAGATGGATAGATAAAGATAATAGATTTTGATTATATGAATGAATGTGCAAAGAAAGACAGAAATAATTTGTTCATTCATTCATTTGTTCGTTCATTCATTCATTATGCGTATGTTCATGCCTTTATTCTTTCTTTCTACTATTCATTGCATTCTGTTTCACAACATATGCTTGTTCATTCATTTGTTCGTTCGTTCATTCATTCATTCATTAGTCGTTCATTTTTTGTTTGTTCTTTCTTTCTTTTGTCTATTCATTTCATTCTGTTTGACAAAAAATGCTTGTTCGTTCCTTTGTTTGTTTGTTCGTTCGTTTGATCATTCATTCATTCTTTCTTTCTTTTTTCTTTCTTCTATTCTTTTCATTCTGTTCAACAAAAAATGATGCTTGTTTGTTCATTCATTTCTTTGTTTTTCATTTGTTTGTTTGTCCGTTCATTCATTCATTAGTCATTTGTTCATTCCTTTGTTCTTTCTTCTATTCTTCTATTTACAATAAAAATGCTTGTTCGTTCATTCAATAGTTTGTTTGTTTTTTTGTTCGTTTTTTGTTCGTTCATTTATTCATTCATTAGACGTTCATTCATTTCTTTGTTCTTTCTTCTATTTATTTCATTCGGGTTTACAATAAAAATGCTTGTTCGTTCATTCAATAGTTTGTTTGTTTGTTTGTTTGTTTTTTGTTCGTTCATTCATTCATTCATTAGTCGTTCGTTCATTTGTTTGTTCTTTCTTCTATTCATTTTATTCTGGTTTACAAAAAATGCTTGTTCATTTATTTATTTATTTGTTCGTTCATTCATTCATTCATTCATTAGTCATTTGTTCATTTGCTTGTTCTTTCTTTCTTTCTTCCATTCATTTCATTCTGTTTTACAAAAATGCTTGTTCGTTCATTCATTTGTTTGTTTGTTCATTCATTCATTAATTAATTAGTCATTCATTCATTTATTTGTTCTTTCTTCTATTCATTTCATTCTGTTTTACAAAAAATGCTTGTTCGTTCATTCATTTGTTTTTGTTTGTTCGTTCATTCATTCATTAGTCTTTCATTCATTCGTTTGTTCTTCTACACATTGCATTCCGTTTTACAAAAATGCTTGTTCATTTATTCATTTGTTCATTCGTTCATTCATTCATTCATTAGTCGTTTGTTCATTTGCTTGTTCTTTCTTTCTTTCTTTCTTTCTTTCTTTCTTTCTTTCTTTCTTTCTTTCTTTCTTTCTTTCTTTCTTTCTTTCTTTCTTTCTTCTGATTTCATTCTGTTTTACAAAAATTGCTTGTTCATTTATTCATTTGTTTGTTCATTCATTCATTCATTAGTCGTTTGTTCATTGCTTGTTCTTTCTTTCTTCTATTCATTTCATTCTGTTTTACAAAAAATGCTTATTCGTTCATTCATTTGTTTGTTTCTTTGTTTGCTCATTCATTCATTAGTCATTCATTAATTCGTTTGTTCTTTCTTCTATTTATTTTATTCTTTTTTACAAAAAATGCTTGTTTGTTCCTTTGTTTGTTTGTTTGTTTGTTCGTTTGTTCATTCATTCATTAGTCATTCATTCTTTTTTCTTTCTTCTATTTTTTTCATTCTGTTTAACAAAAAATGCTTGTTTGTTCATTCATTTGTTTGTTTTTTCATTTGTTTGTTTGTTCGTTCATTCATTCATTAGTCATTTGTTCATTTCTTTGTTCTTTCTTTTATTCATTTCATTCGGGTTTACAATAAAAATGCTTGTTCGTTCATTCATTCATTCATTAGTCTTTCGTTCATTTGTTTGTTCTTTCTTCTATTCTGTTTTACAAAAAATGCTTGTTCGTTCATTCATTCATTCATTCATTAGTCGTTTGTTCATTTGCTTGTTCTTTCTTTCTTTCTTCTATTCATTTCATTCTGTTTTACAAAAATGCTTGTTCGTTTATTCATTTGTTTGTTCATTCATTCATTCATTCATTAGTCATTCATTCATTTATTTGTTCTTTCTTCTATTCATTTCATTCTGTTTTATAAAAAATGCTTGTTCATTTGCTTGTTCTTTCTTCTATTCATTTCATTCTGTTTTACAAAACTTGCTTGTTCATTTATTCATTTGTTTGTATGTTCATTCACTCATTAGTCGTTTGTTCATTTGCTTGTTCTTTCTTTCTTCTATTCATTTCATTCTGTTTTACAAAAAATGCTTATTCGTTTATTCATTTGTTTGTTTCTTTGTTTGCTCATTCATTCATTAGCCATTCATTAATTCGTTTGTTCTTTCTTCTATTCATTTTATTCTGTTTAATAAAAAATGCTTGTTCGTTCATTCATTTGTTTGTTTGTTCGTTTATTCATTCATTTGTTTGTTCTTTCTTTTATTCATTTTATTCTGTTTTACAAAAAAATGCTTGTTCGGTCATTCATTTGTATATTTGTTCGTTTGTTTCTTTGTTCGTTCATTCATTCATTAGTCTTTCATTCACTTGTTTGTTCTTTCTTTTATTCATTTCATTCTGTTTTACAAAAATGCTTGTTCATTTACTCATTCGTTTGTTAGTTTGTTTGTTCGTTCATTCATTGATTAGTTGTTTGTTCATTTGCTTGTTCTTTCTTTCTTCTATTCATTTCATTCTGTTTTACAAAAAATGCTTGTTCATTTGTTCTTTCATTTATTTGTTCGTTCATTCATTCATTAGTCATTTATTTGCTCATTTCTTTCTAAAATCTACTTATTTCATTCTGTTTTACAAAAATGTTGCTTTCTTTCTTAAATTGTTTCATTTCATTCTGTTTTACAAAAAAATATTATTAGTTCATTCATTTGTGGTTCATTCATTCATTGTTTCTTTCTTAAATCTGTTCATTTCATTCTGTTTAAAATATGCTTGTTCATTCCTTCGTTCATTAGTTTGTTGTTCAGTTGTTCATTCCTTCTTTCTTCAACCTATTTCTTCTTTTCTGTAGTTCCAACAAAAAAAGATGAAGACAAAAAACATATTTAATGTAGCCCGAGATGTTTGAGTAAAGTTTGTTTCTCTCTTTCTCTCTCCGCCCCTTTCTTCTCTCTCTCACACACACTCAAATGCATTTGCTCTTAAATGTGTAGTACTTGTCTGTTGTAGAAAACAGAACCTCGGTGTACATACAATAGTTGTGGAAATGTTTTCATGTTTTGGTGGCTCTTTCCTCGGCTGTGGCTGTGATGTTTTGATTTCTCTCCATCTCTCTCTCTCTTACTCTCTCCAGCAGCTGATTTGCATCTTTCAGCTCACCTCCTCACCCAATCTCTCCTCCACCTTTTTATCTGTGTCTGCCCACCACCTTCAGTCCAGCCTCATGTATAAAGTAATCAGATTTTCCCAGCAGCTCCTCGATAGAAAGAGATGGATATGAGAGAAAGGATGGGAGGGAACGGGTAGAGATGGAGGAGACTTAATAGATCAATTTATGCTGCTCTGGAGAGGGACGGGTCTGCCAAATCACTCTTTTCTTTCTTTCTTTCTTTCTTTCTTTCTTTCTTTCTTTCTTTCTTTCTTTCTTTCTTTCTTTCTTTCTTTCTTTCTTCTTAAATTGATTCATTTCATTCTGTTTTACAAAAACATGCTTGTTCATTTGTTTATTCGTTCATTCATTCGTCATTTGTTGTTTGTTTATTGTTTGTTCATTCATTCATTCGTTCGTTTATTTGTTTTTTCTTTCTTTCTTTCTTTCTTTCTTTCTTTCTTTCTTTCTTTCTTTCTTTCTTTCTTTCTTTCTTTCTTTCTTTCTTTCTTTCTTTCTTTAATCTATTCATTTCATTTTGTTTTACTAAAAAGCTTGTTCATTCGTTCAATCATTCATCATTTGTTTTTTTGTTCATTGTTCATTCGTTCATTCATTTGTCATTTGATGTTCATTCATTTGTCATTTGTTGTTCATTCATTTGTCATGTGTTGTTTGTTCATTGTTCGTTTGTTCATTATTTGTTTGTTCAGTGTTGTCTGTTTATTCATTCGTCATTTGTTTGTTCATTGTTTGTTTGTTTATTCGTTCATCATTTGTTATTTGTTCATTGTTCGTTTGTTCATTCATTCGTCATTTGTTGTTTGGTCATTGTCCGTTTGTTCATTTGCTCATTCAATTATCATTTGTTGTTTGTTCAGTGTTCGTTTGTTCATTTGCTCATTCAATTATCATTTGTTGTTTGTTCAGTGTTCGTTTGTTAATTTGTTCATTGTTTGTTTGTTCATTCATTTATCATTTATTGCTTGTTCATTTGTTCATTCATTCATCATTTGTTTGTTCACTCATTTATTTGTTGTTTGTTCATTGTTTGTTTGTTTATTCATTCATTCATTCATTCGACATTTGTTCATTAATTTATCATTCGTTGTTTGTTTATAGCTTGTTTGTTCATTTGTTAATTCATTTATCATTTGTTTGTTCGTTTGGTCATTCGTTCATTCAGTCATCATTTGTTGTTTGTTTATTGTTCGTTTGTTCATTTGTTTATTCATTCATCATTTGTTGTTTGTTCAGTGTTCGTTTGTTAATTTGTTCATTGTTTGTGTGTTCATTCATTCGTCATTTGTTCATTAATTTATCATTTGTTGCTTGTTCAGTGTTCGTTTGTTAATTTGTTCATTGTTTGTTTGTTCATTCATTCGTCATTTGTTGTTTGTTCATTCATTCATCATTTGTTTGTTCATTCGTTCATTCATTCATTCGTTGTTTGTTCATTGTTCGTTTGTTTATTCGTTCATTCATTCGTCATTTGTTAATTAATTTATCATTTTTTGTTTGTTGACTGTTCGTTTGTTTATTTGTTCATTAATTCGTCATTTGTTCATTAATTTATCATTTGTTGTTTGTTTATTGCTTGTTTGTTCATTTGTTCATTCATCATTTGTTGTTTGTTCATTTGTTTATTCATTCATCATTTGTTTGTTCGTTTGTTCATTCGTTCATTCAGTCATCATTTGTTGTTTGTTCATTGTTCGTTTGTTCATTTGTTTACTAATTCGTCATTTGTTTGTTCGTTTGTTCAGTCATCATTTGTTGTTTGTTCATAGTTTTTTTGTTCATTCATCGTTTGTTGTTTGTTGATTAGTTCATTTGTTTGTTTGTTTCTTTTTTCTTTCTTTAATCTTTTTATTTCATTCTGTTTTACAAAAAAATACTTGTTTGTTCATTAATTTGTTTCTTTTTTCTTTCTTTCTTTAATCTATTCACTTTATTTTGTTTTACAAAAATGCTTGTTTATTCATTCATTCATTGTTTGTTCATTCATTTGTTTGCCCATTTGTTCATTTCTTTCTTTTTGGTACTTGCTTTCTTTCTTTTCTTTTTTTTCTAAATCTACTCATTTCACTCGTTTTACAAAAAAAGACTTGTTTGTTCTTTCATTTGTTCATGCATTCGTTCATTTGTTCTTCAATTTAGTTCATTTTGTTTTTTGTCCTTTCTTTCTTTCTTTCTTTCTTTCTTTCTTTCTTTCTTTCTTTCTTTCTTTCTTCATAAAATTATCTATCTATCTATCTATCTATCTATCTATCTATCTATCTATCTATCTATCTATCTATCTATCTATCTATCTATCTATCTATCTATCTATCTATCTATCTATCTATCCTTTATGTCCTCAGACTTCTGCTTGTCTTTTTTTCTCAGCCCGTCTCTTGTGAAAGTTTGTTGACACGGCTTCCCTCAACAGGCTGTCTTTAAGCTCAGCACACACACTCCGTCTGTTGTCTTTGTGCGACTTCATATGTGCAAATAAACAGCATGTGAGAATGTGTAGGTGAGATGTGCCGTGGCTAAACGTGAGCACACACACCCGTACAAATGTACTTTCAAGCTGCGTGTGGATGCTTTGTGAAATCGCTTTATAGAGAGAGTAAGATGTATTAAATAATCTCGGTCACACTGCTAGACTTTGCCGCAGTTATATACTGCAAAAACACCCAGTAAAATACCACATACATTCTTCACAGTTCATCACTGTAATATGCACTGCGGGTCATTTTAAAACTTTTACAGTAACTTACTGCATGTTAGGAATTTGCTGTATTCTACTGTAATCAAAGTGATCAAGTATTTCTACTGTAGTTGAAGACAAATGTAACATGGGGAGTCGAGGGTGACATTGGAGGTGAGGGTTCGGGTAGTCAGGCAGGCAATGGTCAAAGCAGGAGCAAACAGAAGCATGAGGGTAATCTAAAAGCGTAGTCATGTTACCAGGCAAAATGGTCGATATAGGCGGCAAAACAACATATACAAGAAAACAGACAAAGGTCAAAAGCACTGCAAGACCTAAGAAGGGAACGCTTAGAAATGTTACTTGTGATGTGACATTGTGAACTGAGACTTCGAAGTATGTATCAAAAAATGATACATTTCACAGTAAAGCAGTGTACCGAAGCTTGATTCGTTTTGCCATAATCACGTGATCAGTGACATCCGAAGCTTCATTTTCGCCTATACCCACGTGACTGGTTCGAATTTTGATTCAAAGGTTTAAACACCCTCATGGGTTAGTAAAGTGTATAGCGAGAGATTAGGTGTTGGTTTCATACATTTCTACTGTTTCAAAAGCACTGCAACGGTCCTACGCACCAGTAATTCAACTAAAATGCAATAGTAATTTATAGTAAAAAGCTTTTGAACCATACTAAAGTGTATTAATGTATTATTTACAACTTTTTTTTTTAAAGAAGGCCACTGCATATTGTAGTATAGTGTATAGTGCAAAAGGCCCACTCCCATTCGCCTCCCGTGCCAGAATTGCCGGTTTGATCCCTGCTAGGAACGAGTGCGTGGGTATAGGATCAATTGGAATGTGATAAACAAATACTTTTAAACTACAGTAATTGAGTAATTAGTTTTTTTTACTATTGTTCTATTACTACAGAATGAGTTAGTTGGTTGTGAACGTTTGACATTTTTGCAACACACTGCTTTCTCACTCTTTAACCAGCAGAGGTCCTCATCGAGCTCTGATTCGGAAAGCTTAGAGTAATGAACCTTTTTTCGATACAATTGAGTGGAACGGTTCGCTGATTCACAGAAAGCTTAATTTCACCATCACTAAATGTTACAGAAAACAAGACTCAGCACTGTGTGTGTGAATGTGAGATGTACTTATAGTCCATCTAATCACTTATCACGAGTTGTGTGTGTGTGTGTGTGAGTGTCCGGATTATTTTCAGCTGGAGCGGGTGTTGATTGGCGCACATCATCATGGTAGATGTTGTTCTCCAGCGAACTGCAGCTGATAGATTGCTTGTGATCATGACAACAAAAATGAGACAGTTCATGAAAAAATTAATGAACATCATTGTACTTAAATGTAAATGTTTAAATGTACTTAAAATAGATTGATGAATGTAAATTACTTTTGCAAACCATTTAAAATGGACAAAATAACACTAAATAATACAAATACTGTTCAAAACACTGTACTATTGAATTCAATTCAATAGCAAATACTAGAAATAAAGGTTTTGTACTGCTAGTGTAAAATATAAATACATTATGGTAAAAGTACTGTAAAATCGTCTTACTGTGGTAAAGGACATTTAAACATAAAAATAAGTTACAGTAAGGCTATTTTACTGTAAAATGAAATTGCAGTACGACCCTGCGACTGTAAAACACATTTACAGATAAGTTACTGTAATGGGGCATTTGCAGCAAATTGGTGGAAACAGTCCTGCCAGTAAGCTACCACAAAAATACAATAAAATGTCTAACAATGTATCTCTCCTGAGCACAAATATAGACTTTTGGTAAAGTTATAGATTTTTGGGGGGATTCAGTTCAATTCAAGTTTATTTGTATAGTGATTTTTTCCCATCAATGGCTCTGCACAATTGCTAGAGGCCTCAGGATTGGTGTCCTCAGATGGAAATAGAAAACAAAGAAAATCATTAGCTTAGCTGCTGTTCATAATGTTTAGGTTAATAGGTTTTTAATCTAGTTTAACCTATGTTTAGTAGGTCTTTATTATAGTTTTGAACTGAGAGAGAGAGTGTCTGAGCCTATTACACATTTGGACATTATTAGGAAGGGTATTTCAGAGTTTAGGAGCCATAAATGAGAAGGCTCGACCTCCTTTAGTAGACTTTGCTATTCTGGGTACTACCAGAAGCCCTGATTTTTGAGACTTAAAGAGCTGGTTGGATTGTAGTGAGACAGAATGTTGGTTAGTTAAACAGGAGCTAGGTTAGAAGGTTAGAACCAACATTTTATAGTCAATACGAAACTTAACAGACAGCCAGTGTAAGGAGGATAAAATTGATATGGTCATATGGTCATATTTTCTTGACCTGTTTCAGCCTAATACGCAACTATACTTTAATACTTCATATACTTTTATTTGTTTTTTTTATTATATGTTTTAAAACAAACATTAAAAGGATAGTTCACCCAAAAATAACAATTCTCTCATCTTTTTCCTCACCCAACTTCCCTCAAATGCACTTGAATATATCTTTTTTTTTCTTCTGCGAGAAGGTGAACACTGCCATTATCATTCTCGCCACCCCCAGCGTTCATTATCCATAGCCCGCCTTCAATGCCAGGCCTATCTGATGATTATTAAAAGGATTATCAATGGCAGAGTTATAATTAGCGGTAATGGAAGGCGAGCAGTTGCCTCTGCCATAGTAATTATTGATGCAGATCAGAGGGGATTAAACTTCATAATGTAGAGATTGCTCTGAGGCAAAGTGACGCCGTGCTTTCTGATCTTCCCGAATTTTGCTGAGTTCTCAGAGAAACGTAGCAGAGAATTGCAAAAGCCTCTCTTTGTCTTTATCTCCACTTGACTATTTGAGCTTGCGAGATTTCGGGAGGCAGACAGCTTGTCTTCGGGCCAGCGACAAGCACGGCGAAAGCACTCACCGCCGGGCCCTTTCTCATCAGAGAGAATACTTGAATGGCAAATTACTTTACACTCAAATACGTTCCGCCGGGCCTATTGGCTGTGAGAAGATGTTTTGCCAGTTCCTGACCAGATTAGTGAAAGAAAAGCTGTCGAGTTTTTGTACTTGTTGTTGTTTTGCTTCTTTTTTTAGCTGATCGGTCGTGTCTATTATTAATTTCAATGGATTGCCATATCACCAATCTGCACTGAAAATTTAGGCACTGATAAATTTTTCTTTCTTTCTTTCTTTCTTTCTTTCTTTCTTTCTTTCTTTCTTTCTTTCTTTCTTTCTTTCTTTCTTTCTTTCTTTCTTTCTTTCTTTAAAATGTTTGTATTTAATTTCTTAATCCATTTAAATAATAATAATCTATTCTCTTCTTTTCTGTGCTTCTTTTCAAAGCATTTTTGTTTGTTCTATCCATCCATTCATTTACCCATCTTATTTTGGTTTTCAAAAAGTTTGTTTATTTGTTTCTTTCTTTTTAAAATCTATTAATTTCATTCTGTTTTTCAAAAAATGCTTGTTTGTTTATTGTTTGTTCATTTGTTCGTTGCTCAGTCTAATTAGTTTGTTCTGTTTTTTTAATGTTTTTTCTTTCTTTTAAAATTGTTTGTATTTACTCATATCCATTCATATAATATATATTCTGTCAGCATTTTTGCTTGTTCTATCCATCCATCCATGCATCCATCTTATTTTGGTATTCAAAAGGTATGTTTGTTTGTTTTTTTCTTTCTTTCCTAAATCTATTATTTCATTCTGTTTTACAAAACAAAAAAATGCTTGTTTGTTTATTCGTTCGTCATTCGTTTGTTTGTTCGTTCTTCTATTTAGTTAAGTCTGTTTTTTAAATTGTTCTTTTCTTTCTTTCTTTTTTAATTGTCATTAAAACGTTTGTATTTTATTCTGTCAGCACCATTGTTTGTTTTATCCATTCACCCGCCTATCCATTCATCCATCCATCCATCCACCCACCCACCCACCCCTCCATCCATCCATCCATCCATCCATCTTTTTTGGTTTTCAAAAGTTTCTTTCTTTCTTTTTTATGTTACATTAAAAAGTTAGTATTTTCTTGTCAGCACCTTTGTTTGTTCATTGTTACGTCCATCCATCCACCCATCCATTTTATTTTGGTTTTCCAAAAGTTTGTTTGTTTCTTTCTTTCATTCTTATGCTTTATTTTAAAAGTTTGTATTTTCTTTTTCAGCACATTTGTTTGTTGTGTCCATCCATTCGCCCATCCATTCAACTGTCCATCCATCCATCTATCCATCCATCCATCCATCCATCCATCCATCCATCCATCCATCCATCCATCCATCGTATTTTGGTTTTCAATAAGTTTGTTTCTTTGTTTCCTTTTTTCTTTGTTACTTTCTTAAAAAAATTTTCTTCGTTTTTCTTTCTGCTTGTTCATTCATTCTTTGTTGTTTATTTGTTCTTTCTTTCCTTTTTTTCTTTCTTTGTTAAATCTATTATTTCATTTTCTTTTACAAAAAATGCTTGTTCATTAGTTCGTTCATTCATTCTTTTTTCAATCTATTTATTTCATTCTGTTTTGAAGTATTGTTTGTTTGATTTCTTTCCTTTGTTTCTTTCCTTCATTCTTTCTTTCTTTCTTAAATCTACTAATTTCTTTGTTTTACAAAAACAGCTTGTTCGTTATTGCAACAATAGTTCATTTGTTTGTTCGCTTATTTGTTCATTTGTTTTTCATTCATTCGTTCACTTATTTGTTTGTTCATTCATTTGTTCTTTCTTCCTTTGTTTCTTTCTTTCTTTAATTTAAAAAAGTTTGCATTTACTTTCTTTATCCATCCATCCATTCATCCTTTTTTGTTTTACAAAAAACGTTTGTTGATTATTTTGTTGATTAACGTGTGTTCATTATTTTTTCTTTCTTTCTTTCTTTCTTTCTTTCTTTCTTTCTTTCTTTCTTTCTTTCTTTCTTTCTTTCTTTCTTTCTTTCTTTTTCACGGTAAAAGCACTCACCGCCGTGCCCTTTCTCATCAGAAAGAATACTTGAATGGCAAATTACTTTACACTTACATACGTTACGCCAGGCCTATTGGCTGTTAGAAGATGTTTTGCCGGTTCCTGACCAGATAAGTGGAAAAAGAAGCTGTCGAGTTTTTGTACTTGTTGTTTTTGTTTTGCTCCTGTTTTTCAGCTATTCGGTCATGTCTATTATCAATTTCAATGGATTGCCATATCACCAATCCGCACTGCTAAAATAAATCTGCAGATTTTAACAATCAAATCATTCTTGTTGCTTTATGCTACTTTTTGTGTGTCTGTGTGCAGAAATAAGGCATTCAAAGAGTGCGGCGTGTGACATTGTTGAGATCTCTTTTGAAGGAGACACGTGTGAGGTTTTTTTTTCTCATATGAGAATGAGAAATATGAAGTGTGTCATTTCTTCACCAAACACAATTGCAAAATAATGTTTTCAAATAACTTTTCCAAGCGTTCCCTTTCAATGGCATTGGTCAAACAAAAAGGCAGTCGCACTATTCAAACTTACGCCACTGGATGAATCAGTGTTGCTGTGTTTATCCCATCCATTTTATTTTATGTTATTTCTACAAATATCATGAAGTCACAAACATTACTTTGATTTGGCGGATAAAAATTAACCATTGTACATGTTAATTGCATTTTAAAGATATACCCCCAACCCAGGCTCATTACTGATACGTATCCCTGTGTACACTTCTGGAGAGCACCAAATACATCCCAGGAGGTATGTTTTTTTTTTTCTTTTACAGTTTTTGTTTACGCAAATCCACCTGTGTACGCTTTTTCAGATGTCAAATTTCCCTCACGAGTGCCATTCGCACCGGCAGTGTGCGACATTCGCAACCGATAGTGTTTTCAAAAGCAATCCAGAAAAAAAAGCCCTCGAGGCAGTCTGATTTTTACCACGTTTTCAGATCTTACCACGTTCTCACCCTGTTATTTACTTGTTTATTTTTTTTTTGCCTTTCGTTTTATCTGCTGAAACCGTTCTTCACCCGTCGTCGCGGTCAACTCCTCTCTGCATCTCAAGTCCACTGATGCACGTGTCAAGCCAATGAGCAAACTCGTAACAGCGGAAAAGCCATCCACATGAAGGAAAGCAGTCAGTTGGTAGCGCAAAAAGAAACAGAAGCCGTCAGCAGCAGCATTCCGCCTCGTATCGTTCGTTTTAAAGACGAAATGCAGCCATACATACCTCTGGCTACATAATTCACACTCTCCAGAAATGTATAGGAGGGTACGTTTTCGTAATGAGCCTGTGTTACATACTTCACCCAAAAATGAAAATTACCATCATATGTTGAACACAAATGAAGATATTTTGTAGAATACTGGTTGGTGGGACTTATTTCCATAGTAGGAAAGAAAATCTTTGAAAATCAGTGGTTGGCAGCTACACACTCAGAAATAAAGGTACAAAATCTGTCACTGAGGTGGTACTTCTTCAAAAGACACACTTTACATACTATACAGGTGAACATTAGCACCTTTATGGCCCTTTTCCACTGAGTGGTTCCACTGTCAAAAGGTACCAACAAGCGAACCGTATGGTACCACTTTTTGGGGACCCTTTCCAAAGGCTACCTAGCACAACAAAAGGGTACCAAAAGGCAGAGGCACACGCACAGCTGAACGCTATTGGTTTACAGAGAAATGTCACTAGCACTTACACAAGTCAGGAGAATGAAAAAAAGGATTCGTTATTTTTAAATACACAGTCGAAACATTACACCATAATAATATATACATATAATAACAAGCCATGGTCGACCCAAGCTCATGTAAAGCTTGTTGTCGTCTTGTTTAACAGCCACAAAGCCAAGAAGAAGAGCTCTTAGCGATTCAAATCATGCCGTGTGAAATGTGTTCGGGTTGAAAATAACATCAGCGATCACCTACAGCCAATGAGAGAGCAGCATCCACTTGTACGGGTACCTGCAGGCCAGCGGGAGGCTGGGGAAGAAGTTAAAAGCGCTAATTTTCAGTTTATTTGGACCGAAGAAATGGAGGAAAAACTAGTGTAAATTTGGCAGGAGCACTGTGTCTGTTTGATGTGTCATCTGAGCAATACCACAACCAGGTCGAAAAGTAAAAAAAAGTTGAGAAGAAATTGTTAATTCTCTTCAAAAGCCAGGTGAGCAACACAAGTTTCTAAAGCTAAAGCCTTCTTTTTCCATTATGTAGTTAATAACGAAAGATATATTACGTGACATTGCGTTGTTTCCAAGTCACTTCTCGCATTTGTTTGATTGTGAGACGTAGTTTGGACAAAGTTGTCTGTGATTCTTCCTATTTTAAAGTCATGCAGTGTAAACTCTCCTGTCACCGATCCATCCTACAGTGTAAACACAACACAGACAGAACGCTACCCTAGATAGTCATGCAGTGTGAAAACATCTGTGACACGACTACTTTGAAAATCATGCAGTCTGAACTCAGCATAAGGGTCTGTATGTGTTCATATATGTTGCATTTATTGGTCACACTTTATTTTAATGTTTTGTTTGTTGAATTTAAGTAACACTGCAACTAATTGTCATTAGATTATAAGTAGACTGTTAGGTTGGGGTTAGGGTTAGTGTAAGTTGACATGTACTTGCAAAGATTTTTATAGTCAGTTAAATGTCTCAAAAAAATCAACAGATATTAAGCAGACTCAAATACTCAATATATGAATGAATACTCAAATGGACCATCAAAATAAAGTGTTACCTATTTATTTACTTATTTATTTTATATAATTGCAAACGTTACAGTAGGGTATTTTTTATCATTGACCTGCAGTTATAATCAAATCATGTTCATAGAAAGGTTAGTAATGAACATTTATACATAAGTATTTATGTGTATAAAGCATCTGTGTTGTGAGAAATGCTTCTCATATGATATGTGAACGACCCGTACAGCTTTACTTTGACATTTCCTTGAGCGAGAATGACGTCGACTGAAACTTTCTGTCGTACACCACGCCCAGCATTGGTACCCTTTTGGCAGTAGAAACGCAAGCCTGATATGGCCTGTTTCCACTGAGTGGTACGGTACGGTTCGGTTTGTTTCCGAACCGTACCGTACCACTTTTCGGCACCCTTTCGAAAGGGTACCAAACACAAGAAAGGGTACCAAAAGGTGGAGCTAGACGCGCAGCTGAACGTTATTGGTTTACAGAGATACGTCATTTGCTCACGCAACAAGCCAGAAGGAAAACAAAGACACCGCCATGTTTTTAATACACAGCCTAGAGAGATTACGGCGTAATTACTAATTATATATATCAAACGAACCTTGTCGTCATCGTCTTGATGAACAGCCACAAAGCCGAAAAGAAGAGCAGATTTTACCCTGTGCCCCGTAGTCTTTTACGAGCCAGTCTGAAGAGTGAGCGGTTTCGCTTTCTTGCTTGCGCTCGCCGCGCGTCTATATTTAAAATAACAAACTTCTTGAGCTGATGATAATAACGTGCGCTTGATTATTGACGTGCTTTTGAAACCTGATCCTGTCAGAAACTGACAAACGCGAGAGAGACACACGTAAAAACAAAGGAGAAGCCGGAAAAAAGGAGCACGTTATTTTTTCAGCAAACGTGAACACACTGCCATGTTTAACTATTATTATCATCTTTTGGACTATTATGAACATCGTAATGACGGAATTATTTTCTAACAAGAGGCTACACATGCTGCTAAAGATTAAAGACACATTTAATCATGAGAGGTTTGCACTGTGGGCTATATTTTGTGTTGTTTTGAACCTAAATAAAGACTAAATGTATGCTGTGTGTAGTTTTTCTGTAATTGGTAACATATCGGAGACTGTAAGGGTCTGTATGTGTTCATATATGTTGCATTTATTTATTTATTTTATATAATTGCAGACGTTACAGTAGGCTATTTCGCACTGTCATTGATCTGCAGTTATAATCAACTCATGTTCATAGAAAAGTTAGTGATAAACATTTATACACAAGTATTTATGTGTATAAAGCATCTGTTTTGTGAGAAGTGTTTCTCATATGATATGTGAGCGACCCGTACAGCTTTACTGTAGACATTTTCTCGAGCGAAAATGATTGAAACTTTCTGTCTTACACCATGCCCACCAAAAGAGTACCTTTCGGAATCCTTTTAGCAGTGGAAACACAAGCCTGTCAGTGGAAACGAGCCAAAAAAGGTGACCCGTACCGTACTGTACTGTTCCACTCAGTGGAAACGGGCCATAAGGTACTATAAGGTCCACATTTGTACATTTTGGGGCAATAATATGTACCTTTTAAAGACCTGTTTGGAACAAAAAGGTACTGCCATTCTTCAATATAGCTCTTTAACATATCTTCTTTTGTGATCAAAAGAAAAAAAAGACTAAACTAGATTTTGAACAAGCGAAGGGTGAGTAAATGATGACAGAATTTTCATTTTTGGGTGAACTATCCCTTTAATTTATGTTAAAATCACCTAATAAATAAACAGTATATGAAGAATAAAAGTTAAAAAGTATAGTTGCTTATTAAGCTTGAAACATAAAAGAAATCCCCTCAAAAAAAATTATAACTTTGCCAAAAAGTCTCTATTTGTGCTCAGGAGAGATAACTGACATATTAAATACATCTTATTCTCTGTATAAAGCGATTTCACAAAGCTCACAGCGGCTTACGCTCAACAATATGGCCTCTCTTCTCTGCGGTCTCTCGACTGACAGGATGAGTATTTGTAGATTTGAGCCAGTGGTCAAGCAAAGCTTATTTTAAATACATGGAGGGCACGGAGGAACATCTGTTTCTATCAGCGGCGTCTAACTGCATTCTAGGGCCTGTCTGTGTTATTCATACAATATTTAGATGACATGCCCAAGCGTAGATCTGCCGCGGAGGCCTGTGTGCATGTGGGTCTGTGAGCTATGGTGGGGCTGTATATCTAGTATCTGATTTCTTGTGCGTCAGAGTGATGGACGTAGGGCGTCTTACTTGCTCAGACTGATGGTGGCACGGTGAGTGTATTCACAGGCAGTCCGTCTCTATTGCAGCCTTGTCATATAGAGTGGAAGAGATATTTTTGCTCTTAAGTGCTTTCTTGCATGAGAAATGCTGCCGGTTCATCAGCGATAATGTTTTATTAAGGATTCCCGGAAAGGTGCTTTATTGATTGTACACAATGTCTCGCATACAGACGATTACCTGAAATATGATGTAGGGATGCAACGATTACAGATTTTGGTTGTACGATCATAGTCTGAGGAATAATCACGGTTATTATTAATTTCAAAACACTACTACTGTAGTTAAGAAAATCACATGAAAACTCCTTATATTTTAAAGTGTTATTAATTGCAGCTCAGTAACCAAATAATATAGCACAAAATAATAATAAACAAACAACAGTCTATTTCTCTTTGGACTTAAAATAAGTGAAAAAAACATTTTTGGCATGTAAACATAGGTAATCATTTTACACTGAAAATAAATGACAAACACAGTGAATAAATAAGTATTTAAAATTAGAATAAATAAAAAAAAATAGTATTTGTCTACTGTAAATCTAAGCTACACACACTACCTGACAAAAGTTTTGTCGCCTATCCAAGTTTTAGGAACAACAAATAATAACTTGACTTCTAGTTGATAATTTGGTACCAGAAGTGGCTTATATGGCAGGCATTACGCTTATTTGACTAAAATAAAACATGATCATGCCTTGGTTTTTAATTATTTAATTAGGACAGTAAGGTCTGACTTTGCTTAGACAAAAGTCTTGTCACTTAACAGAAATAATGTACAGTATAGAATATAATATTAATAATATTATAGTGTATGACTCCCATGAACATTGAGGACTGCATCCATACATCTCTGCAATGACTCAAATCACTTATTAATAAAGTCATCTGGAATGGCAAAGAAAGCGTTCTTGCAGGACTCCCAGAGATCATCAAGATTCTTTGGATTCATCTTCAGTGCCTCCTCCTTCATCTTACCCCAAACATGCTCAATAATGTTCATGTCTGGTGATTGGGCTGGCCAATCCTGGAGCACCTTGACCTTCTTTGCTTTCAGGAACTTTGATGTGGAGGCTGAAGTATGAGAAGGAGCGCTATCCTGCTGAAAAATTTACCTTCTGTGGTTTGTAATGTAATGTGCAGCACAAATGTCTTGATACCTCAGGCTGTTGATGTTGCCATCCACTCTGCAGATCTCTCGCACGCCCCCATACTGAATGTAACTCCAAACCATGATTTTTCCTTCATCAAACTTGACTGATTCTGTGAGAATCTTGGGTCCATGTGGGTTCCAATAGGTCTTCTGCAGTATTTGTGATGATTGGGATGCAGTTCAGCAGACGATTCATCTGAAAAATCTACCTTCTGCCACTTTTCCAAATGATCTACTAGAAGTCATGTTGTTATTTGTTGCTCTTACAACTGGGATCCACAACAAGACTTTTGTCAGGTAGTGTAAATATTTCCCTTTTAAAGAGAACAAATGTAGTCAAAGACTGCTGAACCTCTGAATGGCACTTTTGATCAACTAAATTACAAAAT
This sequence comes from Danio kyathit, assembly GCA_903798195.1. Classification (NCBI taxonomy): domain Eukaryota; kingdom Metazoa; phylum Chordata; class Actinopteri; order Cypriniformes; family Danionidae; genus Danio; species Danio kyathit. The sequence goes on along the minus strand of LR812525.1, from coordinate 81,117,224 downwards.
TGTTTGATATTTTAGAAATATTGGTAGAAATGTGTATAGTCCATAAAAAGTATGAAGGTAATCGTTCAGTTCTTCTCACGTGACTTGCGATGCGTTCACGGCATTTTTTTAACTAGGTGCGCCTGGAAAGCATAAGTGTGTTGCATCGCGCTGCGTGTGTGTCTTTTCCAAATTCATTATGTGCACGCAAGCCGCGTGCCTCCATTGGAAATAACGAACTTATGCACGCAAAAGATGCAATATGTGAAAGGCCCTTAGTTAATAGCCTCAGCCATAGTTAATCCAGTGTGTGTGCGTATTAGCCTTGGTGTCATTAATGCTCAGTCAACACTGTACATCATCTTATTCATCTTCTTAAATTTTCACACTGTTTTAGTGTTACTTTAACACTTTGTAGAGTGGCATCACACACTGTAAAAAATGCTGGGCTCCACACAATTTCTTCATGTTGTCTCAACACAAATCAATCAAGTTAACAATTCATTCACTCATTTTCCTTCGGCTTAGTCCCTTTATTCATCAGGGGTCCGCACAGCGGATTGAACCGCCAACTTATCCAGCATAGGTTTTACACAGCGGATGCCCTTCCAGCTGCAGCCCAGTACTGGGAAACACCCATACACACTTATTCACACACATACACTACGGACAATTTAGTGTTTTTAATTCACCTATAATGCACCTAAACCGGAGCACCCGGAGGAAACCCACGCCAACACGGGGAGAACATGCAAACTCCACACAGAAATGCCAACTGACCCAGCTGGGACTCGAACCAGCAACTTTCTTGCGGTGAGGTAAAAATGCTAACCACTGAGCCACTGTGCCGCCAGTTAACATAATTGTTTTTGCAAATTTAAGTGGATTGAACATAAAATTATTTAGTTGTCCCAAAAAAAAACTCAACAATTACTTTAATTCAGCTCATTTTACATAAGTAGTTTGAACAACCAGCAAAAACACTTTTTTGAGTGTGCATGCAGGATTTTGCCATGTGTCTACGTGTAGTCTGACGGATATATTTTAGAGTTTATAAAAGCATGGTTGTTTTTATAACAACTGTTGATTATTTTACAATGATTAGTTGGGAATTGCATCTATCATCCTGTTGATTTATGCCAAAATGTCACAAGCAGCAAGCAAATATTCACCGATCTGATCCATCTCAGCTAGCTATTCTGAGGTTCAGTGACACCTCTTCCTCTTTCAGAGCTAATCTGAATAACATCAGGCCTAGTGTGGTTGGAAAAGAGCGAAACAACACTCAAAATAACCCACTTTCCCCAAACACAGTTTCATATTCAGTAATTTTGTTCCTTTTTGTTTGTACTGGATGTTGTGGGAACACATACTATGCGTGTTTGTCTATTCCGGGTCTGTTTTTTCTCTCATTGGTTTTCTATTTCACTTGCTTACTCGACTATTGTTTTTAAAGACCCCCACCCTTCATTCATTCAAAGCCGTCGCTTGTTTTTGACAGACTTCTGTCTTCCGTCATCCCTGTTGCTGTAGCTCTGCTCCCTAAAAACAAAGCTGCTGCTTGCTAAACAAACCCCTGTATGTCTGCTCGTGTGCTTGCGGAACGCGGCGCATGTGGAGGCCTGCTTGATATCGTCCCAGTAGTCCACGTTCACTGCTGTTGGGCTGCCGAGTTACAAAGATGAGAGACAGAGAAAGCATGCACCTGCTGGCAAAACACTTGCATGTGTTTTTGTTTTGTCCACTGCAAGGTTGTTAAAATTAACGAAAACGGACGAAAAAATGAAAACTAGAATTGAAAAATCATATTTGTTAACTGAAATAAAAATAAAAATGAAAGTTTTTTAAATAATTAGAACTGAAACTGTATCCCTACTGAAAAAACCCAGTTCAAATCAGCGTTGGCTCCTTTTAGCTGGTCGACCAGCCTGGTTTTAAAGGGGTTTTGGACATTTGCAGGCTAGTTTTCCAGGCCAAAACCCCTCTAAAACCAGGCTGGATGACCAGCTAAACCAACCAACTAGCTGGTTTAGGCATAGACTGTAAAAGATATGGACGTAGTATCCGTGAAGTCACCCATAGGTTTCTGAAGAACGCAAAAAAAACTACAAGTAGGTGTGGCCAACCATCACCATTTTGTTTGCACGTCATCACACCGACCGGGGGATACCAAACAAGGGCAAAGAGGCGAAGCGTGAACAAAGCTACATACACCTGCTAGAATTTTGCTTAGACAGGCTTTTTTTTTGGGAGAAATGCTTAATACTTCATTACCTGCGACTCGTTTCTGTTCTGACCACATGTGTTTGGTTGTACACTATACCAATAGTGTTTAGACTTTTAAAAACACTGTTGTAATACATTGAGCTACTATAGTTCTTATGATGTTTTTCTACTGGAGGAAAACGTTAATCACTTCCAAATACTTAAAATATAGTCTGCGTTAGTAAATGCAAGGCTATTCATAAATCCAGTCATGACACTATATGACAACGCTTAAGATGACTGTTCTAGAGCCTACAGCTAATCAATCTGTCAGTGTGCATTCAAGTTCTAAAGAAAATTATAAATGATAAATTATCTTAAAACAAATACATTTATAGAGATGGTATGGCCACGTGAATGGTTTGTGAGCACAATTAAGTGCACACAGCATGCTATACCATCTGATAATTGTAAGAAATAATTCCAAAAAGCAATTGACTGTGTAAAGCCACATAAAACAAAACAAAAATACAATGTATATGCCGAGTTCAGCGGCTATAATCAGCCGGAATCAGATAAGGTGAAGTGACAGCGACCAGCGAGACCTAGCTGTCACTCAAGCAGCCATGCCCTTAATTATGCAGACTTAATTTAACTTATAAATTATAACACCCCCACCCACACACCCACTCACACACACACACACACACACACACACACACACACACACACACACACACAGTTGTCATGAAGGGTAATATTAGCTATATGAACCAAAATCGTTCTTTGAACCAGGCTGTAAACACTTTTTTTCTGCTGTGAAGTTGGCCATTTTAACAGTGGGCTCAATATAAATTGCAGTTTCAGTTACTTCCGTATTTGCTTCACGTGGTCGAACGGCATGTTGCCGCTTGGGTTTAAGCAGTTTTTTTCAGCAAGGTTGTGTAAATACAAAACTAACTGAAACTAACTAAAATTATGGCAAACACGTCCTTTATTTCCATCATAGTAAATGTATTTAATACATACTGTAAGCCTTTTAGAAGTAAATCTATTTATTTTGCGCTGCAAGCTATAGCACCACAGAGTCTGTAATCCTGCTGCCATTGGCCAGATCAAGCCGGTCCTCCTCTCCAGTCTTCCTCGCTGTTGCTCCCGCGACAAAAACAACAGCTGGACATGACAGTAGCATGGTGACAACATTAAATACGACCCGAGAAGACACTTAAAAGTATTAGTTTAACAAATTCGTGCCCAATAATGGGTTTTATTTCTGTATTAGTGATCGCAATCGCGAACGAATCGTTCTTTTTAACCGAATCTTCTAAGTGAACCGGTTGAACTAGTTCACCAAATCGAACTGAATCATTTGAAACGATTCGCGTCTCCAGTAACGTTAGGCACGCATTTACAAACAACTTACTTTTTTACATACCTGATACCCCGCTCAGGCTCGAAACAAACCAATATTAAGTTATCAGAACAGTAAACTGAGATCAGATTTGAGAAGCGCTGAACCGATAATACTGCGCATGCGTGATTCAGTGCAGTGAGTCGAACACAAACATTAGTACATGACAGCCTGCTGTGACTGAACTAACTTGAACAACTGCAGCGTGGGTAAACCGAGGGCTTAAATGAGAGGATCTGGCGAAACGTAAGTTTATTTCATAACAGAAAGTCGTAATGGAATTTAAACAAGTGAATCATGCTTTAGTTGGGTTGCAAAACATAATTGTAAGAAACCTTTCAGAACATGGTGATGTTTTAACTGACTGAAATGATGATTACTGACTACATATTTTTGATATGTTGAGTCCAAACTTGGGAAGATTATCACAAAATAACTTCCCATCACTAACTGTGTATCTAACCTCAGAAGCAGCCTTGCACACATATTATACTTAAGGCTGCTATCTTGTGGGCTGTTGTATTTGAGTTTGAGGATGGGTATATGGTAGTGGTAGTGTTCTTGTGTCAAAAGAACACAAGATGGAGCCTGTCTTGAGTTTTTATTATACAATATTTATTCTAATGATTTTGAATCATGCACCTAGCTAATATCCTAATTTACAAAAAAACAACAAACAAAAAATAATACTGAAATTAATTAAAACTAAACAAATTCAAAATTCATTAATTCATTTTCTTTTTGGCCTAGTCCCATTATTAATCAGGGGTCGCCACAGCGGAATGAACCGCCCAATTTCAAAATATAAAAACTAATAAAAACTAATAAAAACTAGTAAATGTACCTGTAAAAACTAATTAAAACGAACTAAATTTGAAAACAAAAAGTCAAAATAAAATAAAAACTAAAACTATTATAATCTTCTACTGCATCTTACATTCACCATACCTGTTGTAAACCATTAGGGGATGCTGCGGTCTCTCCGGGAATGTCATATTAGCTTGTCTAAAGTGAGAGACGAAGCCGCTGATGACCCTGCTCATTTGCTCTAAATGCCTGGATTGCAGGAACATTAGGAATTGTTCACATGCGAAGGCTGTTGTCTATTGCGGGCAGGCTATTATGATAAGCAGACGTAATGGGTGTTGTAATTTTTCATCAAACTGCTCCAATACGGGCGGCTTATGAAGCCGGTCACGCAAAAAGCAGATGCACCATAATGATGCTTCTATAATAACTTAAGAGAATGGTCTCATTTTCCTGTTTTTTCTTTTTTCTAAGTGATATGGCAGCATCGCTGAATCTCTCTCTCTCTTTTTCTCTCCTCCCAAACATAACTTATTTAGAAATAAAACCAAGTGGCATTAATAACGCGTTAAAAGGGATGGAAATTTGTCTTGGAAATGTTTGAAGGATTGCTGCCAGGAGGGCTGGGAATTAAAATGGCCTCTGGTGCGGCACCAACGGACAGAAAGAGAGGGAGGCGAGAGGAATATTTCAAATAAGAATAATGTCATCATGGAACAATTTTCAACCCTATGAGGCCATAACACACACACACACACACACACACACACAGATCTCCTAGGCCTTCAAATGACACAATATAAATGCTCTGTCCCTCACGCCCGGCAGATGATGTCTGATATTCCATCCTTGTCGTTTTATTAAAGATTTAAACAGTTTTGCATCTCAAACAAATACTCGCCAGCCGATTTCCCTGACACCGGCAGCCTCTTTTCGTCACCGCACAACCTGGGAACGGAAACGGGGAGGGGGAGGAGAGTGGGGGCGCGGCGCTATATTATATTTCCAAGTGTGTATTTAATAAATGTAAAGAATACATTATTTTATATTATCAGTGCTAAAGGGCCCCAGTGTTAGATTTAGAGGAATATGACTCCTGTCAGATGAATGGGAAGATGGGAATGAAGCGGATGCGGTGATGAGCGGGAGAAGCCGAATCTCATGACATTACCATTATGAGTCCTGCGACTATTAGCATGCGCCGAGGCTGTTCCTCACAATGTGATCTCTCCTTATTAGTATTAATAATAATGAGAATATTCCGCTTTAATATATCTGTATGTTCAAGCTCATATTAACTGCTTTTGTGAGGGAATGAAAAGATGACTTCTAATGACATCCATGCTTTTATTTCTCTGCCTTTCATCTGCAGTCTTTCGGCGATGACTTTATCGCTCTTGTCATTGTTTTATCAGGCGCCTTCGCCTCATTTCATCTCTCCGTCTGCTACTTTCTTTCTCGCTCGGTTCGCTCTAAATCGCTTACATTTACGACACGAGTCTCTGTGTTTGTAAGAAATATTTGTAGTTATGCGTTATTCCCAGTTGACGTGCGTCTTTCGTTCCCCCTCCCTGCGCTCAGATGGCGTTATCAATATCCACCGGTCTGACACCGCCTATGCCGTATCAATAAACATTTTACAAAGTCCGATTTTGCTGCATCTGAATTATTTATCACGTGTGATAAGGCTCTATATTTTGTCGAAACCCAACCCTAAGTGGCGGATCTGGTTGCTTGTATGTTTGCCTTGGATCTTTAAAAGCAGTATCAAGATGGGGCTGAGATCGACCAATTTGGCCTGCTCTGGGAAGATGATGGTGGAGGGCTGTCAGACCCAGCGACTCCCCCCAAAACTGGCAGTGACGTTCTGGGTTTGTCTCAAACTCAAAGGCCTGTCGCCCTATTGGAGGCGTCAGGCTGCAGTTCCACGCGGCCCGCTGCTGCACCGAGGAATGTGCCATCCGCAATGACTGATCCTGTCAACCCATCCGCGATCCCTTTCTGCAGGCTGACAAACACGGAGGTCACAGCCGACAAACAGATCCTGAATTTTTAATATCTACACCTTTAAGGGATTGCCTCGCTCAGGTGCAATGGCCGGCGACCATTCTAATGGTGATGATCATTATAAAGAACAGTGTGTGAGTGACTGTTGGTCCAATTTTCCAATCGGCGATAAACAATAAACATCTCGAGACTCTAGTATAAACACGATTAAAGACTTGGCTCTCATAACTCCGGCTTTTTCCCAGATTGTGGAGAGAACACTTAGCAGATAGGGCATGATTGCAGAAGCTGGGCTTTTGTTCGAGGAAATCGAGGACGATCTTAGCATGGCGGAAAAAACTGTTGAATACATTAGCGCTGAATGCTGGAGGGGGCCGCTCTTCAGCGCTACAGCTTAAGTGCTACTGTTGCAAACCCAATCACTTTGGCACACAGTTGGAGGGCCACTGTGGCGTTTTTTGAGACTAGCATTCAGTCAACACTTTTCAGATATTCTCAATTCTTTTAAACACTGCACATACTTTTTTTGGACGTATTTTGCTTGTTTCGTTTTAGGTCTGAAACTTTTTTGGCCACTTAAAAGCAAAGTTTGCACAGTCTTGATGGATTTTTGCTTTATTTTGCGTATTATATTATATGAGTTCAATTTATTTGATCTTTATTAAGGGAGGTGTCACAATCACTGAAGAACTACAAATCTGCCACTTTAATAAACTACAAATGCCATCATGCACCTCACTCACACACCTGGCCCAGATTCCCCTTGATTAGGTGCTTGAAGCTGCGGTCACACTAGAGTTTGTGCGTGCGAAATTCTGTCGTACGGCGCTGCGAAAAGGGGCGGGATTAAACATGATGATTAGACAAAAAAAATGAGCGATTGGTTCATGTTTTAAATTTCAGTTCAGAGAGGTCATGTTTTGATCCTCGATTGGTCTCACGCAGTCAAGTGATGCAATTTCGCAGGTCAGAGTTCATCAAGCTTGAACTTTGCATCTCAACGACCTGCGAAACTTGACACATCACCTTGCATTTCCGGTCTGACCATTCGCGTGGGTATGAATGGAAGTTTATGGGGAGAATAGTCCAGTGTGACCGCAGATTAAGTGCTACAGTTGCAAACCCAATCACTTTCGCACACAGTTGGAGGGCCACTGCGGCGTTTTTTGAGACTAGCATTCAGTCAACACTTTTTAAATATTCCCCATTCTTTTAAACACTGCACATCCTTTTTTTGACTTACGATGCTGGTTCCGCTTTAGGTCTGAAACTTTTTTGGCCACTTAAATGCAAAGTTTGCATAGTCTTAGTGGATTTATTTTGCATTTTATTTTATATAAGTTTAATTTATTTGATCTTTATTAAGGGAGGTGTCACAATCACCTGCGATCCAGCCTCTTCACATCACTGAACTACAAATCTGCCACTTTAATACACTACAAATGCCAACATGCACCTCACTCACACACCTGGCCCCGATCCCCTTGTTTAAAAGCTTAAATAACACTCTTGCAAACCCAATCACTTTGGCACACAGTTGGAGGTCCACTGCTGTGGTTTTTGAGACTAGCATTCAGTCAACACTTTTCAAATATTCCCCATTCTTTTAAACACTGCACATCCTTTTTTTTTTTGGATGTATTTTGCTTGTTTTGCTTTAGGTCTAAAATTTTTTGGCCACTTAAAAGCAAAGTTTGCACAGTCTTAGTGGATTTATTTTGCTTTATTTTGAGTTTTATTTTATGTGAGTTTAAATTATTAAGGGAGGTGTCACAATCACCAGCAATCCAGCCTGTGCAGATTGCTGAAGAACTACAAATCTGCAACTTTAATGAACTACAAATGCCATCATGCACTTCACTCACACACCTGGCCCAGATTCACCTTGATTGCAAACACACACAGCTGAAGCCATTCAGGATTAATCAGATGGACTATAAACACAGCATACATCATGGCTGAGTCTTGTTTCTGTTTTAGAGCATCACATAAGCATTTTCCTTGCCTTGTTTAGCTGTGTTTTTGAAAGTGGTGGGCAAAGCGAGGCCTCGTGAAGCACTGAAACAGTCGAAGCAAATGTGTCAAAGCCTCAATGTTTCGAGACCCATCTCCACAGTGACACCTAGTGGTCATTTTTATGAATTGCTCTGGAACAGTTTATGCAAAGAAAATGTTAAGAAAATTGAGGTATTAAACCGTAGCTATAGATGCTAGTTTTTAATGCTCTGTTCTTGTAATGTGTTTTGTTTTAACATTGTTTTTCTAAACACTGTAGTCACATGACCTGGGTGTTTGGAATCACCCTAGTCACATGACCTGGGTGTTTCAGATCATGCTTCAGTGCAGTGATTTGGAACACTTGCGCTTCGGGATCTTGACACTGTGTCGAAACATCAGTTTCACATCAGCCATCTCTAGTTGTTTACCCTTGCCTTGTTTTATTGTTTACGCTGTTGTGCCGCCTGACCTTTCGCCTGTTTGTTGACTATGTTCTTGGATTACGTTTATGCTCCTGTTTGCTACCTGTTTGACCATTGCCTGCCTGACTACTCTTCTTAATAAACTGCATGTGGATCCTCACCTCTGTTGTCCATGACTCTATGTGTCAGGAGGAGGTCATGGAACAACAACATGTTTTTACTTAAAGCAACCATTTTGAAAGGGGATATTAATTTACTAAGGGCAAAATTAATTTGTAGTGCATTTTCTTACTGAAGTATTACTTATAAACTACAATAAATCTAAACTGAATTCCAAACCTAAAAAAAGTTTTGTTAAATTCACACTTAAGTATATTATTTTTATGTTACTTCTCTTTTGGGACTGTACATTTTTCACAAGGGCAATTATATCCAGCTGAAAGAAATATGGCAAAATATTAAAGGGAAACAAATTATTTCTGTTTTTTTGTGAAATTAGAACTTAGTGCTATATGAATATTTTAAGAATGAACAGAATCGAAATCAAGATCTTTAATACTGACTACGTTCACATGGACATCATTAATCAAATTATTTACCTTAATCGGAATAAGACAATAATATAATTAAGGTGTTTACATGAGTTGCTTTCTGAATGTTCTTTTCATGATCCCGTTTTACATGTTATAGCACATAACTCGATTAACGTCATTGCGTCATTGCCACATTTCCTCTGTAGTTTCATTTTTAATTTGTTGACTTTAACTGCAGTTTGGCACTTTCACTTTCATTGAGGAACATTTCATGCATGCCCACTTTGACAAACGAGATGTTGGATGTGAGTATGAACTGCTGGAAGAGTGTTGTTTTAATGGAATTTGATACCGCACGCCATATGGCAAAACAATCTCTGCATTTCGCGGTGTGTGTGGGTGTCTGTGGTCCTTTTCGGACTCGGTAGGTGCAGAGAATAGTGTCAAACAGTCGTGTTTGTAAAGACTATCCTGTCGCAAAATGCGACAAAAATCCTACACGAAATAGTTTGATTACGATGTTTACATGTCTGTACTGCACTTCAGTAATGCGACTAAAATCAGCATACTCCACATGTCTTAATCTGATTTCTGTTTAGTTCGATTATGACCTTAATCGGATTAAATTCATCAAAAATCGCTGTTTACATGGTAGACTCTTAATCAGAGTATTGTCTTAATCGTATTAAAATCAGATTATTGGTGCCCATGTAAACGTACTCACTGTTTGCTTCACAAAACAATCATATATTGAAACTTAAAATATTAAAAACCCTCTATTCCCTCCTCAATTTGTGTATGAAAGAATCCTTTCATTTGCTTTATTACTCATATAATATCAGTTTCAACCATTTCACATGGAGTTTCAAAATAAAAGCGCAATTTTGCCATCTAGCTGGTGCTACGTATAAGAAAATATTTTCCTAAACAATGACAATGATTACACCAGTTGCGCGAGACCGCTGCAGCCTTTAGAACGCAAAATAAATAGCTTCTCCTCAAAAGCAGTTGATTTGATGTCGATTTGAAGGCGAAGTGATTGTCTGAAAAACATACAATTTTCACAAGCTTTGCGTTTTTTTTTTTTTACAGGCAAGAAAAGGGGACAAAGGGGCCCGACGCCCAGCCGGCAATTGGGCAATAAAGAGTCAAGTAGTTGTTGTCGAGGCTCGCTCGTCCTCTTTGTGTTCGAAACACAAGTGGAGAGCGCATCATGAACTTCTCATCGGAGTTAGGAGTGTGTGTTGTTTGGCAGCGGAGGCAGCTAGTGTTCATTAGCACTGCTAGAATGCCTTGAGGCATGTTGAGGAGGGGAGGCCGAGGGGAGGGGGTGGGGGGGGTCGGTTTGTATGGAAATTGACCAGTGTGCTGTAACTGTTCGCCTGGCGCAAGTCTTTGAAGTGGAGCTGTTCAACACTGCCGCTGTCTTTGTTCTTGGTAATTGCCTAAATGATCTCAGTGGAGTGCGGGGCCACGCTACAACTGAACTAATCCAAGGCCTGCCCAATAATTTGACATCTCATCGTGCCCCCCTTCTAAATGACTCCACCGACCACCATTCTGTTTAGTGTCTTTATTAGCCCATCCGAGAGGAATCAAGAGGTGGTGGGGGGGGTTGTTTTGTGTTTGTTGTTGGAACAAGGGGCATGCAGCACGCTTAACCCCCCCCCCCCCCCCCCCCCCCCCCCCCCCCCACCACATCCTTCTTCAACTCATCTTATCCTCTCTCTGCCTTTCTCCGGCCATTGATATGGAAATGAGGCCAGGCTCCATTTGCAAATCAGGGAGGAATAATTAGTCCGGAGCACTTAGCAACAACAACAATAATACATGCCTCTGATCCGGGCTGAGCTGCCCTCTCTTTGTCGTTTAACCCGCCGCTGGCAATCGGACAAGCCCTGCCGTGATGGAGCCCCCCGTGGGGAGGCAGAGGAGGGGGGGGAGCGTGCGGGAGTACAGTGCAGGGGCAGCGCTGGGGCACGGGCAGGGTTCAGGAGGCCAGCGGAGCATTGGAGCAGAGCCTTCAGCAGAATCAGGCCTGGCCCACAGCCTGATGCCCAGAGCCCACGCTGGGGTCAACTTCACAGCGCCGCACTCGCTCTTTCACTGTCATACGCACACACTCGCGCTGGTCCGGGCCAGGGGCCGCATGCTTTACAGGAGCTAGGCTAATGCCTGTGCGGGCTGTGTTTATCATAGTCCACAACAATCGAGGGGCTTTTCTTTCAGACGCTGCAGATGATATCACTGGTCTGGTGTACAGATCATTAAATCCCATAAACAGTTGTAGTCAAAATTATTAGCCCTCTTCTAAAGTTATATATATACTAAACTTAGTATATATACAGTTGAAGTCAGAATTATTAGCCTCACCTTTAAATTTTTTTTCTTTTTGAAATATTTCATGAATGATGTTTAACAGAGCAAGGAAATTTTCACAGTATGTCTGATAATATTTTTTCTTCTGGAGGAGGTCTTATTTGTTTTATTTCCGCTAGAACAAAAGCAGCTTTTAATTTTTTAAGAACCATTTTAAGGTCAAAATTATTAGCCCCTTTGAGCTAATTTTTTTCCTGATAGTCTACAGAACAGACCATCGTTATACAATAGCTTGTCTAATTACCCTAACCTGCCTAGTTAACCTAATTAGTTAAGTCTTTAAGGGTGCTTTCACACTAGCACTTTTGGTCTGCACCCGGGTTCGTTTAACGTCATAGTACGGTACGTTTAGCTAGTGTGAACGTGTCTTCTAAACTCGGGTGCGCACCCATGAACCGTACCCGAGTCCACCTGAAAGAGGTGGTCTGGAGTACGGTTCATGCAAACTCTGGTACGGTTCACTTCTGGTATGAATGCAATCGTACCAAATAGCGGAAGTGAACCGGCAACTGTACAACAAACTATCGTTTTCATAACGTTCATTCGTGTGTGTGTGTGTGTGTGTGTGTGTGTGTGTGTGTGTGTGTGTATATGTGCGCCACGTATTGTACCTTTAGCGGGACTGAGCCCGCAGTAATACACAGTGATGTCTGCTTGTCTCCTCCAGAAACAGCTTCTGCAGACACTGTGTGATGTTCTGAATGTTTATAATATTTTTGCGGCAGACAGACGCGAGTCGCTTTCTGTATGTCCAAAACTAAAAGATTCAGTAAAAGCAAATCGACCGCGATGTGCGGAAGTCTCCATTTTGGCGCTTTGCTTTCGTGACTGTCACCTAGCAACAGCCGTAAACAAAACAGCAGCTCTATGACGCAAGCGTACCGGGGTTCAGAAGGAAAAAAGACAGTGTGAACACAAACCAACCGAGAAGGTGGCAAGGGGGGACAATCGAACTTGGGTACGGTCCAGGCAATTGAACCAAGTGTGAAAGCACCCTAAATGTCACTTTAAGCTGTATAGAAGTGTCTTGAAAAATATCTAGTAAAATATTATTTGCTGTCATCATGACAAAGATAAAATAAATCAGTTATTAGAAATGAGTTATTAAAACTATTATGTTTAGAAATGTGTTGTGAAATGTGAAATCTTCACTCTGTCAAACAGAAATTGGGGAAAAAAATAAACAGGGGGGCTAATAATTCAGGGGGGCTAATAATTTTGACTTCAACTGTGTATTAGGGCTGTACTGATAAACGATATATATTGTATTTTATTTTGTATATTATATTGTAGTGCGGTAAAATGTATGTCAATAACAATGATAAGCTCTGGACTTTTTTACTCTGCATTGATCTAAGAGCCAGTCACACAGCGGAAATGTGCAACAATCAGAATCTAGAAGTGTGTTGATATTATGTGCCGATTTTTTTGCCGCTGAAAATTTGTCGGCTGAATATGTTTTGCCATTTAATGGACCTTTTCATTTTTGTGGTTTCAGTTATTGTTGGGGTACTCTTTTAACTCTGGAAGCATTAACAACTGATATCGAAATTTGTGTTGATATCATTCAATATAGAAAATAATTATAGGGACATTTTTATATAACATTTTTAATAGTTTAAAGTGATCTATTGTCTGGGTTGGTGTTGTATAAAAACCTTATAATAAACAGCCAGCACATTTTCTGTTATTTTACAGATTTATTTCTGTATATATATATATATATAAAGTTTTTATACATTATATTATATCAAAACTACTAAAATGTCAATAAAAGTCACTTTGTTGAACTCTAGAGTTGAATTTTCAACATCAAACATTGACAGAGCAGAGATCAAGGTCCCATAATGCAATTCACAACCGTAAATAAAAGGAAAACACTTGTGAATCAAAATATTTTTTACAGTATATATATATATATATTTATTTATTTATTTATTTTTTTTATTTTTTTATTATTATTATTTTTTTTGTTTCAATTTCTGTTTAACAAAGAGAAGATTTTAGGGTAATTAGGCAAGTTATTGTGTAACGATGGTTTGTTCTGTAGACTATAGACAAATATATATAGCTTAAAGGGGCTAATAATTTTGACCTTAAAAGGATTTTTTAAAAATTAAAAACTGCTTTTGTTCTAGCCGAAATAAAACAAATAAGACTTTTTTCGGAAAAAATATTATCAGACATACTGTGAAAATTTCCTCTCTCTGTTAAACATCATTTGGGAAATATTTAAAAAAGAAATTCAAAGGGGGGCTAATAATTCTGAATAATTGTTATATATATATATATATATATATATATATATATATATATATATATATATATATATATATATATATATATATATATATATATATATTTCATGAGTGCTGTTAAACGGAGACAAGGTTTCCATTAATCAATGTTTCCATTAAAAAAAAATCGAAATATTATCATTTCTGTTAAAAAATATATCAAAATATGATAATTTCTGTAAAAAAATATATCAAAATATTATCGTTTCTGTTAAAAAAAAATGTATCAAAATAGTATTGTTTACGTAAAAAATAAAATAAAAATATTATCGTTTCTGTTAAAAAATATATCAGAATATTATCAGTGGAAATTCAATACACACAGACGACTGGACTAGCTAGCTAAACTTCCACATATTGATTTACACGGTGCTAGACTGCTACTGCTACTTTGTGTATATCACTCTAAACACTGAGGTCCCTCGGGTGTAATTAAGTATAATTCTATTGCTTACAAATTTTAATTTTGTACTTATATTTTTAGATTATATTATATGTGTAATTGTATTTATTGTAATTTCTTTTTTAAAACTCTACTTTTACATATATTAATATTATATGTTAGGCACTGTACAAAAAACCCTGGTTGCCTTAAATATTGAAGCTGAATCAAAATAACCTTATGACTCCATTGAGCTATATTACATTAAACTGACCTAAAACAGCCTGCGTAACTTATAAAATTAAGTTAGAACATGATTAACTTAGTTTAATAAGTTACAATGAACTGAAACATATGCTGTCATGACTAATTGATCATATCATTGTTTACAGTGTAGGGTCTGAGAGTAACGCAGTTTTGATTCTCTGTATGTCCTGTACATGTGGTTGAGTTGACAACAAAGCTGACTTTGACCTTTGACTTTGATATGTTTCTACTGTATGTACCCTCAAGTCCCTATAGGCTCATAATAGTTTAATAACAAATGTATAATAACTAATTTATTTTGTGTTTGCTATGATGACAGTACATAATATTTTATAGTTATCTAGCAAGATATTTAGCTTAATGTGCAATTAAATGCTTAATTAGGCAAGGTATTGGACAACACTGATTTGTTCTGTAGACAATCGAGAAAACAAAAAATCTTAAGGGGGCTAATATTTTTGACCTTACAATAAAACCCCCTTTTATTCCAGCAAAATTAAAACAAATAAGACTTTCTCCTGAAGAAAATATATTATAGGAAATACTGTGACAATTTCTTTGCTTCATTAACATCCCTTGGGAACACAGGAGGACTAATGATTTTTGCGTTCAACTGTACACGCAGGACGGTTGTGGGAGGAAGTCTGTCATAGTGTAATGAAGAAAGCCCCCACCGCTTCCCTGTGCTGGGACAGGACCAGTTGAGAGATATCAGGTAGACCAAGGTCCCGTATAAAAGCGGCCCCTATGAATTATAAATCATAGGCCACCAGAGCCACAGCCTGTGGGATGCTGAGGGGGTGAAGAGGGACATGTTCCCGGAACAAAGGACAGCCACGGGAGGGGTCAGGTTAGGCAGGGGGAGGGCGGGATGATGGGGTGTCATACGGCGAAGGATGATGAAGGACGCTACATTTAATATGTTTGTGTGTGTGTGTCTCTGTGGGTGTGTGTAGCTTTCTTACATCGTGAGTACAAGAACAATGTCTGTTTGAAAAAGTAACCTCACAAGCAAATTAGTTGCTATTAAACAGAGTGTTATACCAAGAATGATAACTATAAAGGTAATTATAATACTAATTATACCTGCATATACAGTTGAAGTCAAAATGATTCACCCTCCTGTGATTTTATTTTCCTTTTTCAAATATTTCCCAATGATGTTTAACAGGACAAGGATTTTTTTTAACAGTATTTCCTATAATATTTTTTCTTCTGGAGAAAGTCTTATTTGTTTTATTTCGGTTGGAATAAAAGCAGCTTTTAATTTTTTTTTACACCATTTATGGTTAATATTATTAGCCTTCTTAAGCAATATTTGTTTTCGATTGTCTGCAGAACAAACCATCATTATACAATGACTTGCCTAATTACCGTAACTTGCCTAGTTATCCTAATTAATCCTTTAAATGTCACTTTAAGCTGAAAACAAGCATCTTGAAAAATATTTAGTACAATATTATTTACTGTCATCATGGCAAAGATCAAATAAATCAGTTATTAAAACTATTGTGTTTAGAAATGTGTTGAAAAATAACTCCTCTCCGTTAAACAGAAATTGGGGGAAAAATTTTACAGGGGGGCTAATAATTCTGACTTCAGCTGTATGTCCCTTCCAAAGAATTTAGTTTATTATTAAAAGAGTGCACTACTGTTTAGCAGCTTTAAATGCTTGCACTTCAAGTAGGATTTATTCTCAAAATATTTCAAATATTGTATTTTAAAATCCTTCTTCATATGTATGACATAATATATTTAATGCTATGCTTCATCTTTGGTATGAATGAGCCTTTAAAAAAACTTGGCTTTGTTTGGTCTCAAAATCCAAATGGTGTCTTTTTAGCAAAACAATCAAAAGAACAAACAAACAAACACACACAGCAGCAGTATTTAATATACTTTTCTTTCGACAAATTATCTCAAAATAATATCAGTGGAAATTCTATACACACAGACGACTGGACTAGCTATCTATACTATATTGATTTACACAGTGCTAGACTGATACTGCTATTTTGTGCATATGTTTGTGTACATTAAGGGCATTTTGATAGTAAAAACAGTCTGAAATTAGACAGAATTATATTTCAGGACCCCCTGTGTTCTCTTGCAATTTAGTTTTTTTTCTAACAGGCAATTATGTTGTCCACAGAAATTATTTTTGGTTCTAAAGAAATTAGGGTGGCTGAGAGAGCTTTACGTGCTGCAATTTAAGAAAACGCGTGCAATTACAAAAAACGCCAGCAAATTAAGAAAAGATCTTCATCCGTTTCACAGCACGTGCTGCAAATCCTCACAGCGCATACACATTACAAAAATGCGCTGCATTTTCTCACAACGCAAACAAATTGCAAAAACGCGCAGAATTTTCTCACAACGCAAACAAATTAATAAAACGCGCAGAATTTTCTCACAACGCAAACAAATTAATAAAACGCGCAGAATTTTCTCACAATGCAAACGAATTAATAAAACTCGCTGAATTTTCTCACAATGCAAACAAATTAATAAAACGCGCTGAATTTTCTCACAACGCAAACGAATTAATAAAACTCGCTGAATTTTCTCACAATGCAAACAAATTAATAAAACGCACTGAATTTTCTCACAAAGCAAACGAATTAATAAAACGCGCTGAATGTTCTCATAACGCAAACAAATGACAAAATTGCTCTGCATTTTCCCCCAACATAAACAAATTAATAAAATGCACTGCATTTTCTCACAATGCAAACGAATTAATAAAACCCACTGCATTTTCTCACAGCGCAAACAAATTACAAAAACGCACTGAATTTTCTTACAACGCAAACAAATTACAAAAACGCACTGAATTTTCTTACAACGCAAACAAATTACAAAAACGCACTGAATTTTCTCACAACGCAAATGAATTACAAAAACCCACTGCATTTTCTCACAACGCAAATGAATTACAAAAACGCACTGCATTTTCTCACAGCGCAAACAAATTAATAAAACGCACTGAATTTTCTCACAACGCAAACAAATTACAAAAACGTGCTGCATATTCTTACAACGCAAAAATCATGATCGCGATATATATATCCATGCCTAATATCTGATGGCCAGAAAGGGTTTTTATAAAAAATTTACTTTAATGTGTGATATGATTGAAAAGTGGTCATAAACAAAATATTTTCTCAATTCAAATGAGTAGTGGCTCGGGCCCGGAAACAGTATTTCATACGTCATGACAAGCAGATACAGTATGAATGTGAGTAGTTTGAATGGAACTTAGACAGACTACATCTGCCATTTTGTGATCATCCCCTACCTGCGTCAGTTGCGTCGCTTCACTCCCATTCATGAATTCTCTCACGGTGCATCATGACATAGCGTAGCGTCCATCCGATGCATACTTCAGAATCTCGCAGGAAGTAGTACAGTAGGTCATCTAGGTACTTTTTGCATACTGTTTTTTGAATTCTATGAATTTGGATATACTATTTGGATATATATATATATATATATATATATATATATAATGTAAAAGTTTTAAGAGAAACTGCAAACGCATATTTTTACCCTTATATTTTAAGACAAAAATCTTAAATCACTTGACTGCAAATCCTTGTTTATCATACCAGGAGAGCTTTCCTTAGTTCTTTATTCATTAGCCTGAAGCACACAGGCATATCTACAATCTAAAGAAATCATCCTGCTACATTTTATACTTTCAAAATAAAGGCCTGTTATTTCAGACTCGCTGAAAAGTGGCCGAAATATGTAGCCTCGCCTGCTGTTGAGACGTCTCTGCGATGAGGAATTTCCTAATGCATACGTGTGTGCTGAAAATCCAAGCAACCTGTCTACTGAAGGTGCACCGTAGGTGGTGCTGCCTGGTCGGTCGGTCCTGTCTGGTCGGGGGCCTCTCGCTCTCTGCTATTGGCCGTCAGGGGCCTGGCTTTGGCCCAGTTAGGAGTGGGTGAATGGAAATATAGTTTTTTGGGGTCCATGCTGATGAAAGCTTGATTGATGTGGTGTCAGGCGCTCTGTGATGGATTAAATTGTGTGTGCAGACGGCTGTGGCCCCGGCCAGTCATGGCTGTTGCTGCTTTTTCCGCGAGCCACTGCCGCGGCAGCTTTAAGAAAATTTGATTTTCGCAGCTCAGAAACAAACCGCAGCCCCTTTCTCTCCGCTGCCTGACTTCCATTTAGTTTGAGAGTGCACAAGTGATTCTTTATTGGATGAAATCTGCACTGAATTGGATAAAGTGTTAGAGCGCTGAGCCATCTATCACTATCAGCACCCGGCTCCCGTTTCGTCTTAAAAGAAAAGAATGAAAGCAAAAAAAAAAAAAAAAAAGTGAAAAGAGAAGGCTCCGGAAAAAAAATAAAAAATAGACAGCCATAGGATGTTAGAGATTTGAAAATTAACTGTGGAGTAAAGGAATATATATCTTTGTATCCTCTATTCCTTCTCTGCTAAGCCTGTTGCCTCGGTCAAAAGATGTCAAGTCCTTTCTCTATACAGCTCAAACCCTGAACCGCCCGCACACACAAGAGGGAATGTTGCTGTCTTCAGAAGAGTATTTGGTTAACCCTTTGACACGTATCATCGAACCAGAGAGATCACTTCAGGTTGGACTCTAAGGTCTGCAATTGAGCTAGTGTTACTAGAACCTCCTGAAGATCTTAAACCAGCATTCATACCACAAATAGTTTAAAACCTGTAGAATTTATCATTATAGAATTTCACCTGTAATTTGAGGATTTTTTTATGCATTTTATGTTTTGATTGTTTCATCAATCTAATATTTGTCCATTTTCCATTTGTAAACAGATGTTCCACGTTACAAATAAGAATAAATTGCATTAGAATGTTATATAAAATGATCATGCTGGTAAAATGTATATAAATATGTTGTAACATTGTATTCTCAGTAAAATTAGATGAATAATATGCAGTGTTGGGGAAAGTATTTTAAAGTAAACTTTAAAAAGTAATACATTACAATATTGATTTATTCCCCAAAAAGTAACTAGTTGCATTACTTAGTTACTTATTATGGTAAGTAATTTTGAGTTACTTTTGCATTACTTTTTCTGACCTGGTGAGCATTGATCTCTTTCAGAACTTTTTTTTTTTTTTTTTAAATATAGAAGCTGTGCATTTAACGACACACTGTACAACCTTCATTTGCCTTTAAAAAAAACATATTTTTAAAATTTTTATAGGTTTTCATATATTCTCTTTTCCTTTTTTTTTCCACGCGTTCAAAATGTGAATATTTCCATCGCAGAAATGTAAGGCTCTGCCATCTTCCTTTCTGTCTGTTCCTGCATTCTCTCATTGCGTGCGGGATTCAACGTGACTACGTTCATTTTAATTCAGCTATTTATTTTTTAAAAGCAAATTAACTAAACTAAAAAGTAACTTGCAATACATTTTTAGGTAGCACTTTATTTTGATGGTCCATTTGAGTATTAGTAGACTGTCTGCCTAATATCTGTTGATCCTGCTCCTTCAACAGACATTTAACTGACTATAAGAAACTTTGAAAGTACATTTCAACTTACTCTAACCCTAAACCTAACCCCAACCTAACAGTCTACTTATAATTTAAAGAGAATTAGTTGGCATGTAGATGCAATGTAACTTAAATTCAACAAACTGACCATCAAAATAAAGTGTGACCTATTTTTAAAAAGTAACTGAAATATTATTACTTAATTTTTTAAAGTAATGCATCACTTCTATTACTTAGAAAAGTAATAATATTACGTAACTTGCGTTACTTGTAATGTGTTACCCCTAACACTGATAATATGACTTTAAAAGTGCAAGTCGTGAGGCATTTTAGCAATTGAAATGCTAAGGCCATTGTACACTCAAAGGACACTCTTTTTGTCAGCGTTTACTCTCTCGTGACTAAACAAAGAGCATCAATGTGATTGTGCAAACCAACATGCGAAAAGCCAGATGTAAATGCATCATTTAAAAAAGAATAAATGCCATAGGTTCATATTTTCGGTTTGACTTATTGTCAAAAACTGGTCCACCAATGAGATTGGCACTTTTGATAACATCCCTGGAGCTGAACTCAATGATGTAGCCAATAATGGAAAAGTTTTTTCTCTTTTTTTTTTTGTCAATTTTCCATTTTTAAACAGATGTTCCACACTAAAAAATAATAAAGAAATTGAATTAGAATGTTACATAAAATAATCATACTTGCAATATGTATCTAAATATTTTGTAGCAGAGTATTCTGAGTAAAATTAGATAAATGATATGACTTTAAAAGTACAAGCCGTGGGGCATTTCAGCAATTGAAATGCTAAGGCCTTTGCACACTTGAAGGACACTGTCACTCTTTTCGTCAACGTTTTAACACCTTGTGACTAAACAAATGCTCAGAAAGCCAGGTGTAAATGCATCATTTACAAAAAGAATAAATGCCTTCATTTAATCAGGTTCATTTTTTTGGTTTGACTTTATTGTGTGAATAAAACTCAATTGTGTGAGCTGAACTCAATGAGCCAATAACGGAAAGTTTGTTCCTTCAAAGGTTTCAAGTTTACACGACGATTTTAAAAATGATCTGTGTTTACACATCTGCTGGAATGCTGTATTTCTTGCCTTTAATCTTCACCTGCCCAAAAACATACTGTGCATGTGCATGACATCCTCATTTTAAAAGATTTTCGTTTCATTTATACGAATAGGCAGCAATGGCGTTTTTAGATGTTTCTTCCATTTTTCAAATTTACCATTTTTGGTTAAAACATTATGGAAACAGTCTCTGAGAAATACCGCCCGCTGCATGTCTCATAAGCTCCGATATGCAGTTTTAAAGTGGAGGTTCACTACAATATCATATTTTAAACTTTAGTTTATGTGTAATAAAGCTGTGTGAAAATAAACAGCATCTCTGAATGTAAGACGCTCAAAGTTCAATGCAAAGGGAGACATTGGCTTTTACAGAGTTAGCGTAGCAAAGCATGCAGTGAACGAATTTAGGGACTACAAAAAATGCATCCGTGTTAGTGAGATCACAAAGGCTTTAGGTTCCACGCATTCACTGCGCACATACACCCTGTGCAGCAAAGGGGCGTGAGCCAGAGGCGCTGTAATGTCACATCAGAGAAAGCTAAAATGCCGTCCAATCGCTGCTATTTCCACAGAGCTTCTTCTGTTTCTGTATTTGGGCTTCCAAAGAACACGACACAAAGAGAGAAGTGCCTCCAAATTAATTTTAATTATGTTCCAGAGAATTATAAAAAATATATAGCTAGCATTTGATGAAGGAGAGCTTCCAGAATCTCTCTCAGTTCCGTGCTGGACTCGGCTAAAAACTCCTCCAACCGACAAAGCTGTGGATTGTGATCTACAACCTGAAAGTATTTTTATTTATTAAAATTGATCAATTACATGCACAGTTTCCAGCGTCAACAGTATGTTGTATCAAGGACGTAACCAAAGATGTAAGCAACAGGAATTGCTCTTTGGCACCGCTAACAATTTAGGTACAAATTTATATTTATCAGTCAAACCCCTGTAAACATCCACAATCTTCAGCAGCGCTGCAGTGTCTCTCTATGCAGCCACTTTCCCTGCGTTCTACATCTCAAATATCAAACTCGCAAAAAGATATTTGAACGTTTCATATTACTTACTTTATGTGAAAGGCACTTGTCAGGTTTTATTTTAGAGAGCAGGCGTAAGGTTCAGCTGTGTGCTCTTCATTTTCTGTCTGATTGAGCTACTGTTTACACAGCACAAAAGCGCGTGCTTGTAGGGGTGTGACGTGGAGCCGATCCACGAATCACAGCACATTATGTTAGCTGACCAATCAGAGCCTCTTGAGGGCGGGCTTTTCAGAGGAACTAGGAAATATGACAGTGTTTTTCATGTTAGCTGAGTAGCTGTATATAATCAAAGTAAGATATCTGGAAAACAACGTGATTTTTTTTACAAATGAAGCATGAGCACACATTGCTTTGCATCTTATAAACACAACCAATCCTTAAAAATACACTGTGGACCTATGGAATAAAATCACTGTCATAAATATTTCGTGCATAAATAAAATTCACGCATCTGTAATTATAAAATCGTAAAGGAAAACGGAACGTACTCGTATTTTACGAGGGTACAATTCCTAAATCTGCGATTAGAACAGACACCAATACAATTTTCTTTGTCTGTTTGTATATGACTGATAAATTTACGATGGGTGTACTTTACAAACACAAAATACAGTTTCACCACGGACACGACAACCTGATTACGAGTACGAATCAAACAGCGACACTCCACTGTCAAAATTACATCACTGCTGTCACAGCCATTAATAAACAAGCGAGAGTCATCGATCACAACGGTGCGCTTGCTGGACACTCGAGCTCCCACTCACCATCTCAGGTAAGATTTTTGTTATTCCCTCTTTGAGAAATGTCCGTCATGAGCTGTAATAAAGTTGAGACTTAATGAGGTCCATTTTCGCTGTGTTTCTTGGACATTTAACAGAATCAAAATTAAGAACGGGCCGAGGATAGTGAGCATAATATAAGTTAACATTACAGGCAGCGAAATTGGTCCCCTGGTAAAATTACGAGTACGTTCCGTTTTCCTTTACGATTTTATAATTACAGATGCGTGAATTTTATTTGCGCACAAAATATTTATGACAGTGATTTTATTCCATATGGACCACCCCTTTAAAGTCCACATCAACTGAAAGCTGCTACCATTTTTTTTTCATATTGTGATGCAGTTTCTAGAGAAACGGAATATTAAATAAGAAAACAGTGGGCATGGCTTGTTTTTCTACTGCGAGCTGATTGGATGTAGTAAAGTAGGCATTTCATTCAGAAAGATCAGGATAAAGCCGCGGTCACACTGGACTTTCCTCCCCATAGACTTCCATTCATACGCACGCGAATGCGTCAGACCGGAAACGCAGGGTTTCACAGGTTGCTGCGGTGCAAAGTTCAAGCTTGGTGAACTCTGACCTGCGAAATCGCATCACTTGACTGCGTGAGACCAATGCAGGATCAAAACATGACATGGAGCAATCGCTCGCTTTTTAAATGCCTATTCATCTTGTTTAATCCCGCCCCTTTTCGCAGCGCCGTACGACAGAATTTCGCAAGCTCAAACTCTAGTGTGACTTCGGCTTAATAGTTTCAGAAGAGTTATTATAACCTAACACACTCCTCCTGCTCACCATTTCTGTTTGTTGTCAAAACTGACAGTTGGAGGGGCGTGGTTAAGTGTTAGCCCCGCCCAATACATCGGACAGACATAATCTGAGAATTAAACTGAAAAAACTGGACATGCAATTTTAGATTTTAATTAAAGATTACAAGTGCAAACTAAATTTTTTTTCTTAATGACATGCACAGATTAATTATTCACCACCAATCTTGCAATATGAGCTAACAAAACCAATATGGTTAGTTTTGATTTCATGTGTACTTTAAAGTCATCAGTGTGTAATGAAGATTTTTAAGTTTGCACGTGAAAGGTTTAGGATCGAAAAGGTGCTTTTGGTCACCATTATTTGGTCGAGAGCTGGACCAGAACACTTGCAGCCTTTTCCCGGGTCTTGATTTGTGTAAACATCCCCTCAGGTGTGGGTGGGGAGAACCACACAAGCAGCCCTGCCTCTTGTCCTTCAAACAAACCAATTAGCCTCTGATGTTTGTTTGCTCAGATCTAGCCATATCACAGCCATCCATTTTTAAACAGAAGGCCTGTCTGTCCCTCCCCTCTCCCATTAGCGCTGTGCTCTGAAGAGCAAATGGCCTTGAATTTAGCTCAGGGCAACGCTGCTGATGCACAGGGCACATCCATAAACACGCTCACATGCACACATATATATATTTATATATATAAACATACGCAGAGTGAAAGTTACAAAAGGATGGAAGGCACCCCGAAAGAAGGGAGAATTATTTAAAAGCGGCTCACTCCTATGTATTTCATTTGGGCATCCATAATTCATTTTAAAATGAACCGCAGATGATGTAAACCTGTCTGGCACGGCCACTTTGCTGAACCTTCGCCCCTAAAACATCCCTTTGGCTTGAGTGTCTTGCGGCGGAGGAAACCCAGCAGGCCCCCTCTCCTTTATCCAGCCTTAATAAATCATAGTGGGACCCGAGCAGCACTCATCGGCCCGCACGGAGATCTATAATGAGCCAGAGGAGCCAGGGGTCCACCTAACCTCTGCAGAAATATTTTATTAAGATTGTTTAAGCTACACTACAAGCAGTCAGACATGTTCAGACACATTTCCGAGACATCCGGTGTCATGGATAGCAGTGAGAATGTTTGCGAGGATGGAGGCTGATGCTGTGGGTTTTTTGTTTATGTTGTAGGAACAGATCGTCAACATTGTTTAAAATAAGTTGATTGTAGATTTCAAAAGTACAAAGTTCATTTTATATATATATATATATATACTTGTATACGTAATTAAACGTGTATTGGATGGAGTCATTTCACAAAATGAACCACATTTTAGGTGTAAAGTGTTGGGTTCCTAAATATAACCCAATATAATATCAAGTTCACTTTGACATTCTTGTTGTGTTTGCTCTTTTGCAAAGTATTCTAGCACAAACATTTTAACCTGTACAGATAAATCGGAAGAAATGTCTTCCAAAATGTCAGAAAAAAAACAACTTAACTTATGGAAATGTTCTTACACTCGCTTGATGTGGTTTTGGACAAAAAATAGTTAATGCGAATAATGAGATGGAAACGCATTTACAGAATAAATTCTGACGTGACGAACATTACACCCACGTGACAAGCTGTCTCCTTTATGCTTGCCTTACTTATTGTTTGGTTACCAGGTTACCAATACTACCCAGCAGGCACCGAACGTCACACAGATGTAAAATTGATGTTGGACTCCAGCGTCAGACTAACTTTGACGTCAAAACCCAACGTTTTAAGGTCAGACTTCAACATCAAAATTAATTTTAGTTCACGACATAAAGTCAACCTAAGATCAATGGCTAATGATGTTAGCTTTTGACTTTGTATGGACATCACGTTATGACATTAAACTGACGTTAAATATTAGATTAGGTAATTACACAACATAAAACCAACCAAAGATGAACGCCTACTGTGTGTTAGTCTTTGATGTTGGATGGATGTCGTCATATGATGTAAAAATGTAAAATTTTAGTTAGGTAATTACACAATATAAAATCAACTAAAGATAAATGTCGACTGATGTTAGACTTTGATGTTGGATGGATGTCATATCATGACGTAAAAATGATGTTAACTTTTAGTTTGGTAATTATACAACATAAAACCAACCAAAGATAAACGTCTACTAATGTTATACTTTGACGTTGTATGGATGTCATATCATGACATTAAAGTGACGTTGAATTTTAGTTAGTTAATACACAACATAAACCCAACCAAGGATAAACGTCGACTGATGTTTGACTTTGACGTTAGATGGATGTCATATTGTGACGTAAAAATTATGTTGAATTTTTGTTTGGTGATTACACAACAAGGGCAACCCAGTGGCGCAGTAGGTAGTGCTGTTGCCTCACAGCAAGAACGTCGCTGGGTCGCAGGTTCGAACCTCGGCTGGGCTGGGTCAGTTGGCGTTTCTGTGTGGAGTTTGCATGTTCTCCCTGGGTTCGCGTGGGTTTCCTCCGGGTGCTCCGGTTTCCCCCACAGTCCAAAGACATGCAGTACAGGTGAATTGGGTAAGCTAAATTGTCCATAGTGTATGAGTGTGAATGTGTGTGTGGAAGTTCCCAGAGATGGGTTGCGGCTGGAAGGGCATCCGCTGCGTAAAAATCGTGCTGGATAAGTTGGCGGTTCATTCCGCTGTGGCGACCCCGCAAGGGACAAAGCCGACAAGAAAATGAATGAAATGAATGAATGATTACACAACATAAAAGCAACCAAAGATAAACGTCGACTAATGTTATACTTTACCGTTGTATGGATGTCATATCATGACATTAAAGTGATGTTGAGGTTTAGTTAGTTAATGCCACAGCCTAAAACCAACCAAATATCAGTGCCAGATGATGTCGGTATTAGATGTCAGCTGACGTCAGTATAAGACAACAAATTGACATAAAATGTAGGTCACTTGACGTCGCAACCAAAATAGAACTAAAGATCCATGTCATATGACCTTGTGTGCCTGTTGGGTACAGTCAGCCACTCTAATAACTTGATGGAAACCACCTAATTCATATTTGTTTTTCTATTTTTGCCAATTTGAAAATGTTAGGATGGAAACATGGCTAATGTTATGATAGTAGGTAGTGACTAGGGATGTGCCAATGCTATTTCACTGCAATTTTTGATTTAGGGGCTAATTCGTATGAATTTGCACAGTCTTATTCATACATTTTGGTACGATTTCCTCATCCTCCAATGACAGTTGGGTTTAGGGGATGGGATTTGGTGCCTAAAGATTGTACGTTTTTGTATGACTGAACTTGTGTGAATTCTTACAAATTAGCCACTAAACTGAAAAACTGTAAAATAGTTGCATTTCTGTGAGATCAGGCTTGATGTTCAAGACTTGTCGACTAAACAATACTGCAAGTCAACAGTAAAAATTATAGTGAATAAATTGTTTTTTGTTGTTGTTCTTTGCTGAAAAAAAACAGCCTGGCTTTAACTGATTGACCAGCCTGGTTTTAGTGGAGTTATGGCCATTTCCAGGCTGGTTTCCAGCCATTTCCAGCCTGGTCTTAGCTGGTCTGGCTGGAAAATCACCAGCTAAAACCAGCTAAAGCCACCTTGACCAGCCTGGTTTAAGCTGAACATAGCCAGTTCGGCTGGGCTTCCAGCCATGCTAGCCTGGTCAAGCTGGTCTTAGCTGGTCATCTCCCAGCCTGACAAGCTAAGACCAGGCTGGAAATGGCTGGAAACCAGCCTGGAAATGGCCAAAGCCCCTCTAAAACCAGGCTGGTTGACCATCTAAAACTAGCCAGCCAGCCTAGGCTAGTTTAAGCTGTTTTTTCAGCAGGGTTGTTGTTGCTTTTTGGCTTTACAAAGACGTTAACTTTAACATTAACAAATATATTAGATACAATTCACCTTTTGTATTATAAGTTTGCTTATGTTGAAGCAGAAAGCAATATTTTTTATTTTATTTTACCTCAACGTGTTTGCTTTATATCACTTGTGGCAGGTTCAGAGAATCATAGGCTCAGAAGATGAGCAGGGTGATGGAGTATTTAGATTTAAAATGCAAAAGTTTTATTTCAAACAGACATTTTACAATTAAGTTTTACAATTATAATAACAGCATTTTATTCAGATTTAGTTAAAAAAAACATGAATTAAACTTATGGCAACCACAATCACTATATTAATATTTTAATGAATATAATACCCTTAAATATTTAGCTGCTGGTAATGTTACAGTACTTTTTATACACCTAAATGAATTTAAACAGTGACTGATAAGAGTTTAGTCATATCAGCTTCATAGTAACACTTTATCCTTGTTTTTGATGTAATCAGTCAAATGAATATTCTAAAAGAATACTTTTGAAGTCATTATTCTTGCCCTTACAATAAGGGCTTTGTGTACATCAAATATAGACACAATTGTAGGCGTTTTTAATTTGCCATATAAAGAAGTTTATATAAAACAATTCTGAGAACATTATTATTAGCCTATAAGCCTGATAGCTCTTTTTTTCTTTTAAAAAGAAATATACATGTACATTTGAAAAGGCTAAACGGTGTTAAAAATGAATCTACAGTGACCACATTATTCTCTTTGACTGTTGATTTTTTCCTTTACTGTAATGCATAAGTTATGCGCTCCTTATCAGCTCTGTTTGAACTTTCTAAGTCATGCGATTCTGCTATTTTTTTCTGATTTTAAATGAGCGAGAAAGAGACCTGGGCTTGTTCTCTCCTGCTTAACCAAAGACACAGATGCTATTTCTGCGATTAGGGCCAAACTTTCTTTGATACAGCAAAGACAGTCATTAAAGTGTTGCTGAGGCCGTCAGCTAAAAAAAAATCCCACCGTCCTCCTCCACCGCACCCCTGAGCGAGGATAATAGCACTTACATCCTTAATGCATCATTTTTTTAATAAGTTGGAAAATTGATAAGACCTTCCAACAAAGGGAAGTAGCGAGCGGCTGCCCTGACAGTAATAATAAAAGGTAAAGAAAAGTCTTTTCTCTTTGGATCCTTTTAAGTTGCCAGCATCCAAAGACTGAAGCAAACTAGTAGAAGAAGAAAATCATTACGCACCTGTTTCATCTGCCTCTTTTTCCATGAGTACAGAAACAGTAGGGCTGATTAAAGGTGACTAAAATCTAAAACCTACCGAGGCTCGGGCTGCCTTTCTCTCCCCGTCTCCGCTAACTTTTTATTTTTAATGGAATATCTGCCCTGAGCTCCTTTACTCAGGAACAGAGGGATATAAATGTTTTAAAATTCTCCCCCGAAAAAAGAAAGGGAAGAAAAGGGAATGGAAGTAGGAAAGAACGGGTAATCGGAGAAAGATTTTAATCTTAATAATTCATAAACCCTTCCCTCAAATCCTTTTTTCTCTGTTCTACTTGTTGTTTGATGAAGACGCACGGTTTATGTTTTCATTGTTTTCCTGCCTGAGAGTTAGTTTTGTCTGAGATAAGGCCGACGGTGACCTGGACGCACATAAACCAGGTTCGTATAGGCCCGTGGGAACGTGACAGATCAGACTGAGGCTCGGGATTTTAAGGAGCAGAGATTTACACTGCCAAATACAGTAATAACCGTATAAATTGGAGAAATAAGTGAATGATTTAGGAAGATACAGACTAGAAACAAGTCAAATGTGCTGGTTCAGTAAATAAGAAAACTCACCTAGGATTTAAGCTTTTAAAAGAAGTATTATGACACCTATTAATGTATTTTATTTAGTCTAGTTATCTTAAAACTACCTTGTCAGTTGCTTTTTTAACTGTTCTTAGTTTCTTACTTTGTGTGGAAAGTTGAGTTACTAATCAGGAGAATTCCTCTTCATTTAAGAATCGTCATTTCTGTCATAACCTCCTATAGGGCCCGAGTGTCAGCTCATTTTTAGCTCTTAAGTGACTATTTAAAATACTTTGAATGTTTTATATTTTGTTACAGACATACAGTGTCATCCTGCAACTGTTTTGCAGTATATGAAATGACCCAAACCCTATTTTTAACTGTCCAAAATGGGAAAAATGTTATATGTATATAATGTCAAAGCAAGTTCAAAAAAAAAATTCTATGTTAAATATGTATAAAAGAAAATTCGGGAAAAAGTGTTTTATGTAAATTCGGAGCACGAGTCCACATATACAGTATGGAAATCATTTTTCTCTAAAAGTACATCATATCAAAAGATGATACTTACATTGTTATTCTATTTAGTTCAAAAACTA
Source organism: Danio kyathit (assembly GCA_903798195.1). Lineage (NCBI taxonomy): Eukaryota > Metazoa > Chordata > Actinopteri > Cypriniformes > Danionidae > Danio > Danio kyathit. The sequence goes on along the minus strand of LR812525.1, from coordinate 81,087,136 downwards.
ATCCTAATGAGTACTGTGAACTTAATCCATTTGAGTAAACGAAGCAGTTTGAGCGCAGTAAAATCCGATAAATGAAGAGAACTCAAACCAACTGAGTACTGTAAAACCCAATGAGTTAAGGCAACTCAAACTGTTTGAGGAACCCGATTGCTACAAACCATTTGAGTTAAAAAACTAATCTATATGAATACTGTGAACTTACTCCCTTTAAGTTGAAGTACTGAGGTATTTAATTAACTTATTACCTTCTACACTGAGTTCAAAACTCTTTTCAAATGAGTAGAATTAACTTTCTGTAAACTTTGAGTTAACTACACTTATTTCATTTGATAAATGTTTAACAGTGTATGAATTAAGTCAAGATCACACATGCTGTCCATATTCGAGAAATAAGTGAAAAAAAATAAAAAAATTCTATGTTAAATATGTATAAAAGAAAATTCGGGAAAAAGTGTTTTATGTAAATTCGGAGCACGAGTCCAAATATATGGACATCATTTTTCTCTAAAAGTACATCATATCAAAAGATGATACTTACATTTTTATTCTATTTAGGTTCCAATAAGCCTAAATAGCAAAGAGAAATAAAAAATGCATGTAAAAAAAACACCTTGGCCCCTAAGAGGTTAAAACATTTCAACTTTACACTTCAACTTACAACAAGATGTACACTGTAAAACCCTAAAAGTTAAGGTAACTCAAACCGTTTGAGGAAACCGATTGCAACAAACCATTTAAGTTCAAAAACTAATCCTAATGAGTACTGTGAACTTAATCCATTTGAGTAAACAAAGCAGTTTGAGCGCAGTAAAACCCGATAAATGAAGAGAACTCAAACCAACGGAGTACTGTAAAACCCAATATGTTAAGGCAACTCAAACTGTTTAAGGAAACCAATTGCTACAAACCATTTGAGTTAAAAAACTAATCTATATGAGTACTGTGAACTTACTCCCTTTAGGTTGAAGTACTGAGGTATTTAATTAACTCATTACCTTCTACACTGAGTTCAAAACTCTTTTCAAATGAGTAGAATTAACTTTCTGTAAACTTTGAGTTAACTACACTTATTTCATTTGATAAATGTTTAACAGTGTATGAATTAAGTCAAGATCACACATGCTGTCCATATTCGAGAAATAAGTGAAAAAAAAATAAAAAAATTCTATGTTAAATATGTATAAAAGAAAATTCGGGAAAAAGTGTTTTATGTAAATTCGGAGCACGAGTCCAAATATATGGACATCATTTTTCTCTAAAAGTACATCATATCAAAAGATGATACTTACATTTTTATTCTATTTAGGTTCCAATAAGCCTAAATAGCAAAGAGAAATAAAAAATGCATGTAAAAAAACACCTTGGCCCCTAAGAGGTTAAAACATTTCAACTTTACACTTCAACTTACAACAAGATGTACACTGTAAAACCCAAAAAGTTAAGGTAACTCAAACCCTTTGAGGAAACCAATTGCAACAAGTGAAGTTTCATAAACAAATTTCGAGAGGAACACGTGATATGATTGACCACAGCTGATCTCTCATCTACAATCATTAGCTAGCCAATCAGATCAATTCAAACTCACTATAAGTAGCCTAGGAAAAATCACTCCCTTATCTTCATTTTCGAAGAAACCCCCCATCCACCCCTTCTCCCCCCTTTTTTCTCCCTTTATAACGGGGAGCTCTCGAGAACCACCTGATCTCGTTCTCCCCTTATATGCTCTATCGACCAGGCGGGAGCCCTGGGCTCAACTATCTCCAAGCTCAGGGTTCTCTCCCGGGACAGCATGCCAAACCAGCTAACATTTGAGTAAACGAAGCAGTTTGAGCACAGTAAAACCCGATAAATGAAGAGAACTCAAACCAACTGAGTACTGTAAAACCCAATATGTTAAGGCAACTCAAACTGTTTAAGGAAACCGATTGCTACAAACCATTTGAGTTAAAAAAACTAATCTATATGAGTACTGTGAACTTACTCCCTTTAAGTTGAAGTACTGAGGTATTTAATTAACTCATTACCTTCTACACTGAGTTCAAAACTCTTTTCAAATGAGTAGAATTAACTTTCTGTAAACTTTGAGTTAACTACACTTATTTCATTTGATAAATGTTTTACAGTGTTTGAATTAAGTCAAGATCACACATGCTGTCCATATTCGAGAAATAAGTGAATGATTTAAGAAGATACAGACTAGAAACAAGTCAAATGATCTGCCGGTTCAGCAAGATAATTATTAGGGGTGTAACGATACTCCAAACCGAACCGAAATATCGCGATACACCAACCACGATACGTATCGCGAAACTCTGGTGGCGGACCGCGATACTGTCACGCCCCCTGCTGCCCACTGTTAAGGTTGAAGTCACTTGTCTCTAATTGAACCAAAACATCTTTATTTTATCACATTTGATTAAATTGTATTAGTAATGATGAGCTTTCGTTCTAAATATTATATTCTAATGTTTTAGAATTTAGAATAGTATTTTCCAAGTGCATGTCATGTCATGTGACTTGAGTGAGCGATCACACTCCATTACTACTGTATATGCAGGACGGCTGCTTCGCATATATTGAGATTGCAGATCCCCCAAATACATTTAAGTCTCCTGTTTGGGAACATTTTGGTTTTCCAGTGGAGTACAGGAATGGAATTTGTGTCGTAGACAAAGCGCACGTCGTAACTAGCTGTTTCACGAAACTTAATAAGGAATAACATTTAAAAAATGTGGTAAATTTCACAATGTGAGGGTGTACGCAAAAGACACTGACAACAGAACTGCCAACAAAAGGGATTTAACCCCTTACCTCGCTAGAAACTGATGAAAGGAAAAAAAGGTTTTCAGCGCCGTGCGCCTTATTCAAGGTTTCCGCTATATTCATTCATCCGTGGCGGGCGCCACGCCAAAATTCATCCCGCCACGGCTACATTACAGCTTCTTATTTAAAACATTTAGTCGTGTTTTTTATAGCGGATTATAATCGCACCAAAACATATTAGAGGTAAACAGCGCAAACTTTTCTGTAACCGTAGTAGTGCTGTGCGCTATTTGTTCAAGGTGACATGCTGACTGACTCTCTGACAGACTGACTGACAGGTGCGTGAGTCTAGCAAACACCGCGTAGCTTTCAGTTAAGATGAACACAGTTTCCATAAGTATACTTTATTGATAAAGGTCAATGGCTCTGAATACAATGACTTAATCTTGCTGGAGTTTATAGCTGTTTCATTTTACTTCAGGACGCGTTAATGTCGGAAAACGCACAAAAACGCACTAAATCGCGCTTCAGCAGCGCTTACTGGAGAGCGCACGAGAAGATCTGCACTTGAACATGTAAATTTGAGTGCGTGCAAGAAGTTCTGTGCATGAACGGAGGAAATCGGCGCGCAAGCAAAGAGATTCGCATGCTCGTATTACATTAATGCTATCTCGACTTGTTATACTGCGTGTAATATTTGTCTTTAAAATAGTTGGCAGATCTGTGTAAAAAAAAAGTCCTGCCTCCACTGCTGGAAAAAATCCTAGAGGAAACACTAGGACCCTATACTGAACTGTAGAATAAAATAAATGCAAAGATGACGTTCACCTCTTACCTGATGTCTTTAACAATACATTTTCTACGTGTTTGCAAAATGGAAGTCGTAAGACATCTTCCCTATCCACCTTACTCTGAGAAAAGGGTGAACTTGAGGAGGTAAAGCTCAATATGACGAGAAAGAGCTGAACAAAAAAGCACCAAACAAATCAATCGAAATAAAAGTGTACAAAAATCACAAAATTTCTCAAAGTGGGCAAAACTAATGCAAAATATTTTTGCCCAAACGAAAGTTAAGCAAAAACAACGAAATTCATAATCATGTTAGCAAAATACACGAAAAACGAGATCAAAGGAAGATGCGCTCTCCTCCTCCTGACGTCATTTTTATATTCCCGCGCCACGTCGCCCAGTAATGATAGATCGGTCTCCTGACCAATTAGCTGTCGTGAAGGCGGATATACAGAAATGACAGGCATGGAGAGAGCGAGCGAGAGAGCGAGCGAGAGAGAGAGAGAGAGAGGCAAAAATACAACTAATATACGGCTACAACCCTAACATTAGTTTCAGACCAAACTGCAATGTATTTTACTGGTGAATGGGTCATGTAAAAAACACTTTACAAGCACATTATATGTATATTATTTTTTTCATTAATTTAAACAGAAACCTATCTAAATGATAACTAAAATGAGCATCACTTTGTCTGTGTCTGCACAGAAATCAAGCCCCTCACCTGAGAATGTGGACATTATGGTGTTTTTAAAGAAGAACTTAAAACTTAATTGAATATTCCAAATGTCCTTAGAAAGGACAAGCCTGTTTATCTTTCACTATAGTCAACACTGCAGTTATTTATTTAATTTGAGTTTACTTTCTTAAGATGGCTGCACTAAAGAGAATTGTTTTTTCTGACTAGTCTATATTGGAGGTATTTATTTCATTTTTGTTGTTTACTCTGGTATCCTGACTGTACTAAAAATGTGATGGCAAAATTAATAAAGAAAAAGTTTAGTTGTTCTTGTTATTAAGTGAAGCTATTGTTCCTTAGTATTACTGTTAAGATGACATCAACCCTAACCCCACAGCAAACAGAAACCGAACCGAACCGAACCGAACCGTGGCTCCAAAACCGTGAACCGAACCGAACCGTGCCTTTGGTGTATCGTTACACCCCTAATAATTATACTTGGGAAGATTTCTTGAAATAAGAAACCTACCTTTAGGCTGTTAGAAGAAGCATTATAACACATATTTATGTATTTGATTTAGTCTAGTTATTTTAAGACTATAGCTTGTCAATTGCTTTTTAAACTGTTTGCTTTTCTTTGTTTGTATGAAAAGGTTAAGTTACTGATCAGGAGATTTCCTCTTCATTTAAGAATCGTCACTCTGTCTTTAAATAATATAAAAATAGTTTAAACTTAAAATAAGATTATTGTATGAATTAAGTCAAGATCACACACACATGCATATTGTCCATATTTGAGAATCAAGTAAATTATTTAAGATTTTTATTTTAGATTTTATCATTTAATTGCAAAAATAGTTCAGATGTATTTTATTATTGCAAATGCCACAAAAATCTCCCTTCACAACTAACTAAAATTTAGATTTTGTAACAACAGTAAACTATTTTGTTGTTATAAGTTCTGGTTTTGTGGTGGCTGTACTTTAAAATTAAATGAATATAATCGTAATTCAAGTGATGATAGATTTAGAAACTCTTAACAGTAAACAGAGCTACTGTAAGGTCACCTGCTTGGTATAAATGCTTGAAAATGAGGTCACACTTTATTTTGACGGTCCGTTTGTTGAATTTAAGTTACATTGCAACTAATTATCATTAGATTATAAGTAGACTGTTAGGTTGGGGTTAGGGTTGGGGTTGGGGTTAGGGTTAGTGTAAGTTGACATGTACTTGCAAAGTTTCTTATAGTCAGTTAAATGTCTGTTGAAGGACTGTTAAATGGCAGTGTCAACAGATATTAAGCAGACAGTCTACTGATACTCAAATGGACCATCAAAATAAAGTGTTACCGAAAAAGATTCAGTTGAAATATCCATTAAAAACTTAAAAGTAATCAGATGTAATCAGTTACTTTACTTTTATAAAGTAATAGAAAAGGTACACTACTTATTACATTTTAAATAGGGTAATTTGTAATCTGTTATCTATTACATTTTCCAAAGTAACCTCCCCAACACTGCTTATAAATAAGGAACTAACCTGAAGGAAAAAGTATGAATCTGATCTTCCATATTGCATTCTTAAAATAAAGTTTTTTTGAGGGCTATAAATAAGATTATAACTCTTGCTAAGAAGTTTTTGCGGTTTATTCCCACAGTTTATTGCACACTCAGCGTGTGCTCCGGCTAAGCTTTGTGTGTGTTAGTGTAACAGTGGTTGGCATGTTATCATGGAGCTTCCCCGTCGCTTCACGTGGATAACATTTGCTCACCGCTGAAACAGGCATATGTGATTACTGTAATTGGCAGGAGGTATCACTCACATTCTCACAGAGATCGATGCGGACCCTCTGCCTGCTCAATCTGACCCATCTCTCTGAGCCGGGAACCCCCCACACTGAGCGCTAAATGTCAAAGTTAAGTAGAGCGCCATGCCTTTCCCTTTTTTTTTGTATTTAATTGGAATATTTTACCTGCTGTTGCACTCGGAAGCATTTTTTGTGGGGTGAGATAAAGATAGAGGAGGAGAGGATGAGATAGGCTGAAGGAGGACGATTAAGGAGGAAAGGGCTGAATATGAGGGCTCGGGGCAGGACGTAATGTCAGCCGGGATTTGATTTTATGCTGAACAACACAGACACTGTGCCTAAGGAATACAGTGTGTTTGGTGTGGACAATAAGTGGGAGGTGAAAGATTCCTTTTCAAACAATTAACATGAGACATGCTCAGTTTAGGCGACACGGTGGCTCAATGGTTAGCACTGTCACCTCACAGCAAGAAGGTCGCTGGTTTGAGTCCCGGCTGGTCCAGTTGGCATTTCTGTGTGGAGTTTGCATGTTCACCCTGTGTGGGTGTGGGTTTCCTCCGGGTGCTCCGTGTTTCCCCCACACGTCCAAACACATGCGCTATAGATGAATTAAACAAACGAAATTGGCCGTAGTGTATGAGTGTGTTTGAATGAGAGTGTATGGGTGTTTTCCAGTACTCGGTTGCAGCTGGAAGGGTATCCGCTGTGTTAAACATAGGCTGGATAAGTTCTACCGTGGCGACCCCTGATGGATAAAGGGACTAAGCCGAAGGAGAATGAATGAATGAATGAATTGTCATGATCAGAAAGTCATGACAACAAGGAGACCTATTATGAAAAATAACTTTAATAAGGGGTTTAAACACAGTTGTGTGGCAATAGTGTGTGAATATAACCAGCATCTAATAGTAAAAGTTAATCAAGTCTTTTTTTTTATGATCACACTTTATAAAAACAGTCTGCAGGGACACTTTGATTGACTTTCTTCCTTTGTACGTGTCATTGGAGGGGGAAATCCCTGTCCATTATGGCCCATTTCCACTGAGTGGTATGGTACTCTATAGTTTGGTTCGGTACGCTTTTATAGCCATTTCCACTGTTAAAAGGTACCGAAAAGCAAACCGAAAAGGTACCATACCACTTTTTGAGCACCCTTTGCAAAGGGTACCTAAACACGACAAAAGGGTACCAAAAGGCGGAGCTAGACGTGCAGCTGAATGCTATTGGTTTACAGAGAAGCGTCACTCGCAGAAGCAGGCGAATGAAAACAAAGGAAGCACCATTTTTAAAAACACAGCCGAGACATTACACCGTAATAATATATACATATAATAACAAGCCATGGTCGACCCGAGCTCAAACAAACCTTGTCGTCGTCTTGAGGAACAGCCACAAATCCAAGAAGAGTAAAATCTGCTGTGTCCTGTTGTTGTTTTATGAGCCCGTCTAAAAGTGCGAGCGGTTTCGATTTCTCCAGAGAGCTCGCCGCGCATCTATATCTGAAATAACGAACTTCTTGAGCTCTTATTAATATCGTGCACGTGATTATTGAGTCGCTCTGATATCTGATCCTTTCAGAAAGGGATAAACGCGAGAGTGAAGTGCGAAAAAACAAAGAAGAAGCCGGAAAAAACAGCAGCAAATGACGCTTTCTGCAACATAAAACATGAACTGCCATGTTTAACTAATTATCATCACCTTTCGGACTATTATGAGCGCGGAATGATGGAATTGCTTTCTAACAAGAGGTTACATGTGCTTGTGCAGCCTGATCTCACGAGAAAATGTAAGTATTTTACGTTTTGTCAGTTTAGTGGCTAATTCATACGAATTCGTACAAGTTCAGTCGTACGAATATGTACGATTTTAAAAAGGAGGCATGGCACCCAACCCCGCCACTAAACCCAATCGTCATTGGGGAATGAGCAAATCGCACTAAATTGTATGAATTAGATTGTACGAATTCATACGAATTAGCCACTAAATCAAAAAGTTATGAATTGCAGGGAGATTGTGTTGGCTGGTGAAGATTAAAGACACATATGAGAGGTTTGCACTGACTGTGGGCTATATTTCATGTTGTTTTTTTTATCCCACATAAGGACTAAATGTATGCTGTGTGTAGTTTTTCTGTAATTGGTAACATCGGAGCCTGTAAGGGTCTGTATGTGTTCATGTATGTTGCATTTATTTATTTATTTTATATAATTGCAGATGTTACAGTAGGCTATTTCGCACTGTCATTGATCTGCATAATCAAATCATGTTCAGAGAAAGGTTAGTATTGAACATTTATACACAAGTATTTATGTGTATAAAGCATCTGTTTTGTGAGAAGTGCTTTTCATATGATATGTGAACAACCTGTACGGCGAAACTGTGACATCTCCTCGAGTAAAAGTGACGTCTTCTGAAACTTTCTGTTGTACACCACGCCCTTTTCGCAGTGGAAACGCAAGCCTGATAAGGGTGACCCATACCGACCCATACTGTACTGTACCTCTCAGTGGAAACGAGCCATTAGTGACATCTCTCCCCCATTAGCATGTAGGACGCTTGCTTTTGAATCTGCCACTATGCTGACACACAGGCGTTTGTAGCTCCGCCCTCTTTTGAAAAGAGCACAATCTCATTTGAATTTAAAGCGACAGTGACAAAAACAGCATGATTCAGATCAAAGCCTGAAAGGGGCAGTTTCAAAGAGTTATAAAACATTATTTGTGGGGTATTTTGAGCTGAAACTTCACATACACACTAGGGATATCAGAGACTTATTTTAAGTCTTGTAAAAAGAGGCTTAATAGGCCGCCTTTAATGTTACTTCAAAATATTATTTTAATAAGTTAGTCAGGGGAGACGCGGTGGCGCAGTAGGTAGTGCTGTCGCCTCACAGCAAGAAGGTCGCTGGTTCGAGCCTCGGCTGGGTCAGTTGGCGTTTCTGTGTGGAGTTTGCATGTTCTCCCCGCGTTTGCGTGGGTTTCCTCCGGGTGCTCCGGTTTCCCCCACAAGTCTAAAGACATGCGGTACAGGTGAATTGGGTATAAGCTAAATTGTCCATAGTGTATGAGTGTGAATGAGTGTGTGTGCATGTTTCACAGAGATGGGTTGCGGCTGGAAGGGCATCCGCTGCATAAAAGTGTGCTGGATAAGTTGGGGATATTTTTCAAAATATCTTCTTTCGTGTTCAACAAAAGAAAGAAAGTTCATTCGTTTTGGAACAAGTAATGGGTGAGTAATGAATGTACATATATTCATTCATTCATTCATTTTCTTTTCAGCTTAGGGCTTACTCACACTATGCTATCCGAACCGTGCCCAGGCCCGTTTCCCGGATCGTTTGAGAAGTGTGAGTGCTCTGAATCAGGCTCAGGCACGGTACACTTGGCCGGCCCTGGCCCGGTTGGAAGAGGTGGGCCAGAGCGCGGTTCACTTGTGCTCTGACGCGGTACACTTACAGTGTGAGTGCAAGCGTGCCTAAGCCCGAAACTGAAAGCGAGACGTGACTTTTAAGGGACTGTATCATATGGATTAATTAATCATTCGTACTGTTTAATGAACGCAAACTGTCGTAGATTATTAAAGACGCAAACCCCTCACTACACGTCAGCTGCGCCTTCAGCAAACCTCCTAATTCCTGCAGCACGAGGACTTTATAATTGTTTATGAGCGTCAAAAGTGGCAGATCTGTTCGGCGAAATATTAGACTGCGTGTCACCACATATCAAACGACTTAAACGATATAACTAAAGAAATCTCCACTGTGCTGAGCGAGAGCGCTTACTGAGCAGCGCGTCATCGATGACGGAAGAGTGCCCAGGCATGAATGCAATGTGAGTGCGGGCCGTCGGAGGAGACGGGAGGGGGGACAAGCGTGCCTTGGCCCGGTTCAAGGCAACTGTACATAGTGTGAGTACGGCCTTAGTCTCTTTATTAATCAGGGGTCGCCAAAGCGGAATGAACCGCCAACTCATCCACCTTTAAGCCGCCTTATCCATGTTTTGCACAGCGGATGCCCTTCCAGCTGAAATATTTACAATTTTCATTTAGTTTAATTTAAAGGGAGAGTTCACCCAAAAAGGAATATTTATTCACTCTTTACTCATGCTCATTTGGTTTCAAACCTTTATGAGTTTCTTTCCTCTGTTAAACACTAAAGAGAAGATATTTTACTTGAAGCTGAAAACCGGTAACCATTGATTTCCAAAAAAAAACAAAAAACTATGGAAGTCAATGGTTACAGGTTTCCAGCTTTCTTCAAGATATTTTGTTTGTGTTCAGCAGAAGAAAGAAACTCAAACTGGTTTGGAACAAGTAATGGATGAGTAAACAATGACAAAATGTTATTTTGTTGTGTGTGTAAACAACACCAATACCATCATCGCTCTATTGCCATGTTTGGAAGTTGTCTAGATAAAAGATTATTTGCTTTCATTGGTTAATATGTGAAAGAACCTGTCATGAATTACTGAAAAAAATGCATAACGGTCTTTGAGTCAAAGCATTATGAAACATCCCAGCAATCCCAACTATTGATTCTTGTGTCTTGATGTTCGTTGTCATTTACAAATCACCAAAATCATGCCAAGTCAGACCCTCCGGCATAAGTGTGGCTTGATTTTTAACTTCAGTCCTGGTCCGGAGACCATTTCATCAGGTCATCCGTCCCACCGGGCGACCTCTCTGGGTGTTTGTTTAGAGATTAGGGTTCAACAAAGGTGATAGAGACCTCCCCCCGTCTCCGTCCCCCTTCCATCTGCACTGCTGGGAGTCAAGTTCAGCCACGAGGTCTGTCCTGTCTGGGTGCCGCGGCCATATGGGTGCATTTGCATACAGAGGTCAACAGACCCGGGCCAACTCAGCTTGGCCTATAGTCTGAGGAGGGGCGGTGAGAGTAGCAGGCGTGATTTATATAAAAATGTGATTTCTCTAGCAGGGCCGAGCAGGACGGCCGATCCCTTTATGTGTGTTTCATGCAATGCAAATCAATTTTCACATCAACGTGGCAGCAGAAAACCCCAAATGTTTGGTGTTTATTTTGCAAACTGTATTTTGTACGCTGTGCATAATGTGCGTGCTCTGGAGAAATGAGTGACACTTATATCAAGGAAAGCAGTTTTAAATAAATAAATAAAAAAAGTGATTCACAATTCACTCCAAGCTCTTTCCAAAAGTACCTTTCATATGCTGCTGTCAACTCAGATCGTTTTATTTAAATATCAAACAACAAACTTTGTTTGCCGTTTCTTCAATTCTGCTTTAGCTCACAGTCTTTAGCCTTTAGCAGTTGAAACTTACCGTTTTGATGTTTTTCGCTCACTTGCGTGATCAGGCTAGCGGCGTCCGCTCGCGTCCCAGCCTCTTTTTTTATTGTCTTTTGTTTGGGTGGCTGGCCTGACTCTGTGCAAGACTTTTGACCCTTTTTTTATTTGCCCGTCCAATTCCAGCTGCCCCTCTGCGTCCAGCCGGCATTAAAATACGCGGCAGATGCTGTGGGGAGACTGTGAATGAATGCTAATGGCATTCTGCTGGGCTCCCAAATCATTTTCACAGTGCCACAAATATATTTTGGAATGACGTGTGCCTGCAAAACCAAAGAGATGAAAGAGTCTATCAATATATATATATATATATATATATATATATATATATATATATATATATATATATATATATATATATATATATATATATATATATATATATTTATTAATTTTTTTTTTTCGATCTACAAATGAACCACATGGGGTTTGCGCTTATCAAATACACTGACCTATTTTTTTATGTCTGTTATGATTGTTAAATTTTAATTCTGAATGAGAGTGTGTGAGTGTGTGTGCAGGCCTAGCCTTGTGAAAAAGAAGTGCACCGTGTGTGTCTTAATTGATCACTCTTAATATTAATAAAATAAATACAATGTATGCTTGTAAATTATATGAAAAACTTGTATATTTTATGTGTTCATCATGCTTTAAAGTGCACTTATTTTGATGTATCGACTACCATACTAAAGTATGCACCTGCTTTTAATATTATATTGTAATATTTTTGGAGTTAATACATTTTAACTGTACCAAATAGCAAATTACAAGTGTACCAATAAGCACAAAAAAAAATATATAGAAACATTATAGTATATTGATCATGAAAGCTTTTCAATAAACTCAACTATACAATTAATTTAACCATGTTGCAAAATGGTTTTGAAATAATATACTCTTATTTAAGTAGTTCAGAAAACACTCATAAGTTCCAAAACATGTATTTAATATCATAGTATCTTAAATAAATTGTATTCATTTGTACGTAATATTACTTAATATGAAAAAATACACTCTAATTTAAAGTATGCATAAGTGTAGGCCTGTCACGATAAGGAATTTTTGTTGTTTGATATATTGCCACAGAAAGTTTTGTGATAAATCATTTTGAGATTTTATGTCACTGATTATATAACAGCATGATAATACCCATAAACACTTTGAAATACTTCTCATTCTTAGGGTTCTTTAGATTCTATAATTTGATCTTAAAGAGGTAAATGTCCTGTTATAAATGTTCTATTATGTAAATGTAAAGTTTTAAACTTTGACAGCGGTGAGGTAGAATGTAAATCTCAGTGTAAAATGGCTTTAATGTTATTCGTGAATTTGTAAATACTGTATATATTGCAACAGCAAAAATATATTGAAATAATCTCCAAGTATTACACGATCAGATATGTGTAAAGATATGTGATAAATAATAATATATTGATTATTGGGAAAGGCCTATACGGTACTAGTAAACAAGCAAAACATCTTAACATGTGTGTATGTGTGTACTTTGTATTCTTTTCATTGTGGGGACCAAATGTCCCTACAAGTATAGCAATACCAGTAAAATTCTACCTATTTTTGATCCCCATGTAGAAAAAGACTCATAATTCACACAGAATGAAGTATTTAAAAAATGTACAAATGCAAGATTGTTTGCTTTGATGATTGAGCTAGAATACACAGTTTGTACAGTTTAAAAATCACTATGTCTATGGGAAGTTTCTAAAAAATAGGTGTGTGTGTACTTTGTATTCCTTATGTTGTGGAGACCAAATGTCCACACAAGTATAGTAATACCAGTAAGTTTCTACTTAGTTTTGATCTCCATGAAGAAAAAAGGCTCATAAATCACACAGAACGAAGTATTTAGAAAATGTAAAAATGCAAGATTCTTTACTTTGATGATTGAGGTAGAATACACAGTTTGTACATTTTAAAAATCACTATGTCTATGGGAAGTTTCTAAAAAATAGGTGTGTGTATACTTTGTATTCCTTATGTTGTGGGGATCAAATGTCCTGTTTTTTTTACATGCATTTTTTTATTTCTCTTTGCTATTTGGGCTTATTGGAACCTAATTAGAATAAAACTTAAGTATCATCTTCTGATATGATGTACTTTTAGAGAAAAATGATGTCCATATATGTGGACTCGTGGTCTGAATTTACATAAAACACAATAAAGCCACCTTTGTGTAATAGAATGAAAAACCTCTTTATTTGTGCCTTGAACACAGCCGTTTTTTTCTGACTGTTTTTAATGCATTAATAACACACACACATTTTGCTTTTGAACATGTTTTGACTAGCAGTAAAAACAGCATTTTTTGGCCATTTTGAACAGTTAAAATAGTGTTTGGGACATTTCATATGCTGCAAAACAGTCTTTAACAAAATAAAAAAACATAAGAGCTAAATGTGCTGTCCACGTATGTGGACACTACGCCCTAGGAGGATAAGTATAGCAATACCAGTAAATTTCTACCTTTTTTGTTCCCCATGAGGTAAAAGGCTCATAATTCACACAGAATTAGGTATTTAGAAAATGTATAAATGCAAGATTGTTTACTTTGATGATTGAGGTAGAATACACAGTTTGTACAGTTTAAAAATCACTATGTCTATGGGAAGAAAAAAATAGGTGTGTGTGTATACTTTGTGGGGACCAAATGTCCCCACAAGTATAGCAATACCAGTAATTTTCAACATTTTTTTGCTCCCTATGAGGTAAAATGTTCATAAATGACACAGAATGAAGTATTTAGAAAATGTAAAAATGCTAAATTGTTTACTCTGAGGATTAAGATAGAATACATAGTTTGTACCATATAAAATCATTATGTCTACGGGAAGTTCCTAAAAAATAGGTGTGTGTGTGTGTGTGTGTGTATGTGTTGGAAAGAGAGAGAGAGAAAAAATGAAAGAGAGAGAGAGAGTCTATGACCAATCTCACATGGATCCATCATGGTGTCACAGTAGCAAACCTCTGACTCCCCCCTTCTCCCTCTCTCTCTTTCTCCCTCTGTCTCCATCTCTGGGACTCGCTCTCATCCGCTTCCCTGTGCTTCTTAGCTGGGTCAGGAGAGAACCTGGACCACACGTCCTGCTGTCGGATAAGCGCTGGATCCTGGAGGGTTTGATGCCACCGGAGCAGAGGAGCACAGGTACGGCCTGCGCTCTTTCACCGGAGCTGCGCTGTCAGACTCTGAGCTTCACCTGTGCTGCTCTGACTGATCACACACACACACACACACACACACACACACACACATACTCCCTCACTCCTAAATATACACCTACACGTCAGCACAGACACACGCATAAACAAACGTCTACACATACTCCCACGCTCCTAAACACACACCTACATGTCAGCACAGACACACATGCAAACATACATCTACACACACACACATACACACACACACTCCAACTTTTGCCACTTCTCATTTGGCTCTGCTGGGCGATGTTTTGATATGCAGTCGCTGTACTGTGTGTTTACAGGAGGCTTTGAGAGTTTTGTTAGGCTGCTGGTGGGTGTGTTTACTGTGTTTTACTGTGTTCGGTTGCTGTACATTGGTGTTGTTTGATTGTGATTTTGACATGATCATATCTGAAGATGCTGCCAACTTTGCTCGACTGCTTTTTTTGACTGGGGTTAGTATATGATTGGCAGTGGTGGAGAGAGTACTGAAAAACCATACTTTAGTAAAAGTACCATTACTTGCCTAAAAATGTAGTGCAAGTAGAGTAAAAGTATATGTTGTAAACATTACTCAAGAGTAGTGAGTATATTACGCTGTAAAAAGCTGATGCATTTACATGTAATTTGTAGATGTGTGTAAACGTAACATTCTGTAGTGCATTTAGTTATTGCCCAGCTGGCACACACCATCATAAGACGTTAATATGAGGTTAGATTTACTTTGGGATATCAGGTGACCAAAATTCAATGTCTAGTCAGCGTCTAAGGACAACGTCCAATAACGGCGTCAAATGACGTTGATATTTGTTGATTTTAGGTTGTGTTAGAAAGTGACAAAAATCCAACATCGAGCCAACATCTTAAACCAACGTCATATTGACGTCAAATACTGACATTTATTCGTCAGGTATGGCAACCAAAATCCAACGTCAGATAGACGTCATAGTGGTAACGTCCACATAACGTCAAGCTGTAACATCATTAGACGTTGATATTTGGTTGATTTTAGGTTGTGTTAGTGACCAAAATCCAATGTCTTAAACCAACGTCATATTGACGTCAAATACTGACATTTATTCGTCAGGTACGGCCATACCTGCCAACACTCCTGTTTTTCCCGGGAGTCTCCCGTATTTCAGACCCATCTCCCGTATTGTTCTGTCTCCCGGTAAACTCCTGGAATCCCCCCCCTCCTCAGCATTTTGGTACAGTCCGGGCTGAAACCTGGTGCTTGTGCGCGTGCTCTTCCGGTCGCGCGCCTCCATCTCCCCAAATCTCTCTCCCCTCCCGCTCCCCGCTCTTCAGTTCGCGCCAGTGTTGCCAACTTAGCGACTTTTCAGACCCCCCTAGCGACAAATTTTCAAAAAAGCGACAAATCTAGCAACTTTTTTGTGTGTTACTGGAGATTTTTATAGACTGTCGTTTGTCCATTACTGTACCGTCCCTTCTCAACGAGCTGCGGGTGATGCCGCCGGCCCCTCCCCCGCCTCAGAGCACTGACAGGCGGCCCAGTCCTCGTACAGCAGCCTCTCCCACCTGCAGGCTGAAAGCAGATCACCCCTCTGCGTACCTATGGCAAATGATTTAGCACCGGGAGTGTGAAGGTATTTCCCTTGTACAGTCAAACCGATCTGCTTCTCCTTTATTTTAACAATTTAATTTGACCATTTATTGTTCACAATCAGAGATGTTTTAAGTGAGAGTTTCAGAACTTGTCTGAGTATATTACGTCTGAGAGATTACTGCAAATTCACTACTCATCTATAATGATATACTATATTCAAACAGCAATAAATTTAGTTAAATTGACAAGCTTACATAAAGCGTAGTGCAAATATAATACTCCATTTATTTACCATAGGCTGTTAAACAAACAGAAAAGGTAGAACGTGATGACGTCAGTAATATGCAAATTAGCGTATGACGTAACCCCCCATCTCCCGGAATTTACGAACCAAATGTTGGCAGGTATGGGTACGGCAACTAAAATCCAACGTTTGATAGACGTCATAGTGGTATTGTCCACACAACGTCAAGCTGTATCATCATTAGATGTTGATTTTAGGTTGGATAACGTTGGCCTGACGTTAAGTTCTGATGTGAACCCGATTGTAACTTCCAAACAAAATGTAACGTCCCCACAACATTGGGAGACAACTTCAATCTCAAATCAAATCAAATCAAATCACTTTCATTGTCACATCATCAGCAGCACGTGTGCTATGATGAGTGAAAAGCTTAGGTGCTGGCTCCAGACAGTGCAAAATACAGACAGTGCAAAATACAGACAGTGCAAAATACAGACAGTGCAAAATACAACAACATACTCACAAAAAAACAAGACAATGTAAAATTGGCAATGTTGACCGTGATACGTGCGATGGATAGGTGTACACATAGTTGTAGGCAGTATTGTTTTAAGCTTGGATTTGTTAAAGTGCAGTGCATGCTACAGCTTGATGGTGTGCAGTGCGGGGTAATGAGGAGTTTGTGTCTGTTTACGTCTTGTGCCTGCTGGATGTTTGAGACCATTTCGGTCATCATACAGTAAACATCCGTCATCTTCTCATCAGTGACATGCATCTAAATAGATGCATCATATTCTTGGACACTTTTAATGCTTCCAAATACTTTGCTGCAATTATAAATCGCCAATGTCTTGAGGTAGTTCATTATGATGCGATTTACCTTCTATGTGCGATTCGATTGGACGGGAATCACAGGACTGAATTTTCTAATCCCCATAAACTAGAAAAATAAAGTAGTGACTGCAGGTTGAAGGAAAGTAGTGGAGTAAAAGTACTTATACACCACTAAAAATGTACTCAATGGAAAGTAAAAGTACACATTTTTAAAACTACTTAGTAAATTACAATTCCTGAGTAAAGCTACTCGATTACAGTAATTTGAGTATTTGTAATTTGTTACTTTACACCACTGATGATTGGCCAATATAATCTTTAAGTTTCTTCCTTTTTTGAAATTCATAAAAAATCTGACAGTACAGTAGTCTATAAGTACATCTAACATTATAGTCAATATACTACCAATATACTCTTTTAATTGGCTGTAGACCTGTGGAGTTATCACCAATTATTCTGAACCTACAGTATATGGGTTTAAGCAATAGATTAATATTCATTTGTATTTTATAATGGCTGAGAATATTTATTTCGACATTCAAAAAAAAATATTGTACTTTTTTTTTTCCCCAGGAAATGATAATTAGTTACAGAATAATAACTGTATTATTTGTTGTGATTGCGTTATTCCAACACGTACTGATTTCTTAGTTCTGTATTTAAACTATTGGTGTTGTGTTGTGTAAAAATTAATATAAATATGTTTTTAGACATGGCAGTTTTTTGTTATTATGTGCAACAAATATTTAGAAAAATATCCATGTTTCCAAAACATGTGTCATCAGTAGTTTACAGAATGAACAAAAATAACATTTAAAACAAACACATAACTATAAATCATACACTGTGGCTGTGTCCGAAACTGCCTACTACTCAGTAGGTACTGCATTTGAATTTAAACGTACTACTCGGCCGTTAGAAAAGTGCGATCTATACAATATGAATGTGAGCAGTACACTGTAAAAAATGCAGGATTCCACACAGTTCATTCATGTTGTCCCAACACAAATCAGTTACGTTAACTTAACACTTTTAACCAATGTATGTGGATTGAACATAAAAAAAATTAAGTTGTCCCAATTAAATCTTAAGAATTGTGTTGTTACAGCTCATTTTAAATAAGTAGTTTTGAACAAGTACAAAACAAATATTTGAATGTATGAATGGAATTTGGAATTTAATTGCTCTGTTAAACATAATTTGGGAAATATTTAAAAAAGAAAAATAAATTCAGAGGGGAGCTAATAATTCTGACTTCAACTGTACAAATGACAGAAATTTACTGTAAACTAACAGAGGTTGAATTACAGAAATTTTCCAGAAATTCAAATTTAAGGAAATTTCTGTAATTTAACAACCATACATACATACATATATATATATATATATATATATATATATATATATATATATATATATATATATATATATATATATATATATATATATATATATATATATATATATATATATATATATAATTGAACAAGTACAAAAAAAATATTTAAATGTATGAATGGAATTTTGACGTAAATCTGCCATTTTGTCATGGTCACATGACCTACCCGAGTGAGTTGCATCGCTTCACTCCCATTCATAAATTCTCTCACGGGGCATCATGGGATAGTGTCGCGTCCATCCGATGCGCACTTCGGAATCTCGGCGGAAGTAGTAGGTCATCCGGGTACTACTCGCATACTGATTTTTAAATTCTATGAATTCTGACATACTACTTGGCTCACATACTGATGTTAGTGTACTATATAGTATGCGATTTCGGATGCAGCCTTTGTAATATTTTAAATTGTATTTAAAATTGAAATAACTGATTTTTCTTTATATAAAATATATTTAAAAATGAATGAATATTTTTAACTGAATATTTAGCAGCTATTACCCCTGACTTACAGAGTCACATGATGCTTCATAAATCATTCTAATATGCTTGTGTTTATTTACAATTATTATTAAAGCATTGCTAATGATCCCTCCTCCCAGTTCAATGAACACCATTTGGGTGATTACAATAATTTTACATTATTAATGTCTTTACTATAACCTTTGATGAATTTATGCATGCTAAATAAAAATAATGGTTTCTTTTAAAAAGTGGAAACTTTCAATACATAAAAATTCATCAGATACATGTGCTTATGAATTTCTTATATATCTCATTTCTTGTTTAATAGAGAGATTTTTTCAACACATTTCTAAACATAATAGTTTTAATAACTCATTTCTGATAACTGATTTATTTTATCTTTGCCATGATGACAGTGAATAATATTTGACTAGATATTTTTCAAGACACTTCTATACAGCTTAAAGTGACATTTAAAGGCTTAACTAGGTTAATTAGGTTAACTAGGAAGGATAGGGTAATTAGACAAGTTATTGTATAATGATGGTTTGTTCTGTAGACTATCGAAATAAGATATATAGCTTAAAGGGGCTAATAATTTTGACCTTAAAGTAGTGTTTAAAAATTAAAAACTGCTTTTATTCTAGCTAAAATAAAATAAATAAGATTTTCTCCAGAAGAAAAAATATTATCAGACATACTGCGAAAATTTCCTTGCTCTGTTAATCATCGTTTGGGAAATATTTAAAAAAGAAAAATAAATTCAGAGGGGAGCTAATAATTCAGACTTCAACTGTACAAATTACAGAAATTTACTGTAAAATAACAGAGGTTGAATTACAGAAATTTTCCAGAAATTCAAATTTAAGGACATTTCTGTAATTTAACAGCCGTTATTTTACTTTTTTTTTTTTCGGCTGGGGTGCCGGAAAAAAAAATTATACAATAACTTGTCTAACTGTGTGTGTGTGTATGTATATATATATATATATATATATATATATATATATATATATATATATATATATATATATATATATATATATATATATATATATATATATATATATATATATATATATATAATATATATAAAACTTTACTTAACTTTACATTTAACAGATATTACACCTGCCTTTCAGAGTCACATGATCTTTTATACATCATTCTAATTTGCTCATTCTGTGCTAATAAATAAAAGCCATTGATTCATTTTATTTTCGGCTTAGTCCCTTTATTAATCTGGGGTCGCCACAGCAGAATGAACCACCAACTTATCCAGCATATGATTTACGCAGCGGATGCCCTTCCAGCTGCAACCCATCACTGGCAAACATCCATACACACTCATTCACACATACACTACGGACAATTTAGCTTACCCAATTCACCTATAGCACACATCTTTGGACTTGTGGGGGAAACCGGAGCACCCGGAGGAAACTCACATGTACATGGGGAGAACATGCAAACTCCACACAGAAATGCCAACTGACCCAGCCGAGGCTCGAACCAGCAACCTTCTTGCTGTGAGGCGATCGTGCTACCCACTGCCCCTAAATAAAAGTTCACAATAAATAAAAGTTCAACGAACAACTTTTATTTATTATAGTATAATGCATGCTTGTTGAATAGAAGTAATTTGAAGTTCTCTTTGAACTTTTGACATCTAAAAATACATTTAATACATGTTAACGAAATACATATTGTGCAGCACGGTCGCTGGTTCGAGTCCCGGCTGGACCAGTTGGCATTTCTGTATGGAGTTTGCATGTTCTCCACATGTTGGCGTGGGTTTTCTCCAGGTGCTTCTGTTTCCCCCACAGTCCAAAGACATGAGGTATACAGGTGAATGGAATAAACTAAACTGGCCGTAGTGTATGTGTGTGAATGAGTGTGTATGGGTGTTTCCCAGTACTGGGTTGCGGCTGGAAGGGCATTTCGCTGTAGTGACCTCTAAGCCGAAGGAAAATGAATGAATGACTGATTATTTTATTACTAATATTACTGCTAATGCTTAATATTACTAATGCTTTATATTTTAGCGATAACATTTTTCCTCCATGAGTTCAATGAACAACTTTTATTTAAAATAGAAATGTTTTGAATGATTAATATAGCTTTGAATCAATTATATATAACATAATGTATCCTCGCTGAATGAAATGAAAACTTTTAACATCTAAAAATAACTCCGAAACAAAAGACTATGTTCTCTTTTGAACTTTGCATTTACAAAAGAGTAGCAGCAGCAGCATGGCCTCCTAGTTTAAGTTCACTTTTATTTTTTTTTTCACACACACACTTTACATTCCCTGTAAATGTCAGTTGTGTTCTAAAACCAAAGGGCTTTCCGGAAAGAGCCCTTTTGAGAGATATTTTTTGTAGTCAAATGGGTGAAGATGGTGGTCTAATTGCTGGCGCGGATGCTCTGCTCTCTTTAAACCTGTGGCCAGTGCCCTTTCTCAAATACCAGTATCTTTGTGGTGATCGCACCGCTGCTGTTTCATGGTGTTGCATTGTAATTCGAGTTTAACCCTATTACAGTTCCATTTAGGGCCAAGGGCTGGGGAAGCCAGTCAGGACTTGTTTTAAACTTAATTCGTATGTACACAGACCCAGGCCCAAGAGGTTAATGGCTAACAAATTAACCCCTCTGGCATTATCTTACAAATAGCCTGCAGCATATGATAACCTATAATCAATATCAGCAATTATATGTCTCGTGTCGCTGACCTGCCGTCCATGAAGGGACTCTCGGCGGAAAGAAGATCTCTCTCTCTGGTCATGCAAAGTGGCCTAATGATGTCATTACCAGGATTCTGTAAAGAGCACGGGCACCTGGGACCACCTCTGTCTATCCTTTTGCCTGTTTCTTAGTGTATAGATTCATTTTAGGCGCTCAAAAAATGACGTTGTTGAAACTATTTTTTTAAAATGAGTTTAAACAACACAATTCTTGCATAAAACTTAACATTTTATGTTCAATTCACTTAAATTTGTTTAAACCAATCAGTTAAGTGTCTGTCCTTCGCTCTGTTTTTTTACTGTATAGATTAATTTTAGGCACTCAAAAAGTGACATTGTTCAAACAACTTCTTTAAAATGAGCTTAAACAACACAATTCTTGCATAAAACTTAACATGTTTTGGTCAATCCACTTAAATATGTTAAAACCAATTAGTTACTGTCTGTTCTTCTGTCTGTTTCTTACTGTATAGATTCATTTCAGGCACTCAAAAAGTGACATTGTTCAAACAACTTTTTTAAAATGAGCTTAAACAACACAATTCTTACACAAAACCTAATATGTTATGTTCAATCCACTTAAATTTGTTAAAACCAATCAGTTAACTGTCTGTCCTTTTGCCCATTTCTTACTGTCTAGATTCACTTCAGTCTTTTTAACTGCATTTAAAAAGTGACGTTGTTGAAACCATTTTTTTTAAATAAGCTTAAACAAGACAATTCTTACACAGAACCTAATATGTTACGCTCAATCCACTTAAATGTGTTAAAACCAATCAGTTAACTGTCTGTCCTTCAATCCGTTTCTTACAGATTAATTTTAGGCACTCAAAAAGTGACGTTGTTCAAACAACTTCTTTAAAATGAGCTTAAACAACACAATTCTTGCATAAAACTTAACATGTTTTGGTCAATCCACTTAAATTTGTTAAAACCAATCAGTTAACTGTCTGTCCTTTTGCCCATTTCTTACTGTCTAGATTCACTTTAGTCTTTTTAACTGCATTTAAAAAGTGACGTTGTTGAAACTACTTTTTAAAAATGAGCTTAAACAAGACAATTCTTACACAGAACCTAATATGTTACGCTCAATCCACTTAAATGTGTTAAAACCAATCAGTTAACTGTCTGTTCTTCTGTCCGTTTCTTACTGTATAGATTCATTTTAGGCACTCAAAAATTGACATTGTTCAAACAACTTTTTTAAAATGAGCTTAAACAACACAATTCTTACACAAAACCTAATATGTTATGTTCAATCCACTTAAATATGTTAAAATTAATAAGTTAACTGTCTGTTCTTCTGTCCATTTCTTACAGATTAATTTTAGGCACTCAAAAAGTGATGTTGTTCAAACAACTTCTTTAAAATGAGCTTAAACAATACAATTCTTACACAAAACCAAATATGTTATGTTCAATCCACTTAAATTTGTTAAAATCGATCAGTTAACTGCGTGTCCTGTCCGTTTCTTACTGTAGATTCATTTCAGGCACTCAAAAAATGACGTTGTTCAAAATGCTTCTTAAAAATGAGCTTAAACAACACAATTCTTACACAGAACCTAATATGTTTTGTTCAATCCACTTAAATTTGTTAAAACCAATCAGTTAACTGTCTGTCCTTTTGCCCATTTCTTACTGTCTAGATTCATTTTAGACACTCAAAAATTGACGTTGTTCAAACTACTTTTTTAAAAAGGAGCTTAAACAACACAATTCTTATATAAAACTTAATGGCCCAGTTAAGTTGCTTAGATTAAGCCAGGACTAGGCCTTAGATAAATTAGGCTATTTAAGCCACATTTTTAAAATGGCCTTAGAAAAATATATTACTGGTGTGCACCTGGAGACAAAAAAATTACACTGACGTATTTTAAGACATCTCACTGCAAGTTATTTTGAGTTGAGACAGCTCAAACATGCAATTTAATCTTGACTAGCCTTAAACCTTGTTTGTGAAACCGGGGGAATATGTTATGTCCTATCAACTTAAAATTTGTAAAACCAATCAGTTAACTGTCTGTCCTGTCCATTTCTTACTGTCTAGATTCATTTTAGGCGTTTAGACTGCACTCAAAAAGACGACGTTTGCTGCTTGTTCAATCTACTTCTTAAAATGAGCTTGAACAACACAATATTTACACAAAATTTAATATGTTATGTTCAATCCACTTAAATTTGTTAAAGCCAATCAGTTAAATGTCTTTGCTCCATTTCTTACTTTATAGATTGATTTTAGGCACTCAAAAAATGTTTGATTAAACTGCTCATTTAAAATGAGCTTAAACAACACAATTCTTATATAAACCTTAATATTTTATGTTCAATCCACTTAAATTTGTTAAAACCAATCAGTTAACTTAATTCCTTCATGTTGTGCCAACGCAGATCGATTGTGTGGAAGCCAGCATTTTTCACAGCATGTGTCATTTCTAACTGCAATATTCATTTTTAATCTTGTAACCTTTCCTGTTTTTCCAAATGTCAGTTTGCACAATAAAAGGCCTACGGTCTTTGTCCCAGCACATATCGATTAAGTTCATTTAATCATTTTAACAAATATAAGTGGATTGAACATAAAAAACAATTAAGTCCCCCTTAAAAAATAAAGAATTGTGTTGTTTCAACTCATTTTAAATAAGTAGTTTAAACAAGCAGCAAAGGACTTTTTTGTTTTGAGTTTATTTGTAAATATTTCGATAACGCTTTACAAAAAGGTTGTCATTTTAGATAATGCATTTACTAACATGGACAAACAATGAATACAATATGCAAATGCAATACACTGTACACAAATATACAACACATTAAAAAACAACCGGTGTTGACTGAAGTGCTTTACAGGAATACCAACGCGATCTCAGGGCAATTCATACCTTTTTGATTTAGTGGCTAATTCGTATGAATTCGTACGACGATCAAATTCGTAGGAATTTAGTTTGATTTGCTCATCACCCAATGACGGTTGGGTTTAGGGGTGGGGTTGGGTGCCACGCCTCCTTTTTAAAATCGTACATTTTCATGCGACTGAACTCGTACAAATTCATACGAATTAGCCACTAAACTGACAAAACCTACAATACTTACGTTTTCTCATGTGATCAGGCTGGGAATAGGCATGGGCTGGTATAAGATTCTGACGGTATGATAACCTCTGGTAAAAATATCCCGGTTTCACGATATCACCGTACTGTAATTACTGCTCTAAAATATGTTCTTTTTAAATGTCTGGGTAAAAAACAACAACTTTTTCCCCCATTGAACACGGTATATATATTTTTTTAACATTTTAAATATTTTGAAACAATAAATGTCTGGCTAAATAATTCAAATAAGTCTTGGACTTCTGCTGTCTTAATTAGTTTCAAAAACACAGATTTTCTTGCAACTTGAAAAGGCATCTTTTGAAATCTTTCCTTTCTTTGGATATAAAGTAAGACTCTGCACTGTTCAGCTCTTCAGCATGCTGGATATTAGTTTAGAAGAGATTTATTTTTCAGATGTTTATGGATTCATGGACTGACCAGTAACTTGTGATGTGTAGAGTCCTTTTATAATGTTGCCCTTAAAAATCTCAATAAAATAGTCATAAAAACATGCAAAAAAATACTTACAAATACCTTAGGAACGGTATAACAGAAAATTTTAACGGTTTTAAAACCTTGACTTTTCAAAACCACGGTAAACCTTAAAACCGGTTATCGTCCCATGCCTAGCTGGGAATACATACAGGCAGTTTGACAGAATAAAACAGTAAAAAAGAAAAACAATTAAAAGGAAGTAAAAAAGGACATAAAATAAGGATAAGATACATAATAAAATAGAAAAAGTTGGACTACTTTTAATGCAATAAAAGAAAGCCAAAGTATAGAAATACCAATAAGCAGGGATTATTAAAAGCCACACATTGCAAAAAATGTGTTTCTTACTTAATCAAGAAACATTTTCTAGACAAGCAAAAAATATTGTATTGTTTTAAGAAATATTATGTTACAATTAAGTGAGTTTTTTCCATAAAACAAGCGATATGTTCTGCTAATGGGGTAAGGAAAATAATCTTGCATCAAAAGGAAAAAACAAAATTGGGATCATGCTGTTGTTAAACCTAGATATTTGATTAAAACATTTATTACAGTATTTATTAATGTTTGTTAGGGTCAGTTTATGGAAATAAAGTTGTTCATTGTTAGTTTGTGTTAGCTAGCATTGCACTAGCTAATGTTGACAAGCATAACTTTGGATTTTAATAATGCACTAGCAAATGTTCATTAATAAAACTATGATTAATGAATGCTGTACACTTATTAGTCATTATTATTTCATGTTAGTAAATACTAATAAAACCGTATTGTAAAGTGGGACCAGTGTTTCTTTACTGCTTTGAATAAGCTCAGAGAGAATTTAGGAATTCTCTCTAAACTCTTTTACTTGAAAATTGTGGAAAAAAAATATAGGTTGGTCTGTGAACACTCTGCCCACATGGAAAATACTATAGTATTTCATAGTACATAATATAATACAATGTTTTTGAACCATGCTTTAGTAAATTACTTTATCTATTGTGGCAATTCTATACACTGTAAAAAATATAGGAACACTTAGTCACGGCAGCATATGTTTTAGTACATTGTAACTTAATTAAACTAAGTTATTCATGTTCTAACTTAATTTTATAAGTTATGCAAGCAGTTTTAAACCAGTGTAGCATAATATACGTTCAATAGACTCATAAGGTTAATTTGATTCAGATAAAAAATTTAAGGCTACCAGGATTTTTTTACAGTGTAGTTGCTACGCTAACTCGAATACTATAGTAATATCACAAAGGATGCAATACTGTTGTTTTCTATACAGCTATAGAGTATATTATACTACAAAACACCACAGTTTACTGTAGTAAATTACAGTATACCACAGTATTTATTATAGTTAATCAGTGCACCAGAGTTAATACTACAGTATCTGTAGCATTCATTAACAAAGAGGTGTAATAACTGTAATATATCCAGTATAATACTATAATACTATACTATAATATGGATCAAAAACACTGTAGTATTTACTATTAATTACTACTGTATTTTTTTCATGAGGGTGTTCAACAAACATTTTTAATGGACACAGACCATTTAATGGTCCATTAGTGAATGTTAATGTTTTTATTAACATGAAGAAACAATGAAAAATGCATTTATTACAGTATTTATTCTTCTTTATCAATGTTAGTTAATGAAAATAAAGCCATTCTTTTTTATTTAATGTTAACACATCGCATCAACTAATGTTAACAAGGAGAACTTTGGATTTTAATAACACATTAATAAATCTATGAATGATAAACGATATACAACTATTGCTCATTCTTAGTTCATGTTAGTAAATACTAATAAAACCGTATTGTAAAGTGGGACCAATATTTCTTTACTGCTTTGAATAAGCACTTTTACTGGAAATTCGTGAAAACAATAATAAAGGTTGGCCTACAGACACTCTGCCCACAAGAAAAATACTATAGTATTTAATAGTAAATAATAATAACACAAAGTTTTTGAACTGTTCTTTAGAAAATTACTTAATCTTTGTTGATAAATGGTAACTCAAATATTGTAGTAATATAACAAATGACGCAATACTGTTGTTTTTTACAGCTATAGAGTATATTATACTATGAAACACCACAGTTTACTGTAGTATATTACAGTATACCACAGTATTTATTAGTTTATTAGGTCATTATAGTTAATATGACAGTTTTTTTTTTTTACCAAAGAGGTGTAATAACTATAATATATCCAGTATAATATGCTTTATTTAAAAGGATTAAAAACACTATAGTATTTACAATAAATTACTACAGTATTTTTTCATGAGGGTGTTCACCAAACATTTTTAATGGACACAGACCATGTAATGGTCCATTAGTGAATGTTAATGTTTTTATTAACATGAAGAAACAATAAAAAATGCATTTATTACAGTATTTATTCTTCTTTGTCAATGTTAGTTAATAAAAATAAAGCCATTCATTTTCATTTTATGTTAACACATCGCATCAACTAATGTTAACAAGTAATAACTTTGGATTTTAATAATGCATTAGGAAATGTTAAACTATGATTAATAAATGCTTTGCAAGATTGTTCATTCTTATTGTTTCATACTAGGAAAAACATTAAACTAATGAAACATTATTTTAAAGTGTTACTCAAATCATTTCTTTATTTATTTAGTTATAGTTACCTAGTTTAGTTATTTAGTTATACAATGAACATGTTATAGAAGCAGTTTACAATATACATAAACATACATGATTCAATAAATACAATTATGAATTATGTGTACTTAAATTTATGGATAATTAAATGCAACTAACTCTAATTTGAACCTCTTCCTATCAAATACTTATTAATTTATTTATAAAATTCTACTTTAACACTGTAAAAAGGATAAGGAAAAGGGTATCTTAAAATTAAATAAAAGCTAATGTGAAACGTTTATATAATAATAATAATAATAATAATAATAATAATAATAATAATAATAATAATAATAATATGGATTTTAAGCAGGTGATTTCTATAATTTCAGACAGTCTCTTTCGAGAATCAGTTGATCAGCAACTGAGATGCTGGCCATGCAGGTGAAGGACATCAAAAAATAGCCAATGAATAAATTTAGATCCCTTACGGAAAAGCGGTATATAATTTCACAGAGATGAACAGCAGTGGGAATTGGCCATCTCTACTGAACACACATGGATCACCTTCACTTCGGTGTCATGTGGAAATGGACAGGTTCAGGGTTCACATCTCATGACACGTGCAATCTGGACATGAGCATCAGCCCACAAATCTCGGAATAATTCGGCTGGGTTTTGCATGTAATTTCAACGCGACTTGTCAGACAAGCTGTGGCTGAGTTCAAGTTTTGTTTTTGTTTTGTGTTTGTTTTTTTCCTCTTCGAGTTGAACAGAGTAAAAAACAGTTGCATGGTATGCATAATAAGCTCAAATTCGTTATTATTAAACGTATTTTACATAATTGCAATTTATACTTCGTTTATTAAGAAGTCCTTTCGGTATTTTTTGTTGACAATCCAGTTGTAGGTTCATGTGAAAATAAAATGAATTGATCATATTTTAATGCAATAATTTAAGACCCACATATGAATGTAATTATTAGTATTACTATTATATTTACGCTACCAATGTGTACTTATATCAAATAGATAATTTAGCTATGCGTTTTTCAATATTTTGTTCGTTTTGTTTTTAGCATTACCCAAAACACTGTCAGTAATGCGGGTAGGCTTTTGATTAGAAGTCAAAAATGTCTGTGTATTATTTCTAAATAGATCTACTCGAATTATATGATGTGCTCAAACTATCGTATATAACATTCATTTAATTTAATATGTAGAAAGTTTGTTTATAGCCTAATTATTTCATGCTAAGTTATTTATTTCAGCCTTAGTTCATGCAAAATAAATCCTAAACGGCTATTTCGATTAGCTTTCGATTGGTTTAGTTTTAAAACTGAATTTCGTCGATGTATAAATACGAATTTGAAGTTTATTATGAATAAAAATCTTAATTAAAACATATATGCTTCATTAGTCTGATTTAATTAATTGTTACAATGTCCGTGTTGTACATAGATACATGTTTTATAGCTAAAATTGCCGTCATTTGTTTTGAGCCTCTTTAAATATTGTACACAAAATGTAAATGGTGTACATAAAATGTAAATGTAGATTTAGTTTGTCGATCAAGCATATTTAACAAAATAAATCATTATTAAACGGGACAGGCTTAATTAAATTAACTAAAATGTAATATGCATTTTCTTGATCTAGCTATAACATTATTCATTCCTTATGTTGTTTGGAATTGTTCCGAAACAGGATGTTAATTATTAAGTCTCCACTATCGTAAGAAATCAGTTGATTTATTGCAAGTTTAAGTTTGGCATATTATAGATCTGCACAATATATATGTTTTTTAGTTTCGAGTAAAAGGCTAAATGCAAAGGCATTTTCTGGGTTGGCGAATATTTGGTGCATGTTTGTGTGTGTGTGAAGCGCGTGACGATGCGCGTCTCCTGTGATGCCGGGCCTGATCATCGACCCCCGGGACCTTGAACTTAACAGAAGCTTTCTGGAGAAATCAGCTGTTCAGTGTGCTGAGATGAAAGCCATATGCCTCTGAGTCATTCACCTCACTCAATGCATTGTGACAAATGGACACTGCTGAGGTCCAGTCTGACCTATTTTCCTCCACAATAATTACACTGCTGCCCCTTCACATTGTTTGGCTAAATTAAAACCACAGGACGGTCTCCTTTGTAATTGCGTCCCGGATTATTAATATTTATTTGATATATATATATATATAATAGTTTTTTTGAGCCTTTGAAAAATAAAACACGTTCTAGGCAAAAATATCAGTGCAGTTAGCTTCTCCACGAGTTTCACACAATGTCAGTCGTGCACAGCAGTAGATTTATTGTCACCTTCAGTAGATAACCCACTGTAATACTATTACCTGCTGTATATAAATCGAAACATATTTATGATTTTTTTAGTTTGTCCTCTGTGTCCTTGTAGTATTACATAGCACGCTCAGATCACATGACGCATTATGTTTTTTACGCATTTCGTTTATTTTGTTTGACAAATGTAAACCGATTCGAAGGAGTATTTTTCACATACACTGTAAAAAAATGCTGGCTTCCACACACTCGCTTCCTGTTGTGACAACACACATTGATTAAGTTGACTTATTAGTTTTTTTTTACAAATTCAAGTGAATTGAACATAAAACAATTAAGTTGTGCTAAGATAACTCAATAATTGTGTTGATTCAGCTAATTTTAATTAAGTAGTTGGAACAAGTAGCAAAAATAAAATCATTTTTGAGTGTAGGAAAATATAGGCTATCGTAGACTTGATGTTAAATCTTCACAGATAAGCTTGCTGTTTGTTTAAGCTACTTATTTACAATGAGCTGAAGCAACACAATTCTTGAGTTATTTGGGGGGACAACTTAATTGTTTTATGTTCAATCCACTTAAATTTATAAAAACGAGTAAGGTAACTTAGTAAATAAATTAGTAAAGACTAATAAGTCAGCCTAATTCCTTCATGTTGCCCCCTAATAGTTTTACGTATTTTTATTCATACCTATTATAAAAAAGCGTAACATAAAATAAGCTTAAATAAAATAAATACATTTTAAAAAACTGCATAGTTCGTATTAAAATATTTATCCTTACAAAAACCAAGTCAGCAAAGCCACCCTCTTATCCTTCCCATTCCCATTATTATTTAATTACATTGTTCTCTTTTACCCCTTCTCTTCATGGATAATATGCAAACTAGTGGTTTTCTGTTGCGTGCCTCTCGTCGCATTCCTGAACAGGCTGCCAGTTGGGGTAATTAATCCGCCCAATTAAGCAACGATGAAGGCTAATTGCCCCCTAATTGCTTTGGAGTGAATGTGGCTAATTATTACAGGCTAATTGAAAGCCTTTATGTGGCAGGTTGTTGTGTATTCAAAAGCAGCCGGCCCTCACAAGCTGCTCTCAGTGGTAAACACTATTCACATTCAAATGAGACTGAAACAAGCAGCCCTGCTATTAGTGTTAGTCACTGCTGTATTAACCTGACGTGTGCTGAGCTGATTTGGTTAATTCTGTTGATGGCACAGTGCCCAGAAGAGGGGAAAAGAGCCCATCCACTATCGAGGACAATATACACGCGCGCGCGCGCACGCACACACATATGCGCAAGCACAGTGTTCCTCTCAATTCTTTTTTAAAACGTATATCATCAAAAAATGAATAGGTTAAAGCGTCGATATTAGACAAAATCTGTCACTCTTAAATAAATACACACTAAACATTTCTGTAATGTTATTCTGTAATGCTATTCTTTCTAAATATTTTAAATTTTCAATGTTTTTTCTCTTTCAAAATTTTTTTCTCAAATGATGTTTAACAGGGCAAGGACATTTTCACTGTAATTGCTTTAATATTTTTTTCTTCTGAGGAAAGTCTTATGTGTTTTCTTTCGGCTAGAATATAAGCAGTTTTATTTTTAAAAAGATTTAAGGTCAATAATATTAATCTGTATTGTTTTTCGATTGTTCCAGAGAAAACCATCATTACACAGTGACTTGTCTAATCACCCTAACTTGCCTAATTAACCTCATTAACCTACTTAAATTGCACTTTAAGCTGAATACTAGTGTCTTGAAAAAACAACTGGTAAATATTATGTGCTATCATGGCAAAGATCAAATAATTCAGCTATTAAAATTAGACTATTATATTTAGAAATGTGTTGGAAAAACATTTTTCAAATAACCAGAAAAGGGGGAAATAATAACAATTCTGACTTCAACTGTATATAGTCTAATGCTATTATTATTATTATTATTATTTAGCTCGCTCGTGAACGTCCACGCGCGTGCTCGGCGCCGCACCTGTCTGTGAGATTTGGCCCCTCGCTCGTGTCAGATCTGCTGGTCATGATTAGCGATGCGTGGCATATCTGTGGCTCCCCACGCCTTTCTCGCGGCTCTCATCTGCGCCGTGCAATATTTGACCTAAAAAAGCATTGTATTGTCTTGACAGGCGGACGTACGTAATTCAGAAAACGACACAATAAGAGACAAGAAGCGTTGTTTAAATATATAAAACGGGCAAAGCGCGTGTAAGCAGTCTCTCTCTCTCTCCTCTCTCTCTCTCTCTCTCCTCTCTCTCTCTCTCTCTCTCTCTCCTCTCCTCTCCTCTCCTCTTCTCTCTCTCTCCTCCTCTCTCTCTCTTCCTCTCTCTCTCTCTCCTCTCTCTCCTCTCTCTCTCTCTCTCTCTCTGTGTGTGTGTGGTGATGAAGTGACGCTCCTATTTATTTCTTTAAAACCCGTTTCAACACATTTTAATCCGTTTTAATCATTTTTATTCTTTGTTGTTTTTATTTTTATACTAGCTTGTTTTATTCTTGTTTATGTGAAGCTCTCTGCCTTACCATTGTGTGTGAAATGTGCTATATAAATACACTTGCATTGCCTTTTTGATATTCAAACATAGATTCGTTTTAAATAACGTCATTGGACTAATATAGGTTTTAAATGTGTGATGCTTAAAATGGTTGTTAACGATTGGAATAAAGAAAGTCACATTGAAGTGTCTGCTTTAATTTAGCATTAAACAATATTATCGGTGTTCAATTAGAACGATTGAGTCCTAAAATAAAATCATCAGGTTTTGAAAAACGTTTTATGAATCATAATCATTTTCCAGTGTTGGGTTGCGGCTGGAAGGGCATCCTCTGCGTAAAACATATGTTGGATAACTTGGCGGTTCATTCCGCTGTGGTGAGCCGTGATTAATAAAGGGACTAAGCCGAATAGAAAACGTATGAATGAATGAATCTTAATCAAAGTCAGTGCGTGGTAACCAACGTGCTAGAAGCCATTTTGAAGTCATGTGACGATGAAACCATAACACAGAAAGGCCCCCTTTAGACCGTCATTGTCGAGGTCATTACATTAATTTTTTTCTGAAACGACACGTTTTGTTAAATAAGTAAATAACCCTTTAACTGCCTGCTCTACCAAATGGTTGACCATACTGACCATGCATTATTTATACTGTTTTAACTAATGGTTTACACTACACAGCATTGTTGGTTTACAAAAAAATCAAACAAACATAATCCTGTTGCACTACTACTATTGATTTTGGTTTTATTATAAAATAAACAATAAAAAATAAATTAAATAAATGAGAATCTGAAATGTTTTATGGCATACTTCAAAAAAAAAAAAAATAGAGATGATTTAGTCTTCAAAAATGTTTTATTTTGATTATGTTTTTAAATAAATTGGTCTTACACTTCATATTTTTCATAATATATGCATTAATTCTGGTACTTTTATCATAAACCGACATATCTACCATTTGGTAGACATTGTTATCTTAGAAATTATGGGATGTGTTGAAAAAAAATGCATTGAGAGTGTTAACCAGTGACATTAGGAGTTAAGAAATGCAATCCAATTTTTTTTCTTGGTGGGGCAGTTAAAGGGATAAATAAATAAAGAAAGAAAGAAATATGATATTCATAAAATGTGATTAAAATAAATAACTGATTATTCAAAAATAATAGGTAACGATACAATAAAAATTATGTTTGATATGTATATATGTTTCCTCCGGGTGCTCTGGTTTCCCCCACAGTCCAAAGACATGAGCTATACAGTAGGTGAATTGGGTAAGCTAAAATTGGCTGTAGTGTATGTGTGTGAATGAGTGTGTATGGGTTGGGTTGTGGCTGGAAGGGCATCCGCTGCATAAAACATATGCTGGATAAGTTGGCGGTTCATTCCACTGTGGCGATCCCTGATTAATAAAGGGACTAAGCCGAAAAGAAAATGAATGAATGAATACATATATATATATATATATATATATATATATATATATATATATATATATATATATATATATATATATATATATATATATATATATATATATATATATATATATATATGTATATATATATATATATATGTATATATGTATATATATATATATATATGTATATATGTACAGTGTTTGATATGTATTCATATCAATATATAACTAACTAATTAACTAATAGTATATAATTTCTTATATTTAAATAAAAGGCAAATCCTGATTAAGTCAAAATGTATTGGTTATTCAAAATATATTCATAATAATAAAATCTAAATTCTGAAAATTTTGGAAAAATACACTCAAACCCTTTTTTTATTAGCCTTAATCTTTTTTTTCTTCATTTTTTTGTATTTTTAGGGACACCAAACCAACAAATAAATGCTAATGGTTATAAATAAAGAGTGATTATTATCCATCAAACAGCTGAACATCATAGAAACACAGACGTTGGTGTCAGAGGAAGGTTTCAATCGTATGTCAAATAAATCTATTTAAATGGACAATTATGTCAGTATAAAATATTGATTTGGGGCTGTTTTTGGGCCACTGATGGCTGTGGTCTGGCGGTGGGGGTAATGAAGGGTGATGCCGAGGGAAGCGCGGGCCTCCCGTTGAATAATCCCAAATGATAAAGGACTGAGTGAACATTTTCCGAGGGGCTCCAAGGTCAAGTCCACGACCCCTGACCCCTGAGAGCACAGTGTCTGGAGAGGGTGTCTGTCTGCCTCACTGTCCTGCGCACACACATCCCAACCTGGCGTATATAGCGTATATACTTCCATTTATTATTTATCAGTCTTATTAAAAGTTATTTCTGAGCCGTCAGGTCTAGCCAGATGACCTGTGAAAGGAGGCCTCTAGAGTGTCCAGATTTGGTGATGGAGAGCTGTGGGATGGCGTAAAAAAAAAAAAAAATCAAAATGGACTTGCTAAAACACACAGGTTTTTAAAACAAACAGAAAATACACCTTCAATTATTCAGCGCAGCATGTGCTATAGGAGGCATAAGAACTGCTCAATATTTCACAAGAACAATGCCAAAACCGGATGAATGTTTAATTACAGCCAGGTGCCGCGGCTGGATGGGAAATCTGCAGAGGAGGAAGCTGGAGTGTCGATTCGGGATGGAGGAAATAAAGATGTGGTTTCTGAGAACAGGAGCTGAGAAGGAAAGGGAAGGCTTTATGCACTTTCCAGACATGATCGTTGAGAATGTTTGTTCTGGTAAACCGTGCACAAGCATTTTGAGTTTTAACATAAAGATAAGTGGTGAATAAATAATAAAATGCAGAATCAAATATACAGTTGTTTATATTTATAATGTTATGAATTATTATTTTATTTCAAATGAAGACCCTATAGGTTTAATCTGATTCTACACTGGCAAGAATTGTTCAGTCAATAACTGCTCGTTTTAATTGCAAAGAAGTTGCAAGTAACACCCTGAAAACAAAGTAAAGATATGAAGTAGAAAACAAACTATTTTCTTGTAAAATGTGCAGATTTTGTTTTATTTACTTAAATATGTACAGTTGCAATCAGAATTATTCAACCCCCTGATTTATTAGCCCCCCTGTTTTATTTTTTTCCCCAATTTCTGTTTAACGTAAAGCAGATTTTTTCAACACATTTCTAAGCATAATAGTTTTAATAACTCCTCTCTAATAACTGATTTATTTTATCTTTGCCATGATGACAGTAAATAATATTTTACTAGATATTTTTCAAGACACTTCTATACAGCTTAAAGTGATATTTAAAGGCTTAACTAGGTTAATTAGGTTAACTAGGCAGGTTAGGGTAATTAGGCAAGTTATTGTATAACAATGGTTTGTTCTTATTGAAAAAATATATAGCTTAAAGGGGCTAATAATTTTGACCTTAAAATGGGTTTTAAAAAATTAAAAACTGCTTTTATTCTAGCCGAAATAAAACAAATAAGACTTTCTCCAGAAGAAAAAATATTATCAGACATACTGTGAAAATTTCCTTGTTCTGTTAAACATCATTTGGGAAATATTAAAAAAAGAAGAAAGAAATTCAAAGGGGGTTCAATAATTCTGATTGCAACTGTATGTAAATGTTTTACATTTTAGTTTGTGATTATGTAATAATTACAATGAACACAATACGATTTCATTTGTTATCGTAACTATTAGTTCAAATTAATTTTTGACAGCCTCTTTATTAATTTCAGCATGTACAGTTTTAAAAATTAAACGCTATATGCTGACAACATTGCAATATTTTTGATCACTTTAGAATAAGGTTCCTTAATGTATTTACTAATGCGATCTAAGAAAGAATAATACTTACAGAACATTTCATCATAGTTCAAACTTTACTAATGCATTATTACAATTATTTAAAAAGTGAATGCACTTTAAATGAATATTAATGAATATTAGCAAAGATTATTAAATGCACTAAATTGGATAGCACTCATTCTTAGTTGGTGTTGCATTATGAACTATTATTTATTAATGCGTTTTTAATTAAAACTGACCAGACTGTACACAATGCTGGGTTCCAGACAATTGCTTCATGTTGTCCCAACACAAATACAGTTGAAGTCAGAATTATTAGCCCCCCTGTTTATTTTTTCCCCCAATTTTTGTTTAACGGAGAGCAGATTTTTTTCAACACATTTCTAATCATAATAGTTTTAATAACTCATTTCTAATAACTGATTTATTTTATCTTTGTCATGATGACAGTACATAATATTTGACTAGATATTTTTTAAGACTCTTCTATACAGCTTAAAGTGACATTTAAAGGCTTAACTAGGTTAATTAGGTTAACTAGGCAGGTTAGGGTAATTAGGCAAGTTATTGTATAATGATGGTTTGTTCTGCAGACAGTCGAAAAAATATATAGCTTAAAGGGGCTAATAATTTTGTCCTCAAAATGGTTCATAAAAAATTAAAAACTGCTTTTATTCTAGCCAAAATAAAACAAATAAAACTTTCTCCAGAAGAAAAAAAATATTATCAGACATACTGTGAAAATGTCCTTGCTCTGTTAAACATCATTTGGAAAATATTTAAAAAAGAAAAAAAAAGTTCAAAGGGGGGCTAATAATTTAAGTGGATTGAACTTGAAACAATTAAGTTGTCCCAAAACATTATCAAGAATTGTGTTGCTACAGCTCATTTTAAAAACGTAGTTTGAGTGTGCGATCTTGAATACTCGCACTCCTGCTGTGACCGTTTACCATTGTTTGGGCCTGTAGTTACAATTATTTAAAAAAGTGAATGCAATTTGAGTTAACAGGAACTAATAACGAACGGCTTAATTTGATTAAACTAATGTTAACAAAGATGAATAAATGCTGTAATAAATGTATCATTCGTTGGTTGTTCATGTTAGTAAATACTGTAAAATTAAATAATGGAACCTTATTATAAGATGAATATTATCAAAGATTAATAAATGCACTAAAATGGATATCACTCATTATTAGTTGGTGTTGCCTAATAAATATTGATTTATTAATGCATTTTAAATTAGAGCTTATCTATATTACTGTGTACAAAATGCAGGGT
The DNA here is from genome assembly GCA_903798195.1 of Danio kyathit. Classification (NCBI taxonomy): domain Eukaryota; kingdom Metazoa; phylum Chordata; class Actinopteri; order Cypriniformes; family Danionidae; genus Danio; species Danio kyathit. The sequence continues at coordinate 81,049,292 of LR812525.1, read as the reverse complement.
TCCACACAATTCCTTCATGTTGTCCCAACACAAATCGATTAAGTTAACTATTTAGTTTTTACAAATCTAAGTGTTTTGAACATAAAACTTGTGTTGTCCTCCAAAAACGTAAACGTAGGAATTGTGTTGTTTCAGCTCATTTTAAATAAGTAGCTTGAACAAACAGTGAAAGTCATTTTTTGAGTGTACATCTGTAAATTAGCATTAGGACATGAATTATGTTCTCTAATGATTCCTTATTATTCATTCATGATCTTCCAAACATGTTAATGTTAAAATATACTACACTGAAAAAATGCAGGGTTTCAGACACTATTTCTTCATGTTGTCCCAACACAAATCTATTACCTGAACGGTCACACTTTATTTTGACGGTCCGTTTGTTGAATTTAAGTTACATTGCAACTAATTATCATTAGATTATAAGTAGACTGTTAGGTTGGGGTTAGGGTTAGTGTAAGTTGACATGTAATTGCAAAGTTTCTTATAGTCAGTTAAATGTCTGTTGAAGGACTGTTAAATGTCAGTGTTAACAGATATTAAGTAGACAGTCTACTAATACTCAAATGGACCATCAAAATAAAGTGTTACCAAATGAACTATTTAGTTTTTGCAAATTTAAGTGGATTGAACAAAAAGCAATTAAGTTGTCGTGCAAAAAAGCATAAGAATTGTGTTGTTTCAGCTCATTTTAAATAAGTAGCTTGAACAAACAATGAAAGTAATTTTTTGAGTATACATCTGTAAATTATCATTAAGAAATGCATTTTGTTCCTTAATGACTCTTTATTATTCATTCATGATCTTCCAAACATGCTAATGTTAAAATATACAACTACTGTACAACATGCTGGGTTCCAGACACTATTTCTTCATGTTGTCCCAACACAAATCTATTAAGTTAACATAATCGGTTTTACCAATTTAAGTGGATTAAACATAAAGCAATTAAGTTGTCCCCCCCAAAAAAACGTAAGAATTGTGTTGTTTCAGCTCATTTTAAATGAGTAGCTTAAACAAACAGTGAAAGTAAATTTTTTTGAGTATACGTCTGTAAATTAGCATTAAGAAATTCATTTCCCCCCCTAATGACTCCTTATTAATCATTCATGATCTCCCAAACATGCTAATGTTAAAATATACAACTACACTGTAAAAAATGCTGGGTTCCAGACACTATTTCTTCATGTTGTCCCAACACAAATCTATTAAGTTAACGTAATCGTTTTTCTAATTTAAATGGATTGAACATAAAGTAATTGTCACCCAAAAAACATAAGAATTTTAGATTGTTTCAGCTTATTTTAAATACGTAGTTTGAACAAGCAGCAAAAGTATTTTTTTTTTGTGTACGTCTGTAAATTATCATTAAGAAATGCATTTTCCCCCCTAATGCTTCCTTATTATTCATTCATGATCTCCCAAACATGCTAATGTTAAAATAAACAACTAGATTTTAGTTTTACAAGCTGCACTCCCTCTAATTTGTGCTAAATTCTTTCCTACACTCAAAAAATATTTATTTTTGCTGCTTGTTCAAGCTACTTATTTAAAATGAGCTGAAACAACAATTCTTTGGGTGTTTTTTGGGGGACAACGTAATTGTTTTATGTTCAAATCACTTCAATTTGCAAAAACAATTAAGTTAATTTAATTGATTTGCATTGGGAAAACACAAAGGAATTGTTGTGGAACCCAGTGTGTGCCTGGAAATGAAGCAGCATTTAAATATGTTCACCTCACACACTGCTCTCCTATGCAAAAAAAGTGTGAAAAACAGTCAGTCTGGCTAACCTTTCCTGGCGTGATGTGATGTGTGCACACGGACCTCCCAGCTGTGTCCGGAGTAAAACGGGGAAGGTGGGGGGTGTTGGAGTCAGGAGGGAGGGTCGCGGGGCCGGGCCTGAAAGGTCAGGAGGAGGCAGGAGACAGGCGGACCGGCTGGCTGCCGGGGCTTTGAACCTAACAGATGGTGAAGGTTAGGTGACGTCCCCTCGCCTGGCCTTTCCGCAGTAATTGAGGATAATTTGAGCACCCAAAGAGAGCAGGCCTGTCCACTGTCAGGCCGAGGGAACGGAGGTGAGGTTAATATGAAAAAGATTTTTGCATTACCATCGGCTTTTGTGTGGTGAGCTTGCGCTCTCTCCCCAGTCCCAGACCTAATCCTGGCCTCGGGCTGCGAGGATGAAGACTTGTCACCCTGGGTTGGAGTGTAACGCCACGCGCATGAATACATCTCCAGCTCCACGCTCTCCTCTGCTGCCCTATTAACCAGTGCTCTGCCAGAACTCATTACTCGCTGGCACCCAGGCAGGTCTACGGGCATTTGGGAAGATTTTTAGGGGGAAATCTGACATTACCGTTTTTTTAACGCGAGGACAAAAGAGTGAAAGCAAATGTCTTGTGTTTCCCACTGTGAACATGCAGCTCTCGGTGTGCCACAAACTGACTGAGACACATTCAAGGCTTATGCTGAATAATGTGCATAATCTCGCGCTAATGAAATGTAGTGCGTTTAATGTAGCTCCTATTTTGCATGCTGATAGATTTAAATAAATCCTACCGGATGGTATTTGATATGCACATGTTTAAAAACCTTTATAACAGCATGCTTTGCTTTATGTCATTTGATTGATAGTTTGTCTTAGCAAGAAAAAAAAAGCTTTTGGTACCATTTTTAAAATCAGGTAGTGGTTTCTTGTGTCCTTCTTGCTACAAAATATGTTGAGGTGAACATTGGACTGGACTGAGCTTTAAATTTTATAAATATCATTTAAAATTGATCATTTAATCATGTTATTTTAGACCGAACCGCCAGTCATGAGTGTTATTATTTAAAGCTGAATAAATAATCTTTCAATCAATGAATACTTTGTTAGATTAAAGTCTCAATTCTATTATTGTACCCCTACCCCTTCCCCTTGGCCTTTGAAACAGAGTGTGAAGGGGAAGGGCTTTAAAATTTACCCCTAAGAAATGGGACAGCACTACAACAACTGCACACGTCATCAGATGTCATCGCGATCTCTTTCTTCATATGAGATCGACGATCACGACTGCTGTAGTTATTCCAGTTGTGTTATTTGTTTTGTATTTGTCATCAGGAAATCACTGAAGGCAACAATATCATGTTGTCATAACAATATAATGTGGCAATAAGATCATAACTGTACTTTGCATTTACACCATGGCCATATTCATCTATGTAAACACAAGAAAACACCATTAACATTATAGCAGACACTGTAAAAAGCTCATTCCCAGCCACAGGACTTTTCTGAAAGGGGATTCAAGTGTCAGATGTGAAAGTATGTTGTGGGACTGCTGTATAGGAGTTATTATTAGGAATTATAGATTGCGAAATTTTGCGTTTTTTATTTTAGCTTTTTTTTTTAAAGCATGACGGTAAAACATGACCGCAGTTATGAATGTATTAAAACATGTGCTTGTTTGTTGTAGAAAATCATAATAATGACAAAAAAAATACTCATTTGTGCATCTTCTGACTTCCGGGCGCGGTGCGGTGCGTTGCGGTGTGCTGCGGTGCGCTGCGGTGCGCTGCGGTAAAGTCTAGATTGCATATGCGACCAGGCCGGAAGTGCGATATGCACATCAATATAGCAGCATTTTCTATGACACTGTATAACAATAATTAATATTTTTACATTAATGTGACTGTTGGGTTTAGGGTTGGCGTGGGGGTAGGTGTTAAAAAAATATTGGGTAATTTAGCTGATAACATAAATAATTCTCGTTAACTTCCGGCCACAACCATATCCGATCTAGCAACAACCTCACGCAGCTGTTGTAGCTAGTGTATTCTGGGAAATGTTCTTACCCCTTGGTTTCGAGTCTGAAAAATCTCCCTTTCAAGGGGTATCTACCCTTCCCCTTAGCCCTATGCTTTCAAGATAAAGAGAATTGGGATAGCCCTACCCCTTTCACGTGAACACTCAAAACGAGGGGTAGGGAAGGGCTAAGGGGTAGAATTGGGATTGGGCCTAAGACGCCCAAACTAGGGCCCACAGGCCAAAGTTGGCCCTTTGTATCCTTTGATTTGGACCACCAGAGGGAAAATGACTGGGATGGGTTGTGGAATTCCTTTAACAGAGATTCTCATTTCTATTTTAATGAAACTATTTGATTGTTTGTTTTATTGTTGAGCTACAAAAAAAGCTCAATGTTTCAATTGAATGTTGTAAATGAATCAGATTTTTTGGAAAAAATGTACATACTGTAACTTAACGAATAGGGGACAAAGCAGAAGACATCAGCATGCAAATCAAGGCAAAGGCAGGTTCAACATGACTAGTGTATTCAGCATTGAACTCCATTGTTTGGATTTTTTAAATGCTTTTTTAATGGTTTTATTGTAATAAATTCATTAAATTAATATACATTTTCAAAAAATTTGAATGCATAAATTCGGTTGAAGTCATTTTTTCTATGTATTTATAAATGTTATGAAATAAATTAAGAAATTACCCACACTGTAAAACCCAACAGTCAACTTTATCAAATAAAATAAGTGTAGTTAACTCAAAATTTGCAGAAAGTTAATTCTACTCAATTTGAAAAGAGTTTTGAACTTTGTGTTAAAGGTAATGAGTTAATTAAATACCTCATTACTTCAACTTAAATGGAGTAAGTTCACAGTACTCATATAGATTAGTTTTTTTAACTCAAATGGTTTGTTGCAATCGGTTTCCTCAAACGGTTTGAGTTGCCTTAACTTGTTGAGTTTTACAGTACTCAGTTGGTTTGAGTTCACTTCATTTATTGGGTTTTACTGCGCTCAGATTGCTTCATTTACTCAAATGGATTAAGTTCACAGTACTCATTAGGATTAGTTTTTGAATTCAAATGGTTTGTTGCAATCGGTTTGAGCAACTTTAATATTTACTTTCGGCCCACAGCTCTTAATCAAGCTTGTATTTTGGCCCTTCATAAGAAAAGGTTTGGGCACCCCTGGATTAAGACAATATTTAGCTGAGATACAACTATATGAAAATCATGAATCTGAGGGGGCTCAAATAAATCTAAATACTGAGAAAATAATCTTTAAAGATGTTCAGATTAAGTTCTATTACTAATCAAAAAGGAGTTTTGATATATTTATGGTAGGACATTTACAAAATATCTTCATGGAAAACAATGTTACTGTTCTAAGGATTTGTGGCATAAAAGAAAAAAAAATGATATTGCTAACCTATACAATTAAAAACTATTACCAAAAATATAAAAGTTCCACATAAGAGATAAGGTTTTGTGCTCAAGGGTCATGAATAATCTCACTAAGAACATGTTATAGGAGATATAGAGTGGCAAATGATATTTAAAAGCATTTTATGTGAGTCTGTGTAAGCTTATACTGCTATAAAATCCCATTGATTTTTATTAGAAGCTATCAGAAATTCATCTCACGTTTTAGCATATAAATATCAGCATCTACACCAAATTACATTTTTGCTTATTTTGGGTCTTTTATTAGTACCTAGGTGTTTTATTTCCTTGAACTATAAAAAAGATTATCAAATATAACTTAAAAAAAAGAATAGAATTTCAGTAATGCTTTATAATAAGGTTTCATTTGCTAACATTATGTTGAACGTTGTTGAAATGTTCTGCAAGTTGATGTTTAATGGACCTACAGTATATGCTAACTTGAACTAACAACGCACTGATGTGCAGTGCATCCGGAAAGTATTCATAGAGCTTCACTTTTTCCACATTTTTTTATGTTACAGCCTTATTCCAAAATGGATAAAAATCATTTATTTTCTCAAAATTCTACACAAAATCCCCCATAATGACAATGTGAAAAAAGAGTTTTTGAAATTGTTGCAAATTTATTAAAAATAAAAAACCTGAAAAATCACACGTACATCAGTATTCACAGCCTTTGGCGTGAAGCTCTAAATTGAGCTCAGGTAAATTCTGTTTCCACTGATCGTTCTTGAGATGTTTCAGCAGCTTAATTTGAGTTCACCTGTAATTAATTCAGTTGATTGGACATGATTTGAAAAGGCATACATCTGTCTATATAAGGTCCCAGGGTTGACAGCGCATGTCAAAGCACAAACCAAGCATGAAGACAAAGGGATTGTCTGTAGACCTCTGAGACAGGATTGTCTCGAGGCACAAGGCTGGGGAAGGTTACAAAATTTTTTTTGCTGCTTGAAAGTTCCAATGAGCACAGTGGCCTCCATCATCTGTAAGTGGAAGATGTTTGGAACCACCAGGGGTCTTCCTAGAGCTGGCCATCTAAGCTGAGTGATCGGGGGAGAAGGGCCTTAGTCAGGGAGGTGATTAATAACCCGATGGTCACTATGTCTGAGCTCCAGCGTTCTTCTTTGGAGAGAAGAGAACCTTACAGAAGGACAACCATCTGTGCAGCAATCCACCAATCAGGCCTGTATGGTAGAGTGGCCAGACGGCACATGCTGTAGCAGCGCACCTGGAATTTGTCAAAAGGCATCTGAAGGACTCTCAGACCAAAAGAAACCAAATTCTCTGGTCTGATTAGACTAAAGTTGAACTCTTTAGAGTGAATGCCAGGCGTTACGTTTGGAGAAAACCAGGCAGCACTCATCACCAGGCTAATACCATCCCTACAGTGAAGCATGGTGGTGGCAGCATCATGCTGTGGGGATGTTTTTCAGCAGCAGGAACTGGAAGACTAGTCAGGATAGAGAGAAAGATGAATGGAGCAATGTACAGAGACATCCTTAATGAAAACCTGCTTCAGAGTGCTCTTGACCTCAGACTGGAGTGACGGTTCATCTTCCAGCAGGACAATGACCCAAAGCACACAGCCAAAATATCAATGGAGTGGCTTCACAACAACTCGGTGAATGTCCTTGAGTGGCCCAGCCAGAGCCCAGAGCTAAATCCTATTGAACATCTCTGGAGAGATCTGAAAATGACTGAACACCGTCGCTTCCCATCCAACCTGATAGAGCTTGAGAGGTACTGCAAAGAGGAATGGGCAAAAATTCACAAAGACAGGTGTGCCAAGCTTGTGGCATCACATTCAAAAAGACTTGAGGCTGTAATTGCTGCCAAAGGTGCATCAACAAAGTATTGAGCAAAGGCTGTGAATACTGATGTACATGTGATTTTTCAGGTTTTTTTATTTTGAATAAATTTGCAACAGTTTTAAAAACTCTTTTTTCACTTTGTCATTATGGGGTATTGTGTGTAGAATTTGGAGGAAATAAATGAGTCCATTTTGGAATAAGGCTGTAACAAAAAATGTGGAAAAAGTGAAGCGCTATGAATACTTTCCGGATGCACTGTATAATGTAGCATAATATATAATATAGTAGTATAATTTTTTTTGCAGTGCAGTTTGAAATAAATAATACATGAGTAAATGTTGCCAGAGTTGACAAACTTGTGTGAACTATCCCTTAATATAAGAACTACTAAGACTAAGAATGAATGTGTTATTTACATTTAATCTGTCAGATTTTCTTGCTAGAAACAAAGTCATGCTCATCATCTCGTAATATATTCTGACGCACATTCTCTTTGTACAGAAACTCCTATCTGATTCTGTTAGCATGCACAGTAGCGTAAAAAACGCAGTTAAAGTATATCTGTGTTCCTTTTGAAGCATCTCATCTATGATAAAGATCAGGGAGCCAAAATAACACGATGTTCCTCAAGCAGTACTCTGTCAGGGGTAACTGAGGGACCAATTCGAGCTGGAAAGTTTCCTCTTTGGTGTGATGAAGTCATTTACAACTATTGATCTGATAGTCAAACTGTGAGCGTTAACCTTAAGAGCCTTGGAGGCAGTTTGTGGGTAAGTGGAGGTGCCCCAGGGACCCCCTTATCAGTGGAAAGTGATCTTAGTGAGACACAATAGACAGAGATGTATTTTTAAAATGCTGGCATCGCTCAAACCCCTTTCATAACTCAGTCCATGCTAAAGCAAAATGCCAGATGCCACAGACTCCCTGGACTGCTTTTAAAAAAGTGCAGAGCTCCAAAGCTAGTCAGCTGCCTATGGAGGGAGCATTTTAAGGCGACGTGACACCAAATGGATAGGCAAGTTAGTTATGCCCTTCCTAGAGTGCACTGTGACAATTTCAGTGATGTTTTTTTTTTCTTAGTATTGTATTATATATACTGTATAGCTTAAAGTGATAGTTCACACAAAAATGAAAACTGTTGAAATGAAAAGAAGATATTTTGAAGAATGTTGGAAACAGTACATCCGTACAGGAAAAATCAACACAAGATCATTCTGAAAATGTAGTCCCGTGGACGTTTCTGGAGACCACAAATTATGTAGCCGGATGTACGTATGGCTGCATTTCATTTTTTAAGCGAACGCTACGGGGCGGTATGATGCCGTTCCTTTTGGCGCTTACCGGCTGACCGCTTACCTCCGTGTGGAGGCCTTGGCGTAAGGCACTGCAGCGGGTGGTGAAAACTGCCCAACGCATCACAAGGACCACACTGCCAGCCATAGAGGACATCCAGAAGAAACACTGTCTGCGCCGAGCACGCAGTATTCTTAAGGATTCCTCTCACCCTGCTCACAGACTGTGTTCTCTCCTGCCTTCCGGCAGGCGCTTCAGGCTCCCCCGGACAAAACCCAGCAGACTAAGGAACAACTTTTTCCCCAGAGCTGTCTCCCTATTGAACTCTCCCCCCCACTGACTCTTTTGCCCCCCTAATACACCCTCCACCCTCCTCATAACTTATACTCCTCATAATCACTGCACTATTTAACATTTGCACATTTAAAAATTGCACATATTCATTGCACTACATTGCACTGATTCATTTATTTGAACTGTACATAAATACATTCTTTACATTTATATAGCACTTTTCTGGGCACTCAAAGCACTTTACACATTGGGGGGAAATCTCCTTATCCACCACCAGTGTGCAGCATCCACCTGGATGACGGAATGGCAGCCATTTTGCGCCAGACCACACACCACACACCAGCTGATTGGTGGAGAGGAGACAGAGTGATGAAGCCAATTATGATATGGGGAGGAATAGGAGGCCATTTGGCCAGAATGCCGGGGTTAAACCCCTACTCTTTTTCGAAGGACATCCTGGGATTTTTTAAAATACCATAAAGAGTCAGGACCTCGGTTTTTTAACGTCTCATCCGAAAGACGGCGCCCACTGAGCAGTATAGAGTCCCCGTCATTATACTGGGGCATTAGGACCCACACAGACCGCAGGTTGGGCGCCCCCTGCTGGCCTCACTAACACCCCTCTCGGCAGGAACCTAGCTTTCCCATGTGGTCTGCCATCCAGGTACTGACCGGGCGCAGCCCTGCTTAGCTTCAGTGGGCGACCATGTAAGAGTTGCAGAGAGCTAGCCGCCGGCGACTACCCACTGCACATGTACATTTGTAATTATGTACACACCCACTGTACATATACATTTGTAATTATGTTTATCTGCACACTTCTGATTATTAATAGCAACCTGTACATATATTCATCTATTGTAAATCTCTGTTCATAGCTAATACAACCTGTATATAATGTTCATAGTACATCCATTTGTAAATATCACCATAGTTTTTCTGTATATTATACCTGTATGCTGCACTTGCTGTTTTTGCTCTCCTGGTTAGACCTAAACTGCATTTCGTTGCCTTGTACATGTGTAATGACAATAAAGTTGAATCTAATCTACTCTAATCTTTTTGTAGCCTTAGTAGGGAAGCCTTCAACGGAAGTGACATGAAGCATTTAGCGCAGACAGTTCGTGACTGAATTAAAAACTAGACTGCAGAAGAACTAGTTTATAAGAGTATCTGAGACTGAGCATCAGTCAGCGGTATCTACTTTTACCTGGCTGTGTGTGTGTGTGTGTGTGTGCAATTCAGCCTTCACCAGTGGGTCAGTGTGGCTCTCCCCTCAGGCGTTGTCTAGCTGCAGGCTCTCTTAATGGAGCATCTCTACTGTTTCCTCTAGAGCCTGGCCTGTCCTCCTCCCGGGTGTGTGCTCCAGGAACCTGGCCATTTAGAATGGCTCCGGTGCCATTGACCCCGTCTGTGAACACAGCCAGCGAGAGGGTCACTCAGCTCTGGGCTTCACACTTCCTCTTTTAACCTGAAACACACCTCCACACCTGTGTCTGTGTGTGTGCAGTGTGTGCTGGATGCCTCCGCCGGCTGCTTCTCCGATTGTTATTTTTTTTCTTTCCTCCTCCATTTTTTTAAGGCAGTTTTATCTCCACTGTAAAAAAAAAAATGCTTCATTGGTTCACACAAAAATGAAATCTGTTGAACATATAAGAAGATATTTTGAGGAATGTTGGGTCACACTTTATTTCGATGGTCCGTTTGTTGAATATAAGTTACATTGCATCTACATGTCAATTAATTCTCATTAGATTATAAGTAGACTGTTAGGTTGGGGTTAGTGTAAGTTGACATGTACTTGCAAAGTTTCTTATAGTCAGTTAAATGTCTGTTGAAGGACTGTTAAATGTCAGTATCAACATATATTAAGCAGACAGTCTACTAATACTCAAATGGACCATCAAAATAAAGTGTTACCGAATGTTGGAAATGGTAAACATTGACATCTATAAACTGTACAAATGCTGGGTTCCACATGATTACTTCATGTTGTCCCAACACAAATTAATTAAATTATATATTTGTTAGTGGATTAAACGTAAAAGTTGTCGCAGAAAAAAAACCTCAAGAATTGGGACGTATCAGCTAACTTTATATAAGTTGTTTGAAAAAGCGGCAAAAATCTTATACAGGGAGTGCAGAATTATTAGGCAAATGAGTATTTTGACCACATCATCCTCTTTATGCATGTTGTCTTACTCCAAGCTGTATAGGCTCAAAAGCCTACTACCAATTAAGCATATTAGGTGATGTGCATCGCTGTAATGAGAAGGGGTGTGGTCTAATGAGATCAACACCCTATATCAGGTGTGCACAATTATTAGACAACTTCCTTTCCTTTGGCAAAATGGGTCAAAAGAAGGACTTGGCAGGCTCCGAAAAGTCAAAAATGGTGAGATATCTTGCAGAGGGATGCAGCACTCTTAAAATTGCCAAGCTTCTGAAGCGTGATCATCGAACAATCAAGCGTTTCATTCAAAATAGTCAACAGGGTCGCAAGAAGCGTGTGGAAAAACCAAGGCGCAAAATAACTGCCCATGAACTGAGAAAAGTCAAGCATGCAGCTGCCAAGATGCCACTTGCCACCAGTTTTGCCATATTTCAGAGCTGCAACATCACTGGAGTGCCCAAAAGCACAAGGTGTGCAATACTCAGAGACATGGCCAAGGTAAGAAAGGCTGAAAAACGACCACCACTGAACAAGACACACAAGCTGAAACGTCAAGACTGGGCCAAGAAATATCTCAAGACTGATTTTTCTAAGGTTTTATGGACTGATGAAATGAGAGTGAGTCTTGATGGGCCAGATCGATGGGCCCGTGGCTGGATCGGTAAAGGGCAGAGAGCTCCAACTGATTTGTTTTTGTTTTGTTTTTGAATGTCAGAAATGTATATTTGTGAATGTTGAGATGTTATATCGGTTTCACTGGTGAAAATAAATAATTGAAATGGGTATATATTTGTTTTTTGTTAAGTTGCCTATTAATTATGCACAGTAATAGTCACCTGCACACACAGATATCCTCCTAAAATAGCTCAAACTAAAAACAAACTAAAAACTACTTCCAAAAATATTCAGCTTTGATATTAATGAGTTTTTTGGGTTCATTGAGAACATGGTTGTTGTTCAATAATAAAATTAATCCTCAAAAATACAACTTGCCTAATAATTCTGCACTCCCTGTAATGAGTGTAATGTGTGCATTTCCAGTGGCATTTATTTCTTCAGCATTCAACGTTCATACCTAAAACCTTCTCAAAACTGTCCATGTAACGAGAAAACTTATGTGTGCACAAAAATCACTTTATTCACGTTTACAACATAAGGGGGACTAATTAATGACATATTTTCATTTTGGGGTGAACTATCCCTTTAAATATTTATCAGTTATAGTAAAACATATATATTGTTGTTCTTTAACATGTCTCTTGCACCTGAAGATGTATTAATATTGGCCTCTTGATTTTGCCAAGTGGCATTCTATCAATTGCAGAAATTAATTTATTTGACTCACAAAATGGTATGATGTTTTGTTCATATTGTCACAAAATCTTTTTAATTTACATTTCCATGACTTTAATGGCATAAGAAAATAAATTTTAAAAACACACATTCTCCTTCTTCAAGCCTCTACAGTTTGACAATTGCTGTCTTTAAATATAATTATATATATATATATATATATATATATATATATATATATATATATATATATATATAATAAATTTTTTCAATAATAAATACAAGCTTTCAAAAAAACAAAAAACAAACAAGAACTTACCTTGATCTTGTGTTAACCATAACAATGTAACCTGGAAGTGCTAAAATTCTCCACTTTGTGTGTGTGTGTGTTTTTTTTTTTTGCCTACAAAAATATGTGATCTCTCCAACAAATCTTTAAGACCTAGTATATAAAGAACATGCAATCAGGTCAATCTATCGATTCAAATCTATCTGATTAAAAGGAATCATTTATATTCTTGGAGCATATCTATATGCAGAGAACGCACAGTAAAGCGTGTTCGGTCACACTTTATTTGAAGGTACAGTTCTTGCTATTAATAAACCATTAACTATGAGTTTAAGCTCAATAAACTTCTAGTTTGCTGCTTATTAATAGCTAGTAAGCTAGCAGTTGAGTTTAGTTGATGGGTAGGATTAGGGATGTAGAATAAAATCATAGAAAATACAGCAGGGAAAATAAGTATTGAACACGTTACCATTTTTCTCAGAAAACATATTTCTAAAGATGCTGTTGACTTAAAATTTCCCCCAGATGTTGGTAATAACCAAATAAATCAACCCCTGCAGATCATTCTGAAAACATACCTCTATATACATTTCTGGAGAGCACCAAATACACCCCAGGAGCTAGGTTTTGTTTGCAGTTGTTGTTTTTTCGAATCTACCAGAGGCCAATGTGGTTTTTGAGATCTCAAATAGTTCTCGCGAGTGCCATTCGCGCCTGCTGTTTCTGCGTAAATCCACCAGAGGCCGCTGTCGACTGACTGTTTCACTGACTGTCTGACCGATCGACTGACCCACCCTCCTCCTTCCCTAAACCCAACTATTAGTGTTTTAAAAAGCACAGATTGACCCCCCCACCCGCTTTCCTAAACCCAATCGACAAATTTAAAAAGCAGAAAAAAAAGCCATCGTCTGATTTTTACCATGTTTTCAGATTTTATCACATTTTCACCCTGTTATTTACTCGTTTATTTTTATTTTTGGCTTCTGTTTTTGTCTAACCTGCTTTCTGGAACCGTTCTTCAACGGACTCGAACCCAGTTGTTGTGGTCAACTCCTCTCTGGGTCTCAAGTCTATCGATGTAAATGGGGACCTACTGGACAAACTGGTAACAGTGGGTAAGCCGTCTATACAGAGGTAAGTGGTCAGCTGGTAAGCGCAAAAAGGAATGGCGTTAACCGCCTTACCGCCAGTAGCGTTCGTTTTGTTTTTTAAAAGAAATGCAGCCATACATACTTCTGGCTACATAATTCAAGATCTCCAGAAATGTATATAGGGTTACGTTTTCAGAATGAGCCTACTGTATGTTGAAATAAATCCATATATGCGAAGAAAACTAATTAGTTTACAAATGAATTTATGCATAATAAAATGATATGACACAGGGATTAAGTATTGAACACATGAAGAAAGGAAGGTGTAGAAAGGCATGGAAAACCCAGACAGCAGCTGAAATCTCTCAGTGGTTATTCAGCAAGCCTCTGCCCTTCGTCATTATAAATGAATATCAGCTGCTTCAGTCCAACATCTACATTAGCAGGATGATGAAGATGAAAGCAGGGTGGACATTTCAGCAAGACAATGATCCAAAACACAGCCAAGGAAACTCTCAAATGCTTTCAGAGAAAGAAAATCAAGCTGTAGAATGGCCCAGCCAATCACCTAACTTGAATCCAATAGAAAATACAAAATAAAGCTCAGATTTTATAGACAAGACCCACAGAACCATCAAGATTTTTACACTCTGTTGAAGTCTGTGAAAAAAATCACACCTGAGCAATGCATGTGACTTCATTCTCCATATGAGAGGCGTCTTAAAGCTGCCATCACCAAAAAGGCCTTTTATATAAAGTATTAAATACGTTTAAGTAGTTCAGTACTTTCTCCTTGTGTCATTGCAATGTTATTAAACAACTATTGTTTTTTGTTTTAATTTTATGTTTGTATTGTTTGGGTTTTTATCAAAATCTGGTTCAATTCCATGCCAACAGCTCCTTTAGAAACATTATTCCCATGAAAAAACATGACATGTTGAGTACTTATTTTCCCCGCTGTATGTGCGTACTCATAAATATTCAATAAATACGTACTAATAAATATTCAATATCTACAGTTGAAGTCAGAATTATTAGCCCCCCCTCAATTATTAGCCCTCCTGTTTACTTTTTTTCCCCATTTTCTGTTTAACGGAGAGAAGATTTTTTCAACACATTTCTAAACATAATAGTTTTAATAACTCATTTCTAATAACTGATTTATTTTATCTTTGCCATGATGACAGTAAATAATATTTGACTAGATATTTTTCAAGTCACTTCTATACAGCTTACAGTGACATTTAAAGGCTTAACTAGGTTAATTCAGCCTGATCTCACGTGGAAACGTAAGTATTTTACGTTTTGTCAGTATAGTGGCTAATTTGTATGAATCGTACAAAATGTACGATTTTAAAAAGGAGGCGTGGCACCTAACCCTACCCCTAACCCCAACCGTCATTGGGTGCTGAGGAAATCGTACTAATTTGTACGAATTAGATCGTACGAATTCATATGAATTAGCCAGTAAATTAAAAAGTTACGAATTGTCGTGAGATTGCGTTGATTAATTAGGTTAACTAGGCAGGTTAGGGTAATTAGGCAAGTTATTGTATAACGATGGTTTGTTCTGTAGACTATCGAAAACATATTTAGCTTAAAGGGGCTAATAATTTTGTCCTTAAAATGGTTTTAAAAAAAAATTAATAACTGCTTTTATTCTAGCCGAAATAAAACAAATAAGACTTTCTCCAGAAGAAAAAATTATCAGACATGCTGTGAAAATTTCCTTGCTCTGTTCGACATCATTTGGGAAATATTTAAAAAAGAAAATTAAATTCAAAGGGGGCTAATAATTCTGAATTTGATTGTATATCAAATGCTAAAATGGTCGTAGTGAGAATTGGTCCATTATACTAAAGTGTTACGGTGTGTTCAACTGGCCATTGATTGTGAGAATTGTACATCAGCGAAGCATCTGGAAGTTGCAGACGTTATCTTGCGTGCGTTTTGTGTTGGAGGCTGAAGTTGTTCATAGGGGAGGGCCGGAGGTGCGGCTGGCTTCTCTCTGTAATGATCCTCTTATTATTTCGCTTTTTCTCTTCAAATGGAGGAAAAAGGGCATTCATCATTCTGTTGACCTGGGAGATCACAGCAGCCAACGCGCCTTTGAAAAGTAAAACTGAACCTCGCTTTTAAATAAGATAAATAGTAAACAAATCCAGGCCAACCCTTTGAAAGGGCTTGCCAAGAGATTTACCTCGCCCTGTGGCAAATAATATTTCTTGAACTGGGTTTAAATTTCAAGTGTCTAGGGCTTAGAGAAACCTGCAACAAAAGAAAACGGGTCTCCGAACAGCAAATATTATCTGCTGCCGGGGCAAGATGTCAAGATTGCATTTTTGTGTTGTCTCAAATGTAGGAGCAGGACTGGTGTTTGGCAAATCCCAGAATAAAACTACATTTATTGCTGTTTATTTGGACCGAATCACATTTGTGTGCAACATGCAGAGACAAATGAGACCTGTTACTTTTTTACCTCATCACCATAATCTACAGCCTTAGCTTAAAAACAATACATAAGCTAGTACATAGAGTTTATGCATATCCTCTATGTCTAAATGCCACTAATGACATCAATGCATTCAACCTACTGTACATAGGATTTGATTTACATTCAGATTAGATTTGTTACTTATGTACGCAATAACACCGTAAGAGATATAACCAATGCAGTTTGAAGTGTGGAAGTCATTCATGTATTTACATTACGCTAGTTTGTTTCATGAGTTGCATTTATTTCGGATGATAAAATGAGAGGATGTTGTGTGTCTTGACTTGTGTTGTGTACTTTTCCACCAGTACCGATAAGCTACAGCTTTTTGTTGTATTCAACCTACACTCACCTGCCACTTTATTAGGTACACCTTATTAGCACCGTGTTGGACCCCCTTTTGCCTTCAGAACTGCCTTAATCTTGTGGCATAGATTCAACAAGGTACTGGAAATATTCCTCAGAGATTTTCCATATTGACATGATAGCATCACGCAGTTGCTGCAGATGTGTCGGCTGCACATCCATGATGTGAATCTCCCGTTCCACCACATGCCAAAGGTGCTCTATTGAATTGAGTTATGGTGACTGTGGAGGCCATTTGAGCACAGGGAACTCATTGTCATGTTCATGAAACCAGTCTGAGATGATTTGCACCAAATTCTGACCCTACCATGCGAATGTCGCAGCAGAAATGGAGACTCATCAGACCAGGCAACATTTTTCCAATCTTCTATTGTCCAATTTTGGTGAGTCTGTGCAAATTGTAGCCTCAGTTTCCTGTTCTTAGCTGACAGTGTGTGGTCTTCTGCTGCTGTAGACCATCTGCCTCAAGGTTGGACGTGTTGTGCGTTCAGAGATGCTCTTCTGCATACCTCGGTTGTAACGAGTGGTTATTTGAGTTACTGTTGCCTTTCTATCAGCTTGAACCAGCCATTCTCCTCTGGCCTCTAGCATCAACAAGACATTTGCACTCACAGAACTGCCGCTCACTGGATATTTTCTCTTTTTCAGACCATTCCCTGTAAACCCTAGAGATGGTTGTACGTGAAAATCCCAGTAGATCAGCAGTTTCTGAAATACTCAGACCAGCCCGTCTGGCACCAACAACCATGCCATGTTCAAAGTCACTTAAATCACCTTTCTTCCCCATTCTGATGCTCAGTTTGAACTGCAGCAGATCGTCTTGACCATGTCTACATGCTTAAATACATTGAGTTGCTGCCATGTGATTGGTTGATTAGAAATTTGGGTCACACTTTATTTTGATGGTCCGTTTGTTGAATTTAGGTTACATTGCAACTAATTCTCAGTAGATTATAAGTAGATTGTTAGGTTGGGGTTAGGGTTAGGGTTGGGGTTAGGGTTAGTGTAAGTTGACATGTACTTGCACAGTTTCTTATAGTCAGTTAAATGTCTGTTGAAGGACTGTTAAATGTCAGTATCAACAGATATTAAGCAGACAGTCTACTAATACTCAAATGGACCATCAAAATAAAGTGTTACCGAAATTTGCGTTAACGAGCAGTTGGACCTAATAAAGTGGCCGGTGAGTGTGTATATGCAGTTAAATTCAATTGCAGCATTCATATTTTATTTGTTACTTATGTACACAATAACACTGTAAGCTAACACAATATAACCAATGCAGTTTTGAAAATTGGTAGTCATTGATTTATATTTACATTACACTAGTTTGCTTCATGAATTGCATTCGTCTCGTACCCAAACATTAGCGAGCATTGTTGATTTGCATTACGTTCATTTGTGGCTAATTCGATCTTATATAAACCATGCATTCATGGGCAGCGTCTCGGAAGACAAAAAGAAAGGATGTTGTGCAGATCCCGAGTTGTGTTGTGTACTTTTCCACCAGTCCCGATAAACTACAGCTTTTTGTTGTCGCTTAAAATCAATACATAAGCAAGTGCATAGAGTTTATGCATATATATCTAAATGCCACTGATGACATCAATACATTCAACCTACATATGATTAAATTAAATTGCCACGTTCATATTTGATTCATTGCTTATGTACACAATAACACCGTAAGCAATATAACCAATGCAGTTTTGCAAATTGGAAGTCATTGGTGTATATTTACATTACACTAGTTTGTTTCATGAATTGCATTCGTCTCGTACCCAAACATCAGCCTGCATTGTTGATTCACATTACGTTCATTTGTGGCTAATTCGATCTTATATAAACCTTGCATTCACGGGCAGCATCTCGGAAGATAAAAGGAGAGGATGTTGTACGGCCCCCGAGTTGTGTTGTGTACCTCGTGCATTTGAAGCCAATTACGATGATGACTGCAATAACTGTGTGTCTCATAATAACAGTGCTTGGGCCTCAATAATCATTTTTGTCCCTTGATCAGCCTCACAAGGGGGCTAAGATGAAAGCGCACACGATTATGTATTAGCCTCATCAAGGGTTTGTGTCCGACTTGCCATTTCAGACAATGCCACAACCCAAGCTCGCCCAACGTTGGTTCTTTTAAATAAAACATCCGAGGTCAAACAAGTCGACTAAGTCATGCAAGGAAGAGAGTTACGCCTAATTGAGGAGCCCAATTGCTGGCCCGAGTACTTACGCTGCCTTTGATTTCCTGGCGTAAACACAGCCGGTGGGTTCGGCGTTGCACACTGCGGCGGGCCATCGAGAGGGGAGGAGAGCCGGTTCTCCAGCCCTGCTATCATCATTATATTTTGATTTCTCCCCCCTCTTTCTTTAATCCCTCTGATGAAGTCTGGACAGGCAGAGGCATGCTCTTGCAGACAGCAATTTCGGCACACCATATGCGGCTCGCACGTCTGGCCTCGCGGGGAGACGAGAGGACAAGACGAGCCCTGGTAGGAGCTCTGAAACACAGTATCAGCTTAGGGGAGAACCGTAACACACATGAAGTCGAATGGGCTATATGCACCCAAGTGTTTTTCAGGTTTATATGGCTACACTCAAAAAAGGACATTTGCTGTTTGTTCAAATGAGCTGAAACAACACAATTCTTGAGGCTTTTTTTAGGTACTACTTAATTGTTTTATGCTTTAATTTGCTAAAAATAATAAGTTAACTTAAGTTCTTAGGGTGCTTTCACACCTGCTGATCGATTCTTTTGTGCTGAAACAGGGATTAAATTGTTACAATGTTGCACTTTGTTCTTGGTGTGGTTCGCTTTCACACAGCAAAGTTTCTAAATGGACCAAAATAGCTAAAACGTAGCTAAAAGTCACGTGCGAGTAAACTCTCCTCACGTTGGGCAGAGTTTCAGGGTTTATTTTGCAGGGAGTATTTTGAGTCCCGCTCAGCTGTCATGCGTCCTTATTTTAATTTATGACGATGAGCAATAAGACATTATAAGCGAAAAGCTGCGCTTTCATTTTAAATGGTGACACCCACAGACATCGTCACCAAATATAAATCAGAGGTAAGACTTTCTCATACATAGAAGTTAGTGATGGGACGTTCGGATCATTTTACTGACTCGGATCTTTGAGTCTCGTTCAAATCTTTTTTCGAGTCATTTCGTTCATTTCGTTCAATTTGCCAAAATATTATTAAAATGTTACGAATTGCTTCCAAACACATCTACAGCTAGCCCAAGGTTGATCACACTACAAACAAGTCATAAATAGAATGCTATTAGTAAGAGAAAATAATCATTCATTGTTTACCTGCTCTTTTGTCTATGAAGATATTTTTGTCTCTTTGCTCAGCTCACCTCTTCATGTCTTCAAATCTCAGTGGTTCGTTCACGTCACACTGACAGTCCATATAATCCATATAATGTACACAGTCTGAGCCGAAAGGAGCCATGATTAGCTCACCTTTCGAGTCTTCTGGTTTGTTCATCACGTGACAGAATGTAAAGAGACATGACTCAAACGCGAGGACTCGAGAAGTGAACGGATCAAATCTTATTCCGGCTTTAAATGTATATGATTGGCTTCTGTCTTTCACGTGATGACCGAGTGATTCAAACAGAGGACTCGAGACATGAACGGATTAAATCTCTTTCTGGCTTTAAATGTATATGATTGGCTTCTGTCTTTCACGTGATGACCGAGTGAACTTCCATTCATTAGCAATCGCTCGCTTTTTTAATGTCTAATCATCTTGTTTAATCCCGCCCCTTTTCACAGCGCCACACGACAGAATTTCGCAAGCTCAAACTCTAGTGTGACTGCAGCTTGACTCAAACAGAGGACTCGAGACATGAACGGATCAAATCTCTTTCCGGCTCTAAACGCATATGATTGGCTTTTGTCTTTCGCATGGTGAATGACTCAAAAGACCTGAAAAATGAACGAAACCTGCACATCTGTGCGCATGCGCGGATGAACAAATCACTCTGTGAGAGGACTCGTCGTTCCCGGGTCATATTGAAGATTCGTTAAAAATGAACGACCCATCACTAGTAGCAGTTGGCTTATGCATTATAGGCTTTACATTATAGAGAGAAATAACAAATAAACCAAGACTGCTGTTCGGTCAATTCAGCTCTCGTTAATAGTTAATATGCTCTCACTTTCGTATTTAACATGAAACTCACATTTACCGGTAGGAATGACATCCCGCCCTACTCTTAATTCTCTCTTCATATAGCCGCATATATGCCTATTACACAACCATAATACTCTGTGATAAAGCCGGTCTCGGATCGCATTGCTTTCACACTACAATCGATCCGCTCCAGAGTTTGTTTTAATCGAGCCGAGACCACCTCATTCAGGCAATCTCGGACCGATTGTTTTGGCGTAGAGCCGAGCGCGATTGCTGGATTCACATATGCCAAACGAACCGCGCTAACTTGGGAAACTTAGAAGGTTCCGAAACAAAAGTCTAGGTGTGAAAGCACCCTTAATGTTGCCCCAGCACAAACGTATTGTGTGGAACCCAGCATTTTTTATTTATGTACTTTCAATTTCATAAGGGGGCTTTTAAAGCATTGATAATGTAATTTAATCCAAATACAGTCAGTTAAATAGACATAAGCATTCGTTTTGTTAGAGTATTGACCTTATTCTTCAATTTGGAAGTGCGCTTGTTTTTGCGATTGGTTTAGACAACATAGGCTCATTCTGAAAACGTAGTCCTATATACATTTCTGGAGATTGTAAATTATGTAGTCAGAAGTACGTATGGCTGCATTTCATTTTGTTAATGAACGCTATGGGGCGGTATGACGGCTTTCCTTTTTGCAATTACTAGCTGACCGCTTACCTCCATGTGAACGGCATTCCCGCTGTTACCAGTTTGTCCAGTTAGCTCACCATGTACGTCGGTGGACTTGATACGCAGAGAGGAGATAGCCTCGACAATAGGGGTTCGAGTCTGGTGAAGAACGGTTTCAGAAAGCAGGTAAGAGAAAAACATAAGCCAAAAAATAAATGAATCAAGTAAATAGCAGGGTGAGAATGTGGTAAAACGTGGTAAACGTGGCTTTTTAAAACTGTCGGTTGGGTTTGGGGAGGTGGGTGGGCGGGTCAATCTGTGCTTTTTAGAATACTGTTGGTTGGGCTTAGGGAATGGGGCGGATGGGTCAGTCATTCAGTCAATCAAACAGTCAGACGACAGCGGCCTCTAGTGGATTTACGAGAAAACAGCAGGCGCGAATGGCACTCGCGAGATAAATTTGAGATGTCAAAAAGCATACACGGCGGCCTCTCGTGGATTCGAGAAAACGTAAATTAAACAAAAAAAATGTAGTTCCTGGGAGCGTATTTGACATTCTCCAGAAATGTATATAGAGGTACGTTTTCAGAATGAGCCTGGGTTGGTTTGAGAACTTGCGATTCAGTCACCTAAGGAAGAAATGACAAGGAATAATAAACGGCCAAACTACTTGCTCTACAAACAAGTGTTCACTATACAGACAAAGCTGAATAATAGAATAAAAAAATATCAGTTTGCAACATCAAGCAGCATAACAAACTGTTTTTAACATCTAAAAATCAATGGAAGTGGATGAGAGCGGAGGTCTCGAGCCCACTCGTACGCAAAGAATAAGGTCAATAAAACAAGACGAAAGGCCATTTAAATGCAAGCAGGGCCACCAACTTTATTTGTTACTTTAATATGTTATAATGAAATAAAGAATAAATTATTTAACAGTATGTTAAGGATGGAAACATCTTACAGCTATGACTTGTGTCTGATTATATTTGTCTTTGTTTTTTATTTCGATGTCGGTTTCTTAACCTGATTAAAGGATTAATGAGCAATTCCATGCAAATGTTTTTATAAAATAGCGAAACCCTTTCTAAGTTTTATCGTGTAGGATTGTATTTTCCAGCACTGTGAAAATACTCAAACATGTCTTTTCAAACGATTAAATTTGGTTTACCAAAGTCACAAAAGTGTCAATTTCACATCTGTCACATCAATAACGAAGGTTTTTCCTCATAAATGCAAATATATCAAATAAAATCAATCATTTTTGTTCTACAGAGAGCCGACTCTTATCCTTTTGATTAGCATTGTTTCTTTTGGGTTGTGCCGTTCAATTCTCTGAATTTCTACAAAGTATGTTGTTTACTGCAAACTCGCTAACTTTTTTGGTCACATCCATAACACACGTTTACTTCCCTCAATTAAAATATATAAAACGTTTACAGATTGATATTTTTCTGATCCCTTCACTCTGTGGTTAGTCGTTTCGGAAAATATAAACAATATAATGTTGACATATACTTTCTCTGTGAATTAAATTTTTGAGTTTTTACTGGAAATGTCACAACCATGACGCTGGAATTGCTCTAATGTTAAAATAACCCAGAGAAGTAACATCAATTTTACATTTATGCAAATACATTTATTTATTTGTTACTTTACTATGTTATAATAAAATAAAGTCAATTATTTACAGTATGTTAAGTGGTAGTAACATTTATACAGTCTTACAGCTATAACTTGTGTCTGATTATATTTGTCTTTGCTATTATATTTGATATGAGTTTCTTAAACCGATTAAAGAATTAATGTTATAATGACCCAGAGAAGTAACATCTATTTTACATTTATGCAAATACAGTTATTATTTGTTGCTTTAATATGTTAGAATGAATTAAAGAGTCAATTATTTAACAGTATATTAAGGATTAAAAATATTTATAGTATTAAAACTTGTCTGATTTGTCGTTGCTATTAAATTTGATATGAGTTTCTTAACCCAATTAAAGGATTAATGTTAAAATAACCCAGAGAAGTAACATCTATTTTACATTAATGCAAATACATGTATTTATTTGTTACTTTAATATGTTATGAAGGATTAAAAAGTCAATTATTTACCAGTATGTTAAGGAGTAGTAACATTTATACAGTCTTACAGCTTTACAGTAACTTGTCTGATTATATTTGTCCTTGTTATTTAATGTGGGTTTCTTAACCTGATTAAAGGATTAATGTTAAATATAACCTGGAGAAGTAACATCTATTTTACATTTATACAAATACATGTATTTATTTGTTACTTTAAAGAGTCAATTATTTAACAGTATATTAAGGATTAGCAACATTTACAGTATTAAAACTATGACTTGTGTCTGACTATACAACACAATCTCACGGCAATTCGTAACTTTTTGATTTAGTGGCTAATTCGTATGAATTCGTACGGTCTAATTCGTACAATTTAGTATGATTTGCTTATCACCCAATGACGGTTGGGTTTAGGGGCGGGGTTGGGTGCCACGCCTCCTTTTTAAAATCGTGCATTTTCGTACGACTGAACTCGTATGAATTAGCCACTAAACTGACAAAACGTAAAATACTTACGTTTCCTCGTGAGATCAGGCTGGATTATATTTGTCTTTGCTATTAAATTTGATACGAGTTTCATAACCCAATTAAAGGATTCATGTTAAAATAACCCAGAGAAGTAACATCTATTTTACATTAATGCAAATACTCTTATTTATTTGTTACTTTACTATGTTATAATGAATTAAAGAATCAATTATTTACCAGTATGTTAAGGAGTAGTAACATTTATACAGTCTTACAGCTATAACTTGTGTCTTATTATATTTGTCCTTGTTATTTGTTGTGGGTTTCTTAAACCGATTAAAGAATTAATGTTAAAATGACCCAGAGAAGTAACATCTATTTTATATTTATGCAAATACATGTATTTATTTGTTGCTTTAATATGTTAGAATGAATTAAAGAGTCAATTATTTACCAGTATATTAAGGATTAGTAACATTTATAGAATTAAAACTTGTCTGATTTGTCGTTGCTATTAAATTTGATATGAGTTTCTTAACCCAATTAAAGGATTAATGTTAAAATAACCCAGAGAAGTAACGTCTATTTTACATTAATGCAAATACATGTATTTATTTGTTACTTTAATATGTTATGAAGGATTAAAAAGTCAATTATTTACCAGTATGTTAAGGAGTAGTAACATTTATACTGTCTTACAGCTTTACAGTAACTTGTCTGATTATATTTGTCCTTGTTATTTAATGTGGGTTTCTTAACCTGATTAAAGGATTAATGTTAAATATAACCTGGAGAAGTAACATCTATTTTACATTTATGCAAATACATGTATTTATTTGTTACTTTAAAGAGTCAATTATTTAACAGTATATTAAGGATTAGCAACATTTACTGTATTAAAACTATGACTTGTGTCTGATTATACAACACAATCTCACGGCAATTCGTAACTTTTTGATTTAGTGGCTAATTCGTATGAATTCGTACGGTCTATTTCGTACAATTTAGTATGATTTGCTCATCACCCAATGACGGTTGGGTTTAGGGGCATGGTTGGGTGCCACGCCTCCTTTTTAAAATCGTGCATTTTCGTACGACTGAACTCGTACGAATTAGCCACTAAACTGACAAAACGTAAAATACTTACGTTTGCTTGTGAGATCAGGCTGGATTATATTTGTCTTTGCTATTAAATTTGATACGAGTTTCATAACCCAATTAAAGGATTCATGTTAAAATAACCCAGAGAAGTAACATCTATTTTACATTAATGCAAATACTCTTATTTATTTGTTACTTTACTATGCTATAATGAATTAAAGAATCAATTATTTACAGTATGTTAAGGATTAGTAACATTTATACAGTCTTACAGCTATAACTTGTGTCTTATTATATTTGTCTTTGTTATTTGTTGTGGGTTTCTTAAACCGATTAAAGAATTAATGTTAAAATGACCCAGAGAAGTAACATCTATTTTATATTTATGCAAATACATGTATTTATTTGTTGCTTTAATATGTTAGAATGAAATAAAGAGTCAATTATTTACCAGTATATTAAGGATTAGTAACATTTATAGTATTAACACTTGTCTGATTTGTCGTTGCTATTAAATTTGATATGAGTTTCTTAACCCAATTAAAGGATTAATGTTAAAATAACCCAGAGAAGTAACATCTATTTTACATTAATGCAAATACATGTATTTATTTGTTACTTTAATATGTTATGAAGGATTAAAAAGTCAATTATTTACCAGTATGTTAAGGAGTAGTAACATTTATACTGTCTTACAGCTTTACAGTAACTTGTCTGATTATATTTGTCCTTGTTATTTAATGTGGGGTTTCTTAACCTGATTAAAGGATTAATGTTAAATATAACCTGGAGAAGTAACATCTATTTTACATTTATGCAAATACATGTATTTATTTGTTACTTTAAAGAGTCAATTATTTAACAGTATATTAAGGATTAGCAACATTTACAGAAATAAAACTATGACTTGTGTCTGATTATACAACACAATCTCACGGCAATTCGTAACTTTTTGATTTAGTGGCTAATTCGTATGAATTCGTACGGTCTAATTCGTACAATTTAGTATGATTTGCTCATCACCCAATGACGGTTGGGTTTAGGGGCGGGGTTGGGTGCCACGCCTCCTTTTTAAAATCGTGCATTTTCGTACGACTGAACTCGTATGAATTAGCCACTAAACTGACAAAACGTAAAATACTTACGTTTCCTCGTGAGATCAGGCTGGATTATATTTGTCTTTGCTATTAAATTTGATACGAGTTTCATAACCCAATTAAAGGATTCATGTTAAAATAACCCAGAGAAGTAACATCTATTTTACATTAATGCAAATACTCTTATTTATTTGTTACTTTACTATGTTATAATGAATTAAAGAATCAATTATTTACCAGTATGTTAAGGAGTAGTAACATTTATACAGTCTTACAGCTATAACTTGTGTCTTATTATATTTGTCCTTGTTATTTGTTGTGGGTTTCTTAAACCGATTAAAGAATTAATGTTAAAATGACCCAGAGAAGTAACATCTATTTTATATTTATGCAAATACATGTATTTATTTGTTGCTTTAATATGTTAGAATGAATTAAAGAGTCAATTATTTACCAGTATATTAAGGATTAGTAACATTTATAGAATTAAAACTTGTCTGATTTGTCGTTGCTATTAAATTTGATATGAGTTCTTAACCCAATTAAAGGATTAATGTTAAAATAACCCAGAGAAGTAACGTCTATTTTACATTAATGCAAATACATGTATTTATTTGTTACTTTAATATGTTATGAAGGATTAAAAAGTCAATTATTTACCAGTATGTTAAGGAGTAGTAACATTTATACTGTCTTACAGCTTTACAGTAACTTGTCTGATTATATTTGTCCTTGTTATTTAATGTGGGTTTCTTAACCTGATTAAAGGATTAATGTTAAATATAACCTGAAGAAGTAACATCTATTTTACATTTATGCAAATACATGTATTTATTTGTTACTTTAAAGAGTCAATTATTTAACAGTATATTAAGGATTAGCAACATTTACAGTATTAAAACTATGACTTGTGTCTGATTATACAACACAATCTCACGGCAATTCGTAACTTTTTTGATTTAGTGGCTAATTCGTATGAATTCGTACGGTCTAATTCGTACAATTTACTACGATTTGCTCATCACCCAATGACGGTTGGGTTTAGGGGCGGGGTTGGGTGCCACGCCTCCTTTTTAAAATCGTGCATTTTCGTACGACTGAACTCGTATGAATTAGCCACTAAACTGACAAAACGTAAAATACTTACGTTTCCTCGTGAGATCAGGCTGGATTATATTTGTCTTTGCTATTAAATTTGATATGAGTTTCATAACCCAATTAAAGGATTCATGTTAAAATAACCCAGAGAAATAACATCTATTTTACATTTATGCAAATGCTCTTATTTATTTGTTACTTTACTATGTTATAATGAATTAAAGAATCAATTATTTACCAGTATGTTAGGGAGTAGTAACATTTATACAGTCTTACAGCTGTAACTTGTGTGTGATTATATCTGTCCTTGTTATTTATTGTGGGTTTCTTAACCCGATTAAAGGATTCATGCAAATATAACCCAGAAAAGTAACATCTATTTTACATTTATGCAAATACATGTATTTATGATGATATTATTATTATAACTTATTATTATAATATGTTATAATGAAATAAAGAGTCAATTATTTACCAGTATGTTAAGGATTAGCAACATTTATACTGTCTTCCAGCTTTAACTGATGTCTTCCAGCTTTAACTGTATTTATGTATATATATATATATATATATATATATATATATATATATATATATATATATATATATATATATATATATATATATATATATATATATATATATTTATATTCGTCTTTGTAATTGGATTAATGTTAAAAATAACCCAGATAAGTAACATCTATTTTACATTTACGCAAACACATGTATTTATTTGTTACTTTACTATGTAAAAATTAAATATATAAAATGAACCAGCTCTTTTGCAGCCATAATGCTAAAGTGGCCCTCAGTGAAAATAAATTTGACATCCTTTTTCTACATGCTTGTGATAACCCCTGATTCATTCGCTCGCCGCCGACCACCCCGTTACAGCTGTCCATCATGCTTCCCCGTACCTCTATATCCCAAATTTACTGCCTCAATAACAACGCCGCCGGACTCCCGGACGAATGATTAGACTGGGGGTCCGCTGCGCTGTATCTGCAGGTAAACAAATGAGGCAGGTACTCACACAAAATGGCGGCCAGTCATCTCCCACCCGCTGGTCTGCTGGGGATGCGGAGCTGCACTCCAGTCATGTGATGCGAGCGTGCAATGGAGACGTATAGTGTGCCTGTGCCTAAATATCATCCCTTCATCTTTGGTAGAGTGCTGCCCCCGTGGAAGATTACAGTCTGTGAGTGCTGTGTACAGTTGAAGTGAGAATTATTAACCCTCTTAAATTATTAGCCCCCCTGTATATTCTTTTCCCCCAATTTCAGTTTAATGGAAAGATTTTTTCAACACATTTCTAAACATATTAGTTTTAATAACTCATTTCTAATAACTGATTTGTTTTATCTTTGCCATGATGACAGTAAATAATATTTTACTTGATATTTTTCAAGACACTTCAAGACAGCTTAAGGTGACACTTAAATGATTAACTAATTAGGTTAATTAGGCAAGTCATTGTATAACGATGGTTTGTTCTGTAGACAATCAAGTAAAAAATATTTCAGATTTTTAAAAAAAAATAAAACTGCTTTTATTCATTCATTCATTCATTTTCCTTTGGCTTAGTCCCTTTATTCATCAGGGGTCGCCACAGCGGAATGAACCACTAACTTATCCAGCACATGTTTTACACAGCGGATGCCCTTCCAGCTGTAACCCAGTACTGGGAAACACCCATACACACTCATTCACACACGCACAAACACTATGAGCAATTTTCTTTATTCAATTCACCTCTAGCGCATATGTTTGGACTGTGGGGGAAACCGGAGCACCTGGTGGAAACCGACACCAACACGGGGAGAACATGCAAACTTCACAAAGAAATGCCAACTGAACCAGCTGGGACTCGAACCTGCGACCTTTTTGCTGTGAGGTGACAGTGCTATAGGTGAATTGGGTGAACTAAATTTGCCATAGTGTGAATGAGTGTGTATGGATGTTTCATAAAACATATGCTGTATAAGTTGGCGGTTCATTCCGCTGTGGTGACCTCTGATGAATAAAGGGACTAAGCCGAAGGAAAATGAATGAATGAATATATGTATTCATATTTAAAAGTTATATATATGAAAAGTTCAGATGCAAAACCCTCTAAATCCATCAGACCTCTTTTCTTGTAAATGAGCATTTTCTATCAGGCTCCTCTGATTAGGTTCAGAAGTTTCATTTTATATGTAATGAAACGATTATTAGCTAGTAAATAAAATAAAATTTTTTCAAAAATGTCATATTAGACAATACTTTGGTTTTTAATAAGGGAGATTTTCTTTCGCGTCAAAACCAGCTAAATCCGCTTGTGCTTTTTTTGCAAAAACCTCTAACTGTACGTTCACACCGAAAGCAGCGAGAGCGTCAAAGGTCGCTCTGGCCGCCCTGGTGACAATGCTGTCTGTCTTCAGCTCCGGCGGCGAGAGCGTCAAAATTCGCTACACTGATCTCGTATTTAAAGGAGCCGTTGCAGCATATCAGCAAATCAGTTACATCCCCGCATAAAACATGTTCTCTAACGTGAAGATGTTGCACACTTATTATCAAATTCATTTAACCAACGCTCTATTGTGTATGCGGTGCCACTTCATTAATCTGCATGATACCTTCGAAGACTGTTTTACCAGTGTTCAGACGACAGAGAGACGCCACGTTGTGTTGCCAAAACAAGTGAAAGAATGAGAATTTGGAGACATGGGTTGTCAGTGTTGCATTTATTAATGTGCTGCAACGAAGGTTTTGTTTTCATTTCCCCGCTATGAGAGCGCAGTTGTACTCACGTGTGGATTACAGTGCACGTGACAGAAATGCGTTTGTAAGGAACATTTTTACCCGAGAGCTTTTCGCATATGGAAATGATGAAATCCGAATTTGCCGCTCGTCTCCTTTAAAAAAAGACACGGCTGCAGTTTGATTGTCCTGTCTCTACAGATTTGGTAAGTGTGTGTGATCAGTGCCCTTTGTTTGTTTATTCAGATGGCAAAGTTACTTCGTACCGTCAGCAGTGCTCTTTCACTTTTTAAAGACATACCATAGTCAAAATGATTTAGTTACTAAGTTTACAGTATGTTAATATCACTACAATATTATAGTACACTATTATAGACTGAAAGATCCGCTGTAAATGCTGCTCTCTGAGTGTAAACATGTAAATACAATCAAACTATTACTGTCGTGTAGGATTTTCGCCGCATTTTGTGACAGGATAGTATATACAAACGGCTTTCTGACACTACGTACCTACCAAGTGCATCTAAGTTACAGAGAAATGCGGAGGATTTTTTTCTCTCATACGCCGTGCGGTATCAAACATTCCATTAAAGTTCCACTCTCCAGCAGTTCCTCGCTTTCAATATCTTGTTTGTCACGGGCGACATGCAGGAAATGCTCCTGAATAAAAAGTGAAAGTGCCAAACTGCAGTTAAAGTTGACAAATAAATAATTAGGCAAACAATTCGATTACTGATGTCCATGTAAACACAGTCACCGTATTTCTCCACTGCGTCTGTGTGTTTGTTTTGCCTGTGAAACTCAGCGCGTGCCCAAATAGAAAATCCCTTCTGTGCAAATCCTTCCCTCTTTCCCTCCCCCGACACTCCCTCCTAAACAGAGCTGGACACGCCCACTTTCCTGACTTTTTCCAAACTAGAGGTGTGAAAACACCCTGCTGAGACAGGGGGGTTTCGTGGCCCTTTAAAATGAGCTGAAACAACAGAATTCTTGCGATTTTATTGGAAAAACATAATTTTTTTTATGTTTAATCCACATAAATTTGTTAAAAGTGTTAAGTTAAATTAATCGATTTGTGTTGGGACGACATGAATGAATTGTGTGGAACCCTGCATTTTTTTTTGCAATATCACACTCATAGCAGTGCGATGTAGCTGTATATTGTGACTGGTGGAACACTTGCACTATGTACAGTTGCCTTGAATCGGGCCAAAGCACGCTTGTCCCCCCTCCCGTCTCCCTCGACGGCCCGCACTCACATTACATTCGGGCCTGGGCACGCTTCCGTCATCGATGACGCGCTGCTCAGTAAGCGCTCTCGCTCAGCACAGTGGAGATTTCTTTAGTTATATCGTTTAAGTCGTTTGATATGCGGTGACACGCAGTCAAACATTTCGCCGAACAGATCAGCCACTTTTGACGCTCATAAACAATCATAAAGTCCTCGTGCTGCAGGAATTAGGAGGTTTGCTGAAGGCGCAGCTGACGTGCAGTGAGGGGTTTGCGCCTTTAATAATCTACGACAGTTTGCGTTCATTGAACAGTACGAATGATTAATTAATCCATATGATACAGTCCCTTAAAAGTCACATCTCGCTTTCAGTTTCGGGCTCAAGCACGCTTGCACTCACACTGTAAGCGTACCGCGCCTGAGCCCAAGTGAACCGCGCTCTGGCCCACCTCTTCCAACCGGGCCAGGGCCACCCAAGTGTACCGTGCCTGAGCCCGATTCAGAGCACTCACACTTCTCAAATGATCCGGGAAACGGGCCTGGGCACGGTTCGGATAGCATAGTGTGAGTAAGCCTTAAGACACTTGGCCTGCTGCCTTAGTGTCCCACCAGTGCCGATATACAGGTACATCACACTGCTACTCGTGTGATATTGCTCATATATATAATTTCTATACTATAGGGATAGTTTTCATATGCTAACAATCTAAAGACCATTAAAAATGTTTTTTTAATAAAATCTAATAATTAATAAGATTAATAAAATCTTAAAATATGATATAATCTTATAATAAATATGAATCTTATAATTAATAAAATATTTTAATAAATCAAATTCCATTTTTTAATGATACTAGCAGGGTAATATTTGCGAATGGCTATCCTCAATATCACTCGAGTCGCTGCTTATGCGTCTCATGCAGGCCCTAAAAAAGTGTGTAAATAAATCCAGAAAGTTTCTAAATCAAGGACGTCAGCATCGGTTTCATATTTTTCTGATTGTGTCAGGAAAGGGCACTGTATTCTCGAGAGCAGAGGGAATACCATAAAGCAGGGATGGTTTTGGTTGAGGGGGGGAAGTAGAATAATTCAATTTTGCTCAATAGACCTTGCTCAGTTACATGCAAGGAGAGATCCATAATCCCGTGTGTTCTCTATCTGCCTGCATTTCTAGTTTGCACGCTGCTGACCAAGCAGGCTGCTCTTTAAACCATATGCCTGCTTCCCATATACATAATAAATCCATTGCGTCGCCCGCACCCCCCCTCAAGCATCGGTTTGGCCGCTGGGTGATATATGAATTTACCTCAGGAGCAATGTTCTTCATTTGTACCCCTCTCTGGCCAGGAGGAACAGAAGAGAAGGTTACATTTAAACAGTGATTGGGGAGTATATAATTAAGGCTTGGAAGGGCAGCTCAGTCTTTTAGGTGTGAATTGAAGGGGAATGAGAATGACTCTGTCTATTAGATGCTCTAAAGTGAAGCCACTGTGCAAGACTGGATCACACTCTCGGGATTTCACCAGCGCCCTCTGAAAAACATCTTCTTTTCGGAGAGGTTTCCTCACAAAAGAGTCAAGAAACTGAGATGTGTGTGTTTTTGTTTTGTGGTTTATGGGGACATGGAGAATGTATAATGACATGGGTCTGACCTATAATGTGGAAAACAAGGAAAAAGTAATAAATTACAGTCTAACAGAACTTAATAAAAGTAACTAAATGTATTACTTATTAACCTTTTAAGGAAAGCATTGTGAGATATGTGTTTTTAATGGAGTAAGATAGACTTGAATGCTTAAAAATCATAGTTAATGGGTTATTTTGACATTCAAAGTTTGCCACAGATTTACTGTGAGGCTTGGTTTTAGGGTTAGGGTTAGGGCAAGACCATATAATAAGCTCTTTTTACCAGCCTGATCTCATGAAGAAACGTAACTATTTTAAGTTTTGTTAGTTTAGTGGTTAATTCAGTCATACAAAAAGGAGGCGTGGTACCAAACCTGACCCCTAAACCCATCCGCCATTGGGGGATAAAAGTTTACAAATTCATACAAGCTAGCCACTAAATCAAAAGTTACGAATTGCTGTGAAATAGTGTTGCAGCTTACACTATAATATACATCACGTCTATGGAGAGTCCTCGTAAGCCATATATATACAACCCAGGCTCAAACTGAAAACATACCCCTATAAACATTTCTGGAGAGTGCCAAATATATCCCAGGAGGTACGTTTTTTTCACCAATCCACCAGAGGCCGCTGTGTATGCTTTTTGAGATCTTAATTTCTCTCGCGAGTGACACCTGATGTTCTCGCGTAAATCCACTAGAGGCCGCTGTTAACTGACTGACCGATCGAGTGACCCACCCACCTCCTTCCCTAAACCCAACCGATAGTGTTTTCAGAAGCACCGCTTGACCAGCATATGTTTATACCATAGTAATCTAGTAGTGTTTGCTTTGCTCTGGCTTTTTTGAGGTTAATTATTGTGATATCTTGATATCAACAGAGAAATACTAGGAAATCTATGAAGACTGATGGCATTTCATGCCGTTCAGCTGTATAATCTTAAAATGTGAGCAAAATCACCTGTTTTGTCATCATTTTAGACATTATGCTAGAGAATCATTCAAATACTATCTCTAAAGTGACGTTGGTAAATTAGTAACGATTTCTGCTGATCTGACGTCAGCTGCAGTTGTGTATGAACAGCGGAAGAAAGTAGTTCCTCTTAAAAAAGGGGTTTTGAGACTCTCAGTGTTTGATTTTTTTTTTATATCCACAATTATGCCGTCAAACTTTTGTATAAAGGCGTGATACAAGTGTGATATGGCTGTATATCGTCACTGGTGGGACACTACAACCTGATCTCATGAGAAAACGTAAGGATTTTACTTTTTGTCAGTTTAGTGGCTATTTCGTACAAATTCGTACAGTCGAGTTCAGTCATGTGAAAATGTATGATTTTTAACAAGAGTCGTGGCACCCAACCGTCATTGGGTGTTGAGCAAATCATACTAAATTGTATATTTAGTAATCGAATTAGCCACTAATTAAAAGCCATTTTAAGGTCAAAATTATTAGCCCCTTTAAGCTATATTTTTTTTCAATAGTCTACAGAACAAACCATCATTATACAATAACTTGCCTAATTACCCTAACCTGCCTAGTTAACCTAATTAACCTAGTTAAGCTTTAAATGTCACTTTAAGCTGTATAGAAGTGTCTTGAAAAATATCTAGTCAAATATTATTTACTGTCATCATGGCAAAGATAAAATAAATCAGTTATTAGAAATGAGTTATTAAAACTATTATGTTTAGAAATGTGTTGAAAAAAATCTTCTCTCTATTAAACAGAAATTGGGGAAAAAAATAAACAGGGGGGCTAATAATTCAGGGGGGCTAATAATTCTAATTTCAAATGTATATATATATATATATGTATATATATATATATATATATATATATATAATATATATATATATATATATATATATATATATAAATATAAAATACATCACAGTTCACTGTAGTAAAACTAAAGTATACTATATTATTTATTATGGTATATCAGTTTACTATAGTCAATATTGCAGTATGCTGTAGCATTCATTAATGAAGCATTTTAAATACTACAATATATACAGCAAAATACACTTTACTATCCGCTTGTTAAATGTGACAACACACAAAGCGGCTTCCAGGTCCAAGCGATATATCAAACTGTATGGGGAGACTCATCAAATTGAAATAAATGTTTACAAAAGCACTGTAAGACTTTCGAAAATCATGATCGCAATGTATATATCTATGTCTAATATCCGATGGCCAGATAGTGATAATTTTTTTTATAAATTGTTAAAATTTTGCTATTTCTGATGTCCAGAGACTGTTGTGTACACCATGATTCACTTTAATGTGTGATAGGACTTAAAAGTGTTCATAAACGAATATTTTCTCAATTCAAATGAGTAGCGGCTTCGACCCGCAAACAATATTTCATACATCACCAATACGTCATGAATTAATAAGTGTATAGTATAGTTCAAAAATAGTGTAGTATTTACTGTAAACTACTACAGTATGCACTGTAAAAAATGTCTTGATTTGCACAACATGTTACTGTAATCTTTCTCAGTAAATTACATTAGTATCACTTTACAGTATTTAACTGTAAAAATTCACAGTAATGTGTTGTATTCATAATTTTATTGTGAAATTAAGGCAGGTAGCATGATTACAGCAAATTACTGTAAAAATGGCTATATCTTTTGCATGTTAGTTATAGGAATTAAAACTCTTTTTATTTCATTCAACATAGACAATAATACAAATTAACTTTTATGCCAGTATTGGCACTTTTTTTTTTGATGTTTAGAAATAACAGAATGTTATTGCAGTCCCCAAAACAATTTGGTTACATCTTCAAAAATTACTTGAAAGAAAATCATCCTGTTTTGAAACAATATGAATGTCATAGTAAATTTTCATTTTTGGGTGCACTGCACCTTTAATTTATTTTATAAGGTTACCATGGAAATATAAAATAATTTTTAATGAACATAACTTTGTGCTTAGTCAAAAATGTAATAAACTGGAACAAAAGTAATTGATTAATAAAACCAAACTCTGTTAAACACCCAAAATGATTTCAAAGTCAGGGTAAATGTCAGAATGAATAGCCGAGGAAAACCTGCTTCACAGTAAAATATAGTTAATTCTACAACATGATACTGTGAAATCATAGTAATGGACTTTACTATCTATTTTGAAATTACACTATATGGCTGTAATTTCACGGTAATTTAATGTAACAAAATCACAGTAAATTACTGTGAACTACCTTACGGTAATTTGCTGTGAATTTACATACAGTATTTTACTGTGAAAGTAATGCAATTATTAGCCAGTAATTTACTGTGAATGTAAGATCAATCTTTTTACAGTGTGTTTTCATGTGGGTGTGTGTGAAAACAAAATAAAAAAATAAAAAAAAAAAAGGTTAACAGTGCTTATTCTGTAATTTTGCTAAATGTCTTTTATAGATTATTGCTAGTCAACCTCAAAACTCAGCATAGATATCTCTAAACATAAATAAAGCATACAATCACAGGTTCGACTTGGATGTGAAAATAATACATGCTATCAAAAAAGATGGCCCCTACAGTAAGTGAATGCAGCAGAGAGAGTGAGAAAGAGAAAAAAAAAACTACATATTCACTGTCTTGTTCGCTTCCTCCTAAACAGTCAGCCCATCACTCAAGGAAAGTATTATTTCCAGTGTGAAATGTGGTTGGGCAGTGGAGGGGACTTCTTTAATGGTACGTGGAGCAGGCTTAAATGTCTTTCAGATGACAGGGATGGAGCATGCTGGGAGATTGATGACATTTATGGGCACACACACCTATGCAGTCCTGCCCCCAGCAGGCCCTCATCGGACCCACATCACCAGCACATTAGGCAGAGGGAAATGTTAAATGCGTGTGGGGAAGGAGATGGGAGAAAGAAAGAAAGAAAGAAAGAAAGAAAGAAAGAAGAAAGAAAGAAAGAAAGAAAGAAAGAAAGAAAGAAAGAAAGAAAGAAAGAAAGAAAAAAGGCTTGATCTTATATTTACATTATTTTCAAGTGTAAGAATTTAGTAAGAATGAAAAAGAGAAATAAAGAAATAGAAAAAAGAAAGTGAAAGAAAAGCTTGATCTTATGTTTTCGTTCTTTTTAAAAGTAGTAAAAAAAGGAATATAAGAAAGAAGAAAAGAATAAAAGAAAGAAAAAAGAAAGAGAGAAAGGCTTGATCTGACGTTAAGTTGCTTTCAACTGTAGAAAGAAAGAAAGAAAGAAAGAAAGAAAGAAAGGCCTGATCTTATGTTTGTTTTTTTGTTCAAATGTAAAAGAAAGAAAGAAAAAAAGAAAGGCTTGATCTTATGTTTGTTTTTTTGTTCGAATGTAAAAGAAAGAAAGAAAGAAAGACAGAAAGAAAGGCCTAATCTTATGTTTGTTTTTTCAAATATAAAAGTAAATAAGAAAGAAAGAAAAGAAAGAAAGAAAGAAAGAAAGAAAGGCTTGATCTTATGTTTGTTTTTTTGTTCAAATGTAAAAGAAGAAAGAAAAAAAGAAGGCTTGATCTTATGTTTTTTTTTTTTTTTTGTTCGAATGTAAAAGAAAGAAAGAAAGAAAGACAGAAAGAAAGGCCTAATCTTATGTTTGTTTTTTCAAATATAAAAGTAAATAAGAAAGAAAGAAAAGAAAGAAAGAAAGAAAGGCTTGATCTTATGTTTGTTTTTTTGTTCAAATGTAAAAGAAAGAAAGAAAAAAAGAAAGGCTTGATCTTATGTTTTTTTTTTTTTTGTTCGAATGTAAAAGAAAGAAAGAAAGAAAGAAAGACAGAAAGAAAGGCCTAATCTTATGTTTGTTTTTTCAAATATAAAAGTAAATAAGAAAGAAAGAAAAGAAAGAAAGAAAGAAAGAAAGAAAGAAAGGCTTGATCTTATGTTTGTTTTTTTGTTCAAATGTAAAAGAAAGAAAGAAAAAAAGAAAGGCTTGATCTTATGTTTTTTTTTTGTTCGAATGTAAAAGAAAGAAAGAAAGACAGAAAGACAGAAAGAAAGGCCTAATCTTATGTTTGTTTTTTCAAATATAAAAGTAAATAAGAAAGAAAGAAAAGAAAGAAAGAAAGAAAGAAGAAAGAAAGAAAGAAAGGCTTGATCTTATGTTTGTTTTTTTTGTTCAAATGTAAAAGAAAAGAAAGAAAAAAAGAAAGGCTTGATCTTATGTTTTTTTTTTTTGTTCGAATGTAAAAGAAAGAAAGAAAGAAAGAAAGAAAGAAAGAAAGAAAGGCTCAATCTTACGTTCTTTTCAAATGTAGTAAGAATGAAATGTAAAATAAAGAAAGAAAAGAAAGAAATAAAGCTTGAAAAGAGAAAGCTTGATCTTACGTTTCCGTTCTTTTTAAAAGTAGTAAAAAGAAAGAAAGAGAAAAGAAAGAAAGGAATAAAGAAAGACAAAGAAAAAAAGAAAGAAAGGGTTGGTCTTGTGATTGTTCTTTTCAAATGTAGTAAAAAGAAAGAAAGAAAGAGAAAAGAAAGAAAGAAAGAAAGAAAGAAAGAAAGAAAGAAAGAAAAAAAAAAAAAAAAAAGAAAAAGATAGAAAAAAAGAAAGAGGAAAAAAGAAAGAAAGGAATAAAGAACGACAAAGAAAAAAAGAAAGAAAGGGTTGGTCTTGTGTTTGTTCTTTTCAAATGTAGTAAAAAGAAAGAAAGAAAGAAAGAAAGAAAGAAAGAAAGAAAGAAAGAAAGAAAGAAAGAAAAAAAAGAGAAAAGAAAGAAAGAAAGAAAAGAGAAAAAAGAAAGAGAAAAAGATAGAAAAAAGAAAGAGAAAAAGATAGAAAAAAGAAAGAGAAAAAAGAAAGAGAAAAAAGAAAGAAAGAAAGAAAGAAAGAAAGGAATAAAGAAAGAAGCAAAGAAAGAAAGAAAGAAAGAAAGAAAGAAAGAAAGAAAGAAAGAAAAAAAAGAGAAAAGAAAGAAAGAAAGAAAAGAGAAAAAAGAAAGAGAAAAAGATAGAAAAAAGAAAGAGAAAAAGATAGAAAAAAGAAAGAGAAAAAAGAAAGAGAAAAAAGAAAGAAAGAAAGAAAGAAAGGAATAAAGAAAGAAGCAAAGAAAGAAAGGCTTGAACTTACGTTTACCG
Organism: Danio kyathit; assembly: GCA_903798195.1. Taxonomy (NCBI): domain Eukaryota; kingdom Metazoa; phylum Chordata; class Actinopteri; order Cypriniformes; family Danionidae; genus Danio; species Danio kyathit. The sequence goes on along the minus strand of LR812525.1, from coordinate 81,010,637 downwards.
TATGTTTTTTTTCCAATGTAGTAAGAAAGAAATTTAAGAAAATTCAAAGAAGAAAGAAAGGCTTATGTTTATGTGAATTAGAGGAGGAGCTAAACAATAAACCCCACCCCTTTCTCAATAGTCCTTTTAAGTTGGAAGTCGATAAAACATAAATAAAAGTCTACAGCAACTGCAAGTCAAAATCCTTGAAGTATAAATTTAGCTGCTACAGAAACAAACAATAAAATAAAATACTCATTCATTCATTTTCCATCAGCTTAGCCTTATTTAACAGGGGTCACCACAGCAGAATGAACCGCAAACTTATCCAGCATATGTTTTATGCAGCGGATGGCCTTCCATCTGCAACCCATCACTGGGAAACACCCATACACTTCCTTTCACACTCATACACTACGGCCAATTTAGTTCACCCAATTCACCTATAGCACATGCCTTTGGACTGTGGGGGAAACCGGAGCACCCGGAGGAAACCCACGCCAACACAGGGGAGAACATGCAAACTCCACAGAAATGCCAACTGGCCCAGTCAGGACTCAAACCAGCGACCTTCTTGCTGTGAGGCGACAGTGCTAACCACTAAGCCAATGTGCCGCTCTAAAATAAAATGCAAAATACACCAATGACAATAAACAGTTTTGCCAACATACAGTACATACAACTTGTACACACACTGACATCAATACAACTTCCCATAGACACCCATGTTGAATGAGTTTCTAATGCTCATTAAAGCTCCGTCAGTGAAAATGCTCAATCTTGTGTGGGTGAGAAAAAAGGCAGAAAAATAAAAATGAAATGTATTCTCCGGCTCTACAGTGACCGTTCTCACCTTCTTACTATTACTGCGATCTCGTTTCCAATCACAGCGCCTCGTCTCTGAGCTCACAGCACACGAGCTCATGTTTTTGTTAAGCCTAATGCAATTCATAATGTGCTCAAATAGTATTTGTAAGATCGCTCAAATATTTGTTTTCTCACTTTTACTCAAAAGTACGCTTTTAAACAATGTGTACCCTTTAGTTTTAATAACGCAGGTTTGTAGAGAACTATTTATTTCAATTCCTAAGCATGATTAAATCTTTATTTTACCTGAGATTTTATTATATATGCGGTGCTCAGCATAAATGAGTACACCCCAATATTTATCCAATACTTATCCAGCATATGTTTTACGCAGTGGATGCCCTTCCAACTGAAACATTCACACACATACACTTTGGACAATTTAGTTTACCCAATTCACCTATACCACATGTTTTTGAACTTGTGGGGGTAATCAGAGCACCCCGAGGAAACCTATGCGAACACCGGGAGAACATGCAAACTCCACACAGAAATGCCAACTGACCCAGCCGAGGCTTGAACTAGCGACCTTCTTGCTGTGAACCGATTGTGCTACCCACTGCGCCACTGTTCTGCCATATATACTGTATATATACATATATATAAAAGCAATAACGCACAAGTAGCAGTGCTGATATACTATAGCTGTAAATCAACACTGGTGGGAGGCGTGGCTGCAGGCCAAGTGCCTTAGTGTCCCACCAGTGACGATATACAGCTAAATGGCATTGCTTCAAGTGTGATATTGCATAGATATAACAGTTTGATGCCATAATCGTGTAAATAAAAAGAAAATCAAACATGGAGAGTCTCAAAAATCCTTTTGTAAGAGGAACTACGTACCGACGTTCATACACATCTGCAGCTGACCGTCAGAATAGCCGAAACCATTGGTAACTCACCAGTGTCACTTTAGAGCTAGTGTTTGAATGATTCTCTAGCATAAAGTCGAAAATGATGACAAAACAGGTGATTTTGTTCACATTTTAAGATTAAAAAGCTGAACGGCATGAAATGCCATCAGTCTACAGAGATTTCCCAGTATTTCTCTGTTGCAATTGGGAGATCACAATAATTAACCCCGAAAAAGCCAAAGCAAACACTACCAGATTACTATAGTATAAATACAGCAATACAAAATACAAAAGAAAGTGATCAGCCTAAAATTGTCACTTACCTGTTCTGTAATAATTTGTTCAGGTGTAGTTTGAAACGTACGCTGAAAAAATGCTGTTTTTCTACCCTAAGGACCTACGTGGTCTCTGTCGTCATCGTTTGGTGGAGCATCAACCGTCTTTGCTCCGCTCAGTATGATAGGCTGGCCACCAGCACACTGAATCTCTGAAATTTTGAATATTTAAAATAGGCACTATACTTATAAATAAACTGCATTATTGCAACCTAAACAACTACATTATTGACTAAAAAAGCCTCAAAAGTACATTATGTTGTCCAACAGCTGCACTATTTGTCAAACTGTAGTCCTCTACTTGCCACTCGCGTGGGCAGAGTAATACACAAGGGTGAAGAGGCTGTACAAGTGCTGATATTACTTTAATATTTCACGGCTATCAGCCAATCAGATTCAAGAACCAGACAGAATATAAATATGAATATACAGTTGAAGTCAGAATTATTAGCCCCCCTGAATTATTAGCCCCCCTGTTTATTTTTTTCCCAGTTTCTGTTTAACGGAGAGCAGATTTTTTCAACACATTTCTAAACATAATAGTTTTAATCATTCATTTCTAATAACTGATTTATTTTATCTTTGTCATGATGACAGTAAATAATATTTGACTAGATATTTTTCAAAACACTTCTATACAGCTTAAAGTGACATTTAAAGGCTTAACTAGGTTAATTAGGTGAACTAGGCTGGTTAGGGTAATTAGGCAAGTTATTGTATAATGATTGTTCGTTCTGTAGACTATGGAAAAAATATATAGCTTAAAGGGGCTAATAATTTTGACCTTAAAATGATGTTTAAAAAATTAAAATCTGCTTTTATTTTAGCTCAAATAAAACAAATAAGACTTTCTCCAGAAGAAAAAATATTATCAGACATACTGTGAAAATTTCCTTGCTCTGTTCGACATCATTTGGGAAATATTTAAAAGAGAGAAAAAAATTCAAAGGGGGGCTAATAATTCTAACTTCAACTGTATATATATATATATATATATATATATATATATATATATATATATATATATATATATATATATATATATATATACAACAAAATTTCAACTATATTTTATATACAATTTTTATTAAAACATTTTATTTATATACATATATGTTTTTTAATATATAATTTTTTTTTATTTAAAAATTTGCACTTGACTTTTGGGATCCTGCTCAGATTTAAAAGAGACATCTGCTTATGTTTGTGTGTATGTGTGAGTGTGTGTGTGTGTGTGTGTGTGAGGCAGAAAAATGGAAAGTGTGAACAGCAGATGCTTCTATGCATTTGTATGGGTGAGTGCGGTCCTTTGCCCTGGTTGGACTTGACCTCTGACCCCCAGCTTTCAGCCAAGCATTGTCACCGGGAAGGTCAAGGCTACTGCACACATGTTCTGTCCAGACTCACTGGAAATCCAGAATCGAGAGAGAATTATACAAATCCAGCTAGTTTTCTAGTCACAGTTCAGAATATAAAGGTCTTTATTAGTATTTGACATGGAAAGATCTTGTCAAATTTGAGATATTATTTTACATTAGGAGATTGTATTATGGTAAAAGTCATGTTTTGGACAGTAATGGGAAGGCTAGCTGTTAAATGTAGTTGCAGATTACATACAAGTATATCCTATTTTAAATATAATAAGTAATGTAATTATAAAAGTGTGTAAGTGAGTTTCTTATGAATGTTTTCAACTGTTTCAACATTTCTAAAAACCAGGCAGGGTTAACCGTACTCGCCACTGATTACTGTAAAACCTTCACAATCCCTCATCACTTGAATTAAGATTATAATAATTAATTTTGAAGCACAGCCACCACAAAAGCATACCTTAGCACCACCTTTTACTCTGAGATTGTTCTGAAGTTAAATACAGATTTTAAAATTAACTGTGGTGGTGATTTTAAAATCAAATCTGACAGAAAACACTATTTAATGAACGCACTGAGGGAGAAAAGCGGATTTCCTTCCAGTAGCAACCCAGTACTGGGAAACACCCATACACACTTGCATTAACACACTCACTCATACACTACGGACAATATTTGTTTACCCAATTCACCTATAGTGCATGTCTTTGGACTGTTGGGGAAACCGGAGCACCCGGAGGAAACCCACGCCAACACGGGGAGAGTATGCAAAGTCCACACAGAAATGTCAACTGGCCCAGCTGGGTCTCAAACCAGCGACCTTCTTGCTGTGAGTCGACAGTGCTAACCACTGAGCCACAAAAAATCTTTAGGACAATATTACTTTAATATATATACAATAAAATACAAAAAGGTACAAATAAAAAATAAATAGTTATACAAGTGTGCATACGGCATACTTGGGAAGTAGCAAAGCATTAATGCATTAAACAAAATCATCAGAAAAATAACACTGCATAACAAACAACCATGCAGCATCAGAACCCCCCTCCCCAATAAAAAAAAGTACTCAAAGGGTAATGCAAATGGCTTCCCCTCCTGTAATTCACCAGTGTATAAATGTTGTCATTTTGTCACATAAAAAGATTGTTAGCATCAAAAAGTGCTCCAGCAATATGCTGTCTTTTGTGTCTGAACGCATCAATCACCCTTATGACACACTGTACCCAAAATTGCAGGCTGCGACTAGTCTGTCTATATTTGCAGATGTCAACAATTGTTTACCAAGACTGTTTTTCAGTAAATCAACAACAATTAGGCGACAAAAATGCTCAACATATATGAGTACACTACTCACAAATTGAATGCTTTACAATATTATTTGTGCGTATACAGTTGACGTTAGAATTATTAGCCCCCCTTTGATTTTTTATTTATTTTTTTTTTTATATTTCCTAAATGATGTTTAATAGAGGAAGGAAAGTTTCACAGTATGTCTGATAATATTTTTTCTTCTGGAGAAAGTCTTATTTGTTTTATTTCGGCTAGAATAAAAGCAGTTTTTAATTTTTTAAAAAACATTTTAAAGTCAAAATTATTAGCCCCTATAAGCTATTTTTTTTCGATAGTCTACAGAACAAACCATCATTATACAATAACTTGCCTAATTACCCTAACCTGCCTAGTAACTTAATTAACCTAGTTAAGCCTTTAAATGTCACTTTAAGCTGTATAGAAGTGTCTTGAAAAATATCTAGTAAAATATTATGTACTGTCATCATGGCAAAGATAAAATAAATCAGTTATTAGAGATGAGTTATTATTAACTCATTATTAATAGTTAAATAAATGAATGACTAACACTATAGACTTTTTATTTTGACAATATGATATATATTGTCATATTGCACAGCCCTAAGGTAGTTGGGTGCACTATATACAGGGCTTTACATTAACACCCACCAACCCGCCAAATGCGGGTAGATTTCAGCCGTGGCTTGTAAGACAGACACTCTCACTAGCCACCTTGGCTGGTTGAAGATCATTTTTAATTTATAGTCATCTTAAAAGCAGGGTTCGACAATAAGAATTGTCCAATATGCTTGCAAATGTCATCTTAGAATCGAGAAGCAGCATGACAAAAATAACGTTCGCGCTAGCAAAGGAAAGCAGGTCAATACCGAATGAGAGGATGATCACTCGCGCGCACAGGTGATGTGATGCACGCGGCTGTTTTAAAAGGCATGCGCGCTCCCGTTTTCTTGGCGCGAAGCAACCGTGCCTAGAGGAAACACAACTGGTGCGATCGGTTCTTTCAAATAGACTGAACAAAAAGTGTGCACACACAGTCCTGCGGCTTTTTGTAAGCAGCGGCGGTTGCCGGTTTTGTTTTAACTATTCTTTGAACAGAACGGATTGTGGGCCTAACGTTACCCGTGTGCACGTGATCATCCTTCCATTGTCACATGGTTTGATTTTCACCTGATTTCTTTTGCTTACAGTTATTTTTGTTAATTGTTTAGGCTTTGTTGAATAAAAAGAGCATGTATACAGCTATATTTGGCATGTTTTGACATAATATTTAACATTTGTGGCTAAGAAATAATTATTTATTTATTTTTGGTGTGGTCAGAGATAAATTTGGTAAATCTTTAGTGTTGAGCCGTGAAAAGGCCTGTGAAATAAAAATGAAATGCAATGCGACACTATGAAACCACAGCCCACTTGCTCATGCACACTGAGCAGGGTCATACACACAAAAAAGTGAAATGAATGAGGCATGTGGACATAACAAGAGGTCTAAATTAAGTCATTTTAGCATGCCAAAGTCAAATTTATGCATATAAAATATATTTTCCCAACAACAAAATTGTGGCTAGTGAAGATGGCGAGTGGCTAGTAGTTTTCCAACATTACTAGCCACTCGCCATTTTCACTAGCCACAATTTCAACTAGCCAACAGTTGCTGGTGATCAAAAAAGTTAATGTCAAGCCTTGACTATAGATATATAGTATCATCATTGCAGTGGCTTTGGGATTTTGCCACTGATCAAAGTACTACTCGTGTAGATTAATAAAAGGCTTTTTTTGTGACAGCTTGATTAGCTATAATGTGCCTGTCTGCTTGTCCATGTCTGACATGACCGTCAGATGTACAAGGCAAGATGGGGGTGCAGAGAGTGTTGTATTTCAACATCGCTGCCTTTTAAGGGCGCTGGGGCTAGATTTGTATTGATTTGAATTTGATAATGATTCTATTTGCTCTATTAAATTTGTATATATTCAAGGGCTCAGTTACACCCAGCTTGAGGAGGGGGGAGAAAAAAAAGGACAAGAAGAAAAACAAATTAGTGTGTGAGGGTGGATTAAGTTGCATGTAATCTTAGAGGAGGACCATTGGTTAGCATTATAGGAAGTGTCCGTTAAGTTACTAAGAAGAACCAGACACAATGGCTCGGTGGAAGTGTGTGTGTGCTGTGGCTGGATATCAGTAAGCCCTTTTTTTATATGTCCTTGTCACACTTACAGTTGAAGTCAAAATTATTAGCCTGAATTTCCCAAATTATGTTTAACAGAGCAAGGCAAGGCAAGACAAGTTTATTTATATAGCACATTTCATACACAGTGGTTTTTAAAGTGCTTTACATAAACAGGAATAAAAGAGACAAGTATAAGAAAATAAAAACAAAGAATAAAAATGATTAAAAACTATTTAAAATGTGTTAAAACAGGTTATTAAGCTGATTCCAGCAGCGAGGGGCGTAGTAGCTGAAAGCCAATTCACCCTGCTTTGACTGAACTCTTGGAATTTCAAGTTTATTTGATCCTAATTATCTGAGTGATCTGTTAGGTTTGTATTCAGTCAGCATATTTGTAATATATTGAGGTCCTAGGCCATTTGGTGATTTATAGACAAGTAAAAATCCTTTAAAATCTATTCTAAATGTAACTGGGAGCCAGTGTAAAGACCTGAGGACAGGTGTGATGTGCTCTGATTTCCTGGTTTTAGTCAGAATCCTGGCCGCAGCGTTCTGGATGAGCTGCAACTGTCTGACTGTCTTTTTGGGAAGGCCCGTGAGGAGGCCGTTACAGTAATCCACTCTGTTGCTGATAAAAGCATGAACAAGTTTCTCTAAGTCTTCACTAGAAACAAAGCATCTATTTCTTGCAATGTTTTTGAGATGATAGTATGCTGATTTACTGACTACTTTGACATGACTATTGAAACTCATATCTGACTCCAGAGTCGCACCAAGAGTCTTGACCTTATTTTTTGTTGTTTGACCTTTAGAGACAAGGTACGCATTCACCTTGAGAACCTCATCTCTGTTCCCAAACGCAATGACTTCAGTTTTCTCTTTGTTTCACTGAAGAAAGTTTTGGCACATCCAACTGTTCATTTCATCAATGCATTGGCAAAGGTTGTCAACGGGGCTGTAGTCATTAGGCAGTAAAGCTAAGTAGATCTGAGTGTCATCAGCATAGCTGTGGTAGGAGATTTGATTCTTTCTCATTATTTGGCTCAGAGGGAGCATATAAAGGTTGAACAGGAGAGGTGTCAGAATTGAGCCTTGTGGGACTCCACATGTCATGGGTGTCCACCTTGACCTATGGTCACCTATACTGACATAGTAACCTCTCCCTTCAAGGTAAGATCTGGTTAGCAAGGAATTTTTCACAGTAATTCCTATAATATTTTTTCTTGTTAAGTTTTGATTGTTTTATTTCGGCTAGAATAAAAGCAGTTTTAAAAAAAAAAAAAACCCTTTTTTACGTCAATAGTATTAGCCCTCTTAAGCAATATCTTTTTTCAATTGTCTGCAGAACAAACCATCATTATTCAATGATTTGCCTAATTACCCTAACTTGCCTAATGAACCTAGTTAATCCTTTAAATTGCACTTTAAGCTGAATACTAGTATCTTAAACAATATCTAGTACTATCACCATGGTAAAGATAAAAGAAATCAGTTATTAGAAATGGTGTGGTTGGGTCCATTGTGTCACCTGTTAATAACAGACTTGGCACTTGTAGGTTTGCTCATTGATGGCGGTCGGAGGGCCTGCCGATACCTGTCCGGCAGCTATAGACAGAGGTCATTATCAGGCTGCGATGCAGGCCTCTGGGATTGAGCAGTATAACACGGGTCGACCCCTGGACGGTTCAGGTCAGGGGTTCTCCAGGCCGCTCTGATCATCTCACACACTCTCACACTCTTCAACATATGTCAGCAGCCTCTCAAGTCCAAACGTGCCTCAACGCAAATGACAGATTAACACCAGAGAGCAGCGTGAAGAATCCCACTAGTCTACTTCCACACTTTTTGGGGGGGCTGTAATATTGGGTTTTTAGTCTCCCTCCAAATTTTTCTCTTTTTGTGTCTAAGAATATTTTATTTAAAATTTTGCATTGTAGAAAAGAAAAAAAAAACAGCATTTAGAATTGTTTGTATTGTTTTATGTGCAATGTCAAAGTTTGCATGTATTTTACTAATTTAATCATGAAGGTCACTTATACACACACACATATATACATATATACTGGAGGCCAGCTAGCGAAGTGCTAAACCTCACTCCTCTGACCTCAAAAGGTGCTCTAGCGACAGACGTAAGAGTCCATGGTCTTTAGCCTGCTTATAAGATCAACCAACTTACATACAAAGAATCACCGGTTTGATCCCAGCTCAGAATGGGATGGGTGCAGTAGGATTGGTGAGTTACATATATACAGTTGAAGTCAGAATTATTAACTCCCTTTTGAATTTTTTTTCTTTTTTAAATATTTCCCAAATGATGTTTAACAGAGCAAGGACATTTTTACGGTATTTCTGATAATGTTTTTTCTTCTGGAGAAAGTCTTAATTGTTGTTGTGACAGCCATATCACCCTGCAGCCCAAGACCGGTTACTCACTGAAGCTAAGCAGGGCTGAGCCTGGTCAGTACCTGGATGGGAGACCACATGGGAAAACTAGGTTGCTGTTGGAAGTGGTGTTAGAGAGGCCAGCAGGGGGCACTCAACCTGTGGTCTGTGTGAGCCAGTAAAAGTGAAGGGGACACTACACTGTCAGTGAGCGCCGTCTTTCGGATGAGACGTTAAACCGAGGTCCTGACTCTCTGTGGTCATTAAAAATCCCATGGCACTTCTCGTAAAAGAGTAGGGGTGTAACCCCGGTGTCCTGGCCAAAGTCCCTCAATTGGCACTTACCCATCATCCCCATCCACCGAATTGGCTCTATCACTGTCTCTTCACTCCACCAATAGCTGGTGTGTGGTGAGCGGACTGGTGCCGTGGTCCTGTGGCTGCCGTCGCATCATCCAAGTGGATGCTACACATTGGTGGTGGTGTGGAGAGACCCTCCTCATGATTGTGAAGCGCTTTGGGTGTATGGCCATACACAATAAATGCGCTATATAAATACACATTACATTTTATTTTGGCTAGAATAAAAGCAGTTTTTAATTTTTTTAAAATCCATTTTAAGGTCAAAATTATTAAGCCCCTTTGAGCTATTTTTTTTTTTTTTTCGATAGTCTACAGAACAAACCATCGATATACAATAACTTGCCTAATTACCCTAACCTGCCTAGTTCACCTAATTAACCTAGTTAAGCCTTTAAATGTCACTTTAAGCTGTATAGAAGTGTCTTGAAAAATATCTAGTCAAATATTATTTATTGTCATCATGGCAAAGATAAAATAAATCAGTTATTAGAAATGAGTTATTAAAACTATTATGATTAGAAATGTGCTGAGAAAATCTTCTCTCTGTTAAACAGAAATTGGGGGAAAAAATAAACAGGGGTGCTAATAATTCAGGGGGGCTAATAATTCTGACTTCAACTGTATATACAGTTATATATATATATATATATATATATATATATATATATATATATATATATATATATATTATATATATATATATATATATATATATATATATATTATTATTTTTTATTATTATTATTTTTTATTATTTATTTATTTATTTTTAATTCATCCTCTTTTTTTAATTCATCCTTTAGTTAAAAAATGGTCAGCAAATGTCCAGCACCATAAAACAATATATTAAAGAATATATTAAAATAAATCTACTTATAGCATATGTGCTAAGCTTGTATTTTGTGTTTTGTTATGGTTTAGTATGGTTTTAGGAGGGGGGGGAACAGTCATGAGAGATTATGGGTACCATTCGAGGTTCCAATTTTACATTTATATAAATTTTTTTACCCTCTGAATGTTTGAAAGTCACAAACATGGGAGTCAAATATTATTTTAAAACATTAAATTGCAATTTTGTTAGCAGTACTAAATGTTTACAAAATAAAATGGCAAAGACACTGCATGTAACATGCTGAATTAAACTTAATCTTAAAGCAGAAATACTGAAATTGTGTTGAAATTGTACTCCAATCATTCAGTATTGATTTATCAGTGGTCACCACAGAGGAATGAACCAACAACTACTCTGCCATATGTTTTATGCAGCGGATGCCCTTCCAGCTGCAACCCATCACTGGGAAACACTCCAACAATTTTTATTTACAAGTCATTTTTATAGTAAATTGCATTCTTTCAGTAAACTAATTTTTATCCCTCTGAAAATTACTATGAAATCTATGGGTTACTATCATACCTGCCAACATTTGGTTCGTAAATTCGTAAATCCCCCCTCCCCCCGTCATACGCTAATTTGCATGGTACTGACGTCATCACGTTCTACCATTTCTGTTTGTTTAACAGCCTATGGTAAATAAATGGGGTATTTAATATTCGCCCTACGCTTTATGTAAGCTTGTCAAGGTTTGACTGTACAAGGTGAAATACCTTCAAACTGCCACCTTTTCTAAATCATTTGCCGTCGGTACGCAGAGAGGTGCTCTGCTCTCAGGCTGCAGGGGAGGGGGCGGCGGCATCACCCGCAGCTCGTTGAGAAGAGTAGGGACGGTACAGTAATGGAAAAACGACAGTCTATAAAAATCGCCAGTAACCCACAAAAAAGTCGCTAGATTTGTCGCTAGTCGCTTTTTTGAAAATTTGTCGCTAAGTTGGCAACACCGGCGCAAACTGAAGAGCGGGAGAGGTTTGGGGAGATGGGGGCGCGCGAACTGTAGCACGCGACCGGAAGAGCACAAGCACCAAGTTTCAACCCGCTGTACCAAAATGCTGAGGAGCGGGGGGCGGGGGAATTCCGGGAGTTTACCGGGAGACAGAACAATACGGGAGATGGGTCTGAAATACGGGAGACTCCCGGGAAAAACGGGAGTGTTGGCAGGTATGGTTACTATGAAAACCCCATTCAAATGTATTGGCTGTGATAAGAACAGATTGTGACTTAAAGAAGCAAAAAACTTTTATTTGAGATATTTTTACTTGCCCAATTTCATTCCCCAATCATGAAATCAACATCTACTCTATATTAGTGTTATTAACGATGTATCTGTGCACTTCATTATTTTGTAAAAAATCATGCCCTCATAATCTTTCATCAAATGCCAAAACTACCCGTTCCCCCTCGAAAGGACTTTTGTTTACTTGTGGTCACATGGAATGCCTTTAAGGCGGGGCTATCAGTCATATAGGGCGGGGCTATCAGGGTGTGTTTAGATTTACATATACCTTTATTTTGTTAGCATCCAACGAAAATATGCACCACCGTTTATTTTTTCCTAATTTCAGAACCGCTTCAATCGAATGTATGTCACAATAAGACAATCTTAATTTCCGTTTCATGCTTACTTTAATGTCCTTTTTGTGTGGTGGGAGAGAAAGAGAGCTCAGAAGGCTGTTTAGCATCATAGGATGTTGATATTTTAATTCTGATCTGAGAAGAACGGCACGTATTTGTGTCATTTTGAGTATGTTTGACCACGCCGCTCAAATCACTCTAATTAAAGACATTTGCCCGAGGTTAAGCTGGCTTTAATTGCCTGTCATTTCGATAAACTTAGAATTTGTTTGTCTCACATTCCAGCTTGAAAAACAACCTATAATGCTGTATGCACTTGAGTATGGCTTTAGAAATGGATTTGGAGTGATGCTGTTTGTGTGTGAACGTGTGTGTGTGTGGGTGATCATGCATGTCATAATGAACTCTTGAACCTGTGACCCAGACAGAAAAGCCTGAAGTGTGTGAATTGCTGTGGAAAACAGCAGCTAATGACTTAAATGCTCTAAATTGTGCGCAACACTTATCACATGGATAATAGCATCTAGCATCCCTCTTAGGGTTGATGACTCTGAATCTGTCATGTATCCTGCTGTTGCATACATATACACACACATATTAGTTTTTAGCCTTAAAAGGATAGTTCACCCAAAATTGAAAATTCAGTCATTATTTACTCACCCTGGAGCTTTTCTAATGGCACACGACCTTCTTTCTTTGTCGTACCTCAAACGGAGAAATTTTAAAATGTCCTGTTTGTGCTCATTCATACAGTATAATGGCAGTGAAACCAGTGTTAAGCTTAAAAAAAGGATGCAAAAGTGTCACAGAAGGGTCCCGTGTGTTACGAATTTATTATTATTTCATGAAAAAAACTGACCTTGAAGGCTAGTAATTGTGCATGATTGCATTTTAATAAAACTGCAGCTTGACCAGCTGTTTCACCCAGAAAAAGCATATACTGTAAATTAAATGCAAAAAATCAGGGTAAACAGAAATGTGACACAAAATGTCAATTAATGTAAATTCATCTGGTGTGTTTGTGCAAGTTATTAAGCTCATTTGTCAGTCAGAAAATATCTCAATGAGTGCAGGAACCACCAGTGTTTTCTCTAGGATTTTTTCCAGCTGTGGCAGCAGGCCTTTTTTACACAGATCTACCAACTACCTATGGCGTTATTTCAATGCCAATCGTGAGCGCAGAATTACAAGTCGAGATCGCATTTATGTAATACGAGCATGCGAATCTCTTTGCTTGCGCGCCGATTTCCTCTGTTCATGCGCAAAACTTCTTTGCACGCCCTCAAATATACGATGCTCAAGTGCAGATTTTCTTGTGGCTTTCAAATAAACGCTGCTGAAGTGCGATTTAGTGCGTTTATCTAACGAGTATGTCCCCAACATTTATTAGATTTGCTAGGAATATTTATGAATGACTATGAATGACCAAATGACTTAAATAGCTTTATTTGGAAAGAATTCGTTAACCTTGAATTTTTTGGGATGAATTTGTAGAGGAGAGAATCATAACATGAAAAAAAAAAAAAAAAAAAAAATATATATATATATATATATATATATATATATATATATATATATATATATATATATATATATATATATATATATATATATATATATATATATATATATATATATATACAGCAAATATACAAATGAAATAAACACTCCATTAGGGTCTCCAAGCAGAATTCATGCACGGAAAATTGAATAATCAAATGTAAAATAACACTAAATACACTGTAAAAAAATGCTGGGTGTCACACAAATTCTTCATGTTGTCCCAACGCAAATCAATTAAGTTAACATCATCATTTGTACAAATTTAAGTGGATTGAACATAAAACAATCCAGCAAACAAGTTTTTGTTTAATAGACGTCTAACAGACATCTAAACGTTTACAGCTTGGCTTAAACAAGGCTAAACTTGGGCTGTCAGTGAAAATCTAATAGACATCTAAGAATAGCCCAAAACTAGACTAGTTGTCAAATAGACAGATTAGACAGACTTTATAAGTGTAGTCATTCATTTCTGTTTGTTTAATGACTAGTCTAGTTTTGGCCTATTCTCAGACGTCTGTTAGATTTTCACTGACAGCCTAAATTTAGCCTTGTTTTAACCAAGACGACTGTTTAGACGTCTATTAGACATCTATTAGGTGTCTTTTAAAAACAAAAAACGCTTGCAGGGAATTAAGTTGTCCCAAAACAAGACTAAATAATTTAGTTGTTTCAGCTCAATTTTAATAAGTAGTTTGAACAAACAGCATAATGTTTTGAGTGTAGTCTTTATGTGATAAACAATTCAGTACAATTAATCTACACATTTCTTGTGCCTGATTGCTTTAAACTCTCTAGAAACCCTCACACAGTCACAGGCCTAAAAAACACATGAAAATATTAAACCTTTACGTCATTAAGGTTAAACTCTCCACAAATATCATTGAACTTGAACTATGTCTCCTGTTCAACTGTAATCCCAACTATATCCTGTGATGTGGCTATTGCAAATTGTGATATCGATGCTAAAATAATATATTGTACAGCCATTATATTTGTTATATTAACTAAAAAGAAAGACTAAATGATGATGAAATTTTCATTTTCGGGTGAGCTATTGCTTTAAAGAAAGGCTTTTTTTGCTTGTTTGTTTGTATTTGGACAGCTGCAGTATGAATGTTCTTGTAAGAGAGTTGAGGTCAGTGCACTGTGCACTTCATTTGCGTGTCTGTAACCAAGCAAAACCCGTCCACCGCGTCCTCCCCAGTGGGGACGCTGGAGGTCTCGCACTGTGCGTTCGTCCGAAACCAGAGCCAATGAAGTCCGAAACACACCGTTCATCTTCCAGATGGAATGATTTGCAGATTTATCCTGGTCCACACGTCCCTGGTGGCCCAATCCGGCACATTTATATTCTTTAAGCCCACGTTTGTTACTATTGAAAATAAAAATAAACCAGCCGGAGATGCATTGTGAGCATTCTCTGCATAATAGAGCCAATGTAAGAAAATGACATACAGTTGAAGTCAGTCTTTATATTTCTGTTTAACAGAGAGATTTTTTTCAACACATTTTTAAACATAATAGTTTTAATAACTCATTTCTAATAGCTGATTTATTTTATCTTTGCCATGATGACAGTAAATAATATTTGACTAGATATTTTTTAGCATACTAGTATTCAGCTTAAAATGACATTTAAAGGCTTAACTGAATTAATTTGGTTAACTAGGCAGGTTTGTGTGATTAGGCAAGCCATTGTATAACAATAAGCCAATCAAAAAAAATATTGCTTAGGGGACTAATAATATGAGAAGGGTTGCGCCAGATGATCATAAGTTCTTTTTTAAACTGGAATGCAAACTCCACACTAGGAGCTTAGTAACTACTAGCTAGTTTGTAACTAAATGTGTTCCTACTTTGGTTGCACCACATGTTCTTAAAGCAAACCGTAGTTAGTAGGTCGTAACCTTTCTCAGGGATCGAAATTGACCTTTTTGCTTGGTAGAACTGGTGCTCCTAACTTTAAAAATGTAGACGGACCAGTCAAAATTTAGTCGTACCCACCAATTATGAGCACCGTTGATTTATATAAACAGATTAATTGCATTTGAAATCAACACTAATCAAAACTAACAAGGAAAATATATACAGTTGAAATCAGAATTATTAGCCCGCCTGTTTATTTTTTTTCCCCAATTTCTGTTTAAGGAAAATAATTTTTTTCAACACATTTCTAAACATAATAGTTTTAATAACTCATTTCTAATAACTGATTTATTTTATCTTTTTCATGATGACAGTAAATAATATTTGAATAGATATTTTTCAAGACACTTCTATACAGCTTAAAGTGACATTTAAAGGCTTAACTAGGTTAATTAGGTTATCTAGGCAGGTAGGCAAGTTATTGCATATATATATATATATATATATATATATATATATATATATATATATATATATATATATATATATATATATATATATATATATATATATAATATATATATATAACGATGGTTTGTTCTGTAGACTATCTAAAAAAAATTAGCTTAAAGGGGCTTATAATTTTTACCTTAAAATGGTGTTTAAAAAATTAAAAACTGCTTTTATTTTAGCTGAAATAAAACAAAAAAGACTTTCTCCAGAAGAAAAAATATTATCAGACATACTGTGAAAATTTCCTTGCTCTGTTAAACATCATTTGGGAAATATTTAAAAAAGAAGAATAAAATCAAAGGGGGGCTAATAATTCTAACTTCAAACTGTATATGCTTGCGTGAGGAAAATATGTCTCAACGAATTCCCGTTATCACAAGAAAATACATTTTTATAACATAATTGAGTGACCAAAAGCTACACAGACGGACCGCTCACCGGCCCTGCACGCACTACTTGACATGAATGAATCTGTTAACGTGCTGTGTTCTCCCGGGTGATGTCTGATATTGCACAGATGCTTTTTACATATACCTCATTATTTGTATACGTCATTTTAATAGCAATACCGGTCTTTTCATGAGCTGCAATATTAGTTTAATCTTAGACAATGCAAGCCCTTTTGCGATGGTGTACGTGGTGTTAACTTGTACTTATAGCTGCACGGTTGACAGCATCTGGCGATTAAATGAAGGATTAAACAGAACATCTTGTGCTTAAAAGTAGATGTGTAAGATGAGTGTAGATGTAGGCAAAACAGTTACCTGAAAATTTCTTCCCACAGACTTTACAGTGAATGCTTTAGTTATTTTCATAGCGGACTTGAAGCCAATGGAAGTCTTTTATCCACTCTTTGACAAATGTAGATTGTGGATTAACATTCACCACGATCAGTAATCAGATGTGCCATTATTTGTTGCTTTAGGTGGTTTCTAAAACTAAATCCGACCGTGTTGTTGTCATTCTCATCTTCAGGGCTTCACATTTTCGCGGTTGTAGCTTCACATTTTCGCGATTGTAGCTTTACTTTTTCGCAGTTGTAGCTCTACTGTCATCTGAAGACAGAGGGCGTTGACTGAGTGATTGACAGCTGATTTTAACCAATCCATTCGTCATCAGTTCTAGCGCAGTGGGCCAATAAAAAGAGCGTGAAGGCGGGACAAGCATTGCGGGCTTTGTTTATTGCAGCAAGTTGCGGTTTACCCGCCCACCAAATTGATTGATAACTGCGTATTAACATGTCTCCGCAGTAACGCGTATAATCATATCAACAAGACAGCACGTGTGCAGAGCAACCAGGATTAAAAGATCTGTTCAGCTCTCTGTGATCATCAGTCATCCTCAAATGTGATCAAGAGTGAGTTTTACAAGTTTAACACGTTTTTAAAACAGTGCATGTGTAATGAATTACAGCGATTTACTTCAGCTTTACTTTATCACAACAGCCGCGTGTCAGTACAATCTCATCTTCAGCGCTTTACATTTTCACAGTTGTAGCTCTCCTTTTATCTGAAGGCAGAGGATGTTGACTGAGTTATTGACAGCTGATTTTAACCAATCCATTCGCAATCAGTTCTAGCACAGTGGGCCAATAAAAAGAGCGCAAAGGCGGAGCAAGCATTGCAGGCTTTGTTTACTGCAGCAAGTTGATATGGCAACAGTTTTAAACTGTTCCTGTGTTTCAAGTGCAAAGATGCATTCTGAGGGAATGTCTCCTAAATCCGCGCATGCGGTGAACATTTTGCAGTGAAAACCGATCACACGCAACAATTTTATGCACTCGCACAAATGCTCCCAAATATATTTTGAGGTCGCATAGATAGAATTTCGGGCGCATATGCGACCAAAACGGTCGCAATTTCGAGCCCTGTTTCTGTAAAGTCATGTGTAGTCGCATTGAATATTCAATATGAAGCATTTAAATAATTAAAATCGTATAAAAATCGTCTTTTGTAAGCTGTTTGGACAGAACCGAGTGTAGGTATAGTGTGTCCACAGTCATATTGGGGTGATAGAAAGACTATAAGTATCTTTTTTTTTAAATTTCCTGACGTTAAAATAGGATCCAAATCCCTTCCAGTTTGAGGCTGACCGTAACTTGACATAGAAGTGCGGTTTCCCCGCCCACCAAATTGATTGATAACTGCGTATTAACATGTCTCCGCAGTAACGCGTGTAATCAACAAGGCAGGACGTGTGCAGAGCAACCAGGATTAAAAGATCTGTTCAGCTCTCTGTGATCATCAGTCATCCTCAAATGTGATCAAGAGTGAGTTCCTGTGTTTCAAGTGCAAAGATGAATTCTGAGTGAATGCACTCGCACAAATGCTCCCAAATATATTTTGAGGTCTCATAGATAGAATTGCGGTTTCCCCGCCCACCAAATTGATTGATAACTGCGTATTAACATGTCTCCGCAGTAACGCATATAATCATATCAACAAGAAAGGACGTGTGCAGAGCAACCGGGATTAAAAGATCTGTTCAGCTCTCTGTGATCATCAGTCATCCTCAAATGTGATCAAGAGTGAGTTTTACACGTTTAACATGTTTTTAAAACAGTGCATGTGTAATGAATTACAGCGATTTACTTCAGGTTTATTTTATCACAACAGCCGCGTGTCAGTACAATTATAAAAAAGACGCTTCAATCCCGGGTTGTGGACATTAAATCAGATTTATTTTGTACATGAACATAACGGATATCCATACAGCAGTGGATATTAATGTGTATCCTGTCACAATTGCCGTGAAAAAACTGCAGAGCTAAACGCACACACTGTCTGTGTTTGTGTGTGTGTGTCCCCGCTGTGTGTGTGTGTGTGAACTTTGTAACGCCATTGTGTGTGACTCATCATTGCAACTCCCCAACAAATACATCAAATAATCATTGGGAAAGTTCTTACTGTAGTATTTCTCACAAACGTTACGTGAGATCTGCTTCCTTCATGTCTGTCTGTTGCCTGACGCAGCCGAGGATGGAGATTGAGGCACACTGACAGGCACGTGGAAACGGTGGGCGGGAAGAACCAGCATTAAAGGCACAGTCCACAAAAAACGCTACAAGAAAAAATTACAAACTTCTGAAAAATCCTTGCTCTGTTAAACATCATTTGGCAAGTATAGGAAAAAGGAAAAAAATGCACAGGAGAGCAAATAATTTTGACTTCAACTGTATGTGAGACCGGAGGAATGAGAAAACGTGGACACTGATTCTCTTTTTTAGAGCGTTTAATATCGTGCTGGAGAAGGAAGGACAAAAGAATGTTGAGATGCAACAAATGTGCTTTCTTCCATGTGTTGCCGTCTCAAATGCAGTGGAAAAGCGAACACGGACATTTTTTTTTGTGTTTTGTTTCCACCTCGCAACCTTTTTTTTTGTTATGCTCAATGAAGAGGGAAGAGCGGATTTCACTCCTGTGATTCTCTCATCCCTCAGACAGAGGCACCTGTCTCTTCCCAACATTCCCTTCCTTTGTCTCCTTAATAATAAGTATTTCCGTGAGGAGTGGAGAGAGGGAAGAAGAAAATGAGTGCGGAGGAAAATAGAGGGTGCGAAAGTGAAATGCAAGGGAAAAAATGGATGAAGGAGAGGAAATGATTGAAAAGAGGAAGTATTGAAAGCAGAGTTGTGACCTTTTTGCTCTTTTTCCGTCTTTCGATTTTCTCTCTCTCAATTCAGTTCAATTATTGGCTTGACTTGTCAATTATTGCCAAAGCATTGCACATTACATAAACAATGAATAAAATAGTATAGTGATTATATAACGATACATATATAGTGCACAGCAGCATAAATGAGTACAGATCTTACAGATCTCGCTTTTAAATTCATATATAACACTATAGTTGTGCATATACATTTGATTAGTCAATACTAAGGCCAGACAGAATCTGCGGACATTTTTTGCTATTTCTGTGCAGTTTGTAAAGATTTATGTGGAATGAACTAAAAACTTATTATATTAAATAAAAAAAATAATACCTTTTTATCTTGTATTTAATGTTTACAGTGCAAATCCAATTACAGTAGATCCACTTATTTGGTAAACAAAGCAAGTCTCATATAATATATCTACTAAAAGACAGATGATATTACTTTATTTATTTGTAAATAAATCATATGAACTTTTTTATATTAGTCAAATTATTAGTCAGTACTCAAATTAATTTAAAAACTGAATAAATATAAATTTACACACATTTACACAAGTAAATAAATAGACTCAATGATGGGTTAAAAATCTGCGGAAATCTGCGGATTTCTGCGCGTGCAGATTCCTTGTGGGCTTAGTCAATACTAAAGCTAAAACTGGAAATAATCCAACAATACTTAAAGAACTTAAGATCACAGTCCAAAAATTGGTACACCCAAATTATTATGCTGTGAAAAAAAATATTAAATACAATTTTAATAAACAAGAAAAATCAAGAGACACATTAAAATCTAAAATTTAGTTTAAATTTAGTAGTTTGTATTATTATTATTATATTATTATTATTATTATTATTATTATTATTATTATTATTATTATTATTATTATTATTTTATTTTATTAATAATGTATTATTATTATTATTATTATTATTATTATTATTATTATTATTATTATTAATGTATTAATTAATGTATTATTATTTATTATTATAATTATTTTTGTTATTATTATTCATTCATTCATTTTCTTTTCGGCTTAATCCCTTTATTAATTCGGGGTCGCCACAGCGGAATGAACCAACAACTTATCCAGCACATGTTTTACGCAGCGGATGCCCTTCCAGCTGCAACCCATCTCTGGGAAACATCCATACACACTCATACACTACGGACAATTTAGCCTACCCAATTCAGCTGTACTGCATGTCTTTGGACTGTGGGGGAAACCGGAGCACCCGGAGGAAACCCACGCGAACGCAGGGAGAACATGCAAACTCCACACAGAAACGCTAGCTGACCCAGCCAAGGCTCGAACCAGTCACCTTCTTGCTGTGAGGCGACAGCACTACCTACTGCGTCGCCTATTATTATTATTATTATTATTAATATTATTATTATTAGTAGTAGTAGTAGTATCATCATCATCATCACCATTATTATTATTATTATTATTAATAGTAGTAGTAGTAGTAGTATCATAATCATCATCATCATCATTATTATTATTATTTTATTATTATTATTATTATTATTATTATTATTATTATTATTAATTAAATTAATTAATTTATTATTATTTATATTATTATTGATGATGATGATGATGATAATATTAATAATAATAATAATAAAATTAATTTAATTTTAAATTAATTAATTATTATTATTATTATTATTATTATTATTAGTAGTAGTACTAGTAGTAGTAGTAGTAGTAGTAGTATCATCATCATCATCATCATCATTATTATTTTATTATTATTATTAGTAGTAGTAGTAGTAGTAGTAGTATCATCATCATCATCATCATCATTATTATTTTATTATTATTATTATTAGTAGTAGTAGTAGTAGTAGTATCATCATCATCGTCATCATCATTATTATTTTATTATTATTATTATTATTATTATTATTAGTGGTAGTAGTAATATCATAATCATCCTTATCACCATCATCCTTATTATTATTATTATTATTATTATTATTATTATTATTATTATTATTATTATTATTATTTTATTATTATTATTATTATTATTATTATTATTATTATTATTTTATTATTATTATTATTATTATTATTATTATTATTATTATTATTATTATTAATAATTAAATTAATTATTTATTATTATTAATATTATTATTGATAATAATAATAATAATAATAATAATAATAATAATAATAATAATCAAATGTAAGTATTATTATTATTATTATAATTTTATTATTATTATTATTATTAGTAGTAGTAGTAGTAGTAATATTAATAATAGTAGTAGTAGTATCATCATCATCATCATTATTATTATTTTATTATTATTATTATTATTATTATTATTAGTAGTAGTAGTAGTAGTAGTAGTAGTAGTAGTAGTAGTATCATTATTATTACTATTATTATTATTATTATTATTATTATTTTGCAATAACTTGTTTGAGGTTCGAACCTCGGTTGGGTCAGTTGTCATTTCTGTGTGGAGTTTGCATGTTCTCCTCGTGTTGGCGTTGGTTTCCTCCGGGTCCTCCGGTTTCCCCCACAAGTCCAAAAAACATGTGGTATAAATTAATGTATTAATGTAGGGATGTTTCCCAGTGATGGGTTGCAGCTGGAAGGGCATCCGCTGCGTAAAACATATGCTGGATAAGTTGCCGGTTCATTCCACTGTGGTGACCCCAAATTAAAGAAGGGTCTAAGCCGAAAAGAAAATGAATGAATGAATCATTCTATTCCTAAAGATGTTCGATGACCAAATTCATATTGAAATGGATCTAACTGTTTAATATAACTACTGGCTATAATCACTGAGAAATTAATACAAATATTAATTTTCAAAAGGGGTCTACTCACTGTCACGCTAAAAGTCTTGGAGTCATTTTTGACACTGAGTTAAAGTTTGACAAGCAAATAAATCCTGTCGTCAAAAGTGGTTTCTATCAATTAAGGAACAATGCTAAACTGAAGCCTTTTCTGTCTTTTAAGGAGTTGGAAACCATCATCAACGTTTTTATTATGTCCAGATTGGACTACTGCAGCTCGGTGTTTCGCATGCTTCAATTGTATGCCTGCAGCTGGTTCTAAATGCAGCCACTAGGATTTTAACTGGGACAAAAAAAGTTTCTAATATCTCACCAGTTTTATCTTCCCTTCACTGGCTCCCAGTCCAATTTAGGATTTAATACAAGTTATTGTTATTTGTTTTTAAAATGTTGGAATGATCTGGCACCTACTTACATTGGTGAGCTTCTTCACTGGCATACTTCATTGAGGCCAATTAAGTCTGAAAACCAGCTTCAGCTAGTTTTTTTTCCCCAAATCATGGTTAAAATCAAAAGGGGACAGGGTTTTTTCTGTCACAGACCCTCGTCTGTGGAATGTTCTGCCTTCACATATCAGGTCATGCTCTTCCCCTTGCTTTTAAGTCTCATTTTAAAAATCACCTTCTGTCTCTTGCTTTTGGTTGCATCAACTAATTAAATTTAATTATCAATTGCATTAATTAATTAAAATCAAACAAACAATTTTCATCTAAAATATATCGTAATTTTTTTGATTTTGAAAATGCCAAATAATTTGGATAAATTTGCTATTGCCAAAGCATTTAAAATGTTTACATTAAAAAGAACATACATATATATTTAAAAAAAAACATAGTAAACACAGTAAATAGTAGTAGTAAAAAAATAAATAAAGAAGGAAAGAAAAAAACTAACTAAATAAATAAATAAATAAATAAATAAATAAATAAACACATACATACATACATACATACATACATACATACATACATAAATAAATGCATAAATAAATACATAAATAAATAAATGAATGAATAAATAAATAAACATACATACATACATACATACATACATACATACATAAATGAATAAATAAATAAATAAATAAATAAATAAATAAATAAATAAATAAATGCATAAAAAATAAAAAATAAAATAAAATAAATAAATAAATAACAATATAAATAAATAAATGAATACATAAACAAATAATTAAATACATTAATAAATGAATACATAAACAAATAAATAAATAAATAAATAAATCAGATTAAACTACATTAACAATCAACATTTATGGATAACAGTAATAATTAATAACAATAATCAGTATATTTACAATGATTCATGATTCTCTCTCTCTCTCGCTCTCTCGCTCTCTCGCGCATCTCCCACCAGCTCTATCTGCTGGCGGAGGAGCCATTTTGTGGCCTGTCTCATTACGGGGTGTTTTATTCAGTGGTGCGGTGAAGTGCTGGTCATCGGGGCAGGCGTCAGCTGGAGCGTGTGCGGGGCGGGGGAACGAGGGACTGCAGGGGGTCAGGATTAGACAGACACACCCCTGGGCTTGAAGGCTGAACCTCAAGTTCATCACACCAGACAATGGCAAGCTCTTCAGAAAGCCATTGGAGTCTCAGTGACAGAGCGATGCATGGCGCGACTTCAAGAAACGCACTGCTATTTTAGGCATTCATTCATCTCCTAAGGAATTTTAGCACAATAGTCTTGTACAGAGTAAAATTAATATAAATAATATGATTTTGGAATGATTTGAAATTGCATCGTATTTGGGAATCAGTGGCATATGATTGATTGTGCGTTTAATAACATGTTACTGCTCAAATATATTGCATATACTGTACAGTTTTTTAGTTAAAGTTATAGTTTTTTAATAATGTGTTGATTTTATATGCCAGGTTTTTTATCTTTACTTTTTATTTTAGGTTTTAGGTTTAGTTTTTTCTTGTAAATCTGTGCATTATGTTTGTTTTTATTTGCAATTAAGAGTAATTTTTGTTATAGTACAAATATATTGAAACCAGAATATTTTAGTCATGTCTAATGGTTTTACATTCATAAAAATTACTTATAACCAGGGCCAGACGGAATCTGCGGATATGTTTTGCAATTTCTGCGGAGAATTGTGGTAAAAATCTGCGGATTTCTGCGGAATTATTTTAGGAGTATCATAACTAAAACCTTAAAATGTGAAATAAAAAATAATATCTTTTTAACTTTTATTTAATGTTTAAAATGCAAATCCAATTAGATTAACAGTAAATAGTTAACTGTAAGTAAATAAACAGAATTAATGATGGGCTAGAAATCTGCGGAAAATCTGCTGAATTCTGCGCGCACAGATTCCGTGTGGGCCTACTTATAACTTAGTTTTCATTTCAAGTTTTTGTTTTTTCTTGTAAATCTGTGCATTATTTTTGTTTTTATTTGCAATTAAGATTAATTTTTGTTATAGTACAAATATATTGAAACCAGAATATTTTAGTCATTTCTAATGGTTTTACATTCATAAAAATGACTTATAACCAGGGCCAGACGGAATCTGCGGACATGTTTTGCAATTTCTGCGGAGAATTGTGGTAAAAATCTGCGGATTTCTGCGGAACTATTTTAGGAGTATCATAACTAAAACCTTAAAATGTGAAATAAAAAATAATATCTTTTAACTTTTATTTAATGTTTAAAATGCAAATCCAATTAGATTAACAGTAAATAGTTAACTGTAAGTAAATAAACGGAATTAATGATGGGCTAGAAATCTGCGGAAAATCTGCGGAAAATCTGCAGAATTCTGCGCGCGCAGATTCCGTGTGGGCCTACTTATAACTTAGTTTTCATTTTAAGTTTTTGTTTTTTCTTGTAAATCTGTGCACTATTTTTGTTTTTATTTGCAATTAAGATTAATTTTTGTTATAGTTTAATAACAAATATATTGAAACCAGAATATTTTAGTCATGTCTAATGGTTTTACATTCATAAAATTGACTTATAACCAGGGCCAGACGGAATCTGCGGACATTTTTTGCAATTTCTGCGGAGAATTGTGGTAAAAATCTGCGGATTTCTGCGGAATTATTTTAGGAGTATCATAACTAAAACCTTAAAGTGTGAAATAAAAAATAATATTTTTTAACTTTTATTTAATATTTAAAATGCAAATCCAATTAGATTAACAGTAAATAGTTAACTGTAAGTAAATAAACGGAATTAATGATGGGCTAGAAATCTGCGGAAATCTGCGGAAAATCTGCGAAAAAGCTGCGGAATTCTGCACGCGCAGATTCCGTGTGGGCCTACTTATAACTTAGTTTTCATTTTAAGTTTTTGTTTTTTCTTGTAAATATGTGCACTATTTTTGTTTTTATTTGCAATTAAGATTAATTTTTGTTATAGTTTAATAATAAATATATTGAAACCAGAATATTTTAGTCATTTCTAATGGTTTTACATTCATAAAAATGACTTATAACTTAGTTTTCATTTTAAGTTTTTGTTTTTTCTTGTAAATCTGTGCACAATTTTTGTTTTTATTTGCAATTAGGGTTTGTTTATGTTATAGTTTTATAACTAATACATTGAAACCATAATATTTTAGTCATTTCTGATGGTTTTGCATTAAGTTGACAATAATAAAAATGACTTAAAATAACTTAGTTTTCATTTTGTTTTAGGTTTTGTTTTTTCTTGTAAATCTGTGCAGTATTTTTGTTCCTATTTGCAATTAAGGTTTATTTCTGTTATAGTTTAATAACTATTACATTGAAACCAGATTATTTTAGTCATTTCTAATGGTTTTACATTC
>LR812525.1:80966818-80979318 GCA_903798195.1 Danio kyathit | reverse complement strand
CATATCTCATATTCGGTTTGGTTAAAGACAATAGACTATTTTTAATAGAAAAGAGACTCTCTTTAATAACTGTGAAACTTTCAGGTCTTTAGTTAAAAAGAGAAAGAGCGAGGAAAAAAAGAAAACTAAGGTGGGATTAATGAAAAGGCAATTTTGGCCTGAGCAAATTATCTTTCTCGAAATTAATGCTTAATATTTCATTCTTTCCATATATATTTGATGTGCTCTTTGCATTTTTGCAAATATAATGTATCCGTCCACATTCATTTCGCCACACCGCCTTGATGAGTACTTCAAATGTGAATTAAAGCGCTCCATTTTTAGGGAGAAAATGAGTAATAATTCAGAAATATTAATAATATATAATCATAATGCTGTTGAGGAGAATTGAAAGTTCAAAAACAGCAGGAAAGAACAGAAGCAGAGACAGAAAGAGCGGGAGACGGAGAGGGTCCTGACTGGAGTTGTGTCATGTTAAGTGTTTTGCCGGGTCTGTGTGAGTGTGATGTGGGGTCTGGTTGAGGGTTTGGAGCAGGTAATTGCATGTAGGGAAGGGTTAGTTAGTCATTTATGGTGTGCCAGGCGAGTTCTCCTCAGAGAAAGCTAATTGAGAATGAGCGTTAACAGGTCTTCCCCCCTACCCCATCAGCTCGGGCACTTGTACTTAACCCATTTAAAAGTCTCCACCAACACTGGCACGCTTATTAATATTAACTGTCCTTCGTGTTAATTTGATCTCAGTGGGCTTGTAAAATACTGAAGATGACAGGACTATGGAGGGATTCAGGAATATCCTCCACCTCCTTCTTCATATAGGGCTGGACGATATAAAATAAAATGTCATATCATATCTATATCACGATATACACTGTAAAAAATGTTGGGTTCCACACAATCGATTTGTGTTGGGACAACATGAAGGAATTAAGTTAACTTAGTTTTTTACTAATTAAGATGGATTTAACATAAAACAATTAAGTTGTACCAACAAACCTCAAGAATTGTGTTGTTTTAGCTTATTCTTAGACAAGTAGTTTGAGCAAACAGCAAACATAATTTTTGAGTGTACTACCATTTCGGTAAATTCAATCAATAGTTTATTTATTTTGACCACATGTAGAGGACGTTTTTTTTCCAGGCTGCGTCTGAAATCACATACTTCCATACTATATAGTACACTAAAATCAGTATGCGAGCCGAGTAGTGTGTCAATTCATATAATTCAAAAATCAGTATGCGAGAAGTACCCGGATGATCCACTACTTCCGGCGAGATTCTGAAGTGCGCATCCCATGCACGCTGCGCTATCCCATGATGCCCTGCGAGAGAATTCATTAATGGGAGTGAAGTGACCCAAGTGACGTGGGTAGGTCATGTGACCATGACAAAATGGCGGAAGTAGTACGTCCGAATTTCATTCATACTGCTCACATTCATATTGTATAGAATGTACTTTTCCAAATGCTGAGTAGTACGTTTCAATTCAAATGCAGTACCTACTGATAGGTACTGCAGGACCCAGCCTCAGAAATGTACTCATTCATATGTGATTGTATTTATTTATAACTTCATAACAAATGTTTGATTAAAAATGTAGAAATGATTAAAGGTCCAACGTGAAAAATAAAAAATATCGCTAAATGAAATGTAAAATGTAAACATTGTACTTTGAAGATTGCGACTTTCTGACGATGTTTCTGTATGTATGTTCATAATGGCATGTAATATTGCCCTTAAATTCTGAAAAAGTATTACCATAAACTACAGTATGGGCTCTATTTTAATCATTTAAGCGTAAAGTCTAAAGCGCATGGCACAAAAGCATTAAGGGCATGTCTGAATTCACTTTTTGCTATTTTAAGAATGGAAAAATATGCTCTGCGCCCCGGCACATGGTCTAACAGGGTTGTGCTTATTCTCTTAATGAGTTATGGGTGTGTTTTGATCTTCCATTCCCTTTAAGAGTCAGTTGCGTCACGCCATGGCACATTTGCTATTTGGAAAAAGTGGAAAAACTGAACACTTCACTAGCGAGAAAACAGTTAAACAGACCATCTGCAGCGCAAGGATAAAGAATGAGCCTCCTTCATTCAGCCTCTTTACTTTCTCTTTACTTTACTTTTACTCTTTACCTTAGTAAACGGTGTTGTACGCACTCCAGTGAAGACATCCATTAGCCTACATCTTTAATTTAGTTTGTTTCAAAGATTTGTTTTAAAACTATTTCTAAATTCAGTTCTAATTTCCAGCAAACGAATACATAAACAATAATAAGTGTGCTAATGACAGGAGTTAAGTTCAAACACGCGTCCTATTCTTATGCCCCACATAGTGAAACCAGACAGGTGGACAAATCTAAACTTGTTTCAAATAAAACAAATATAAATATAAATATAATAAATACTACAAATAATTATAACTTTTCTTTCTTTTCTTTTCTTTTTTTTCTTATTTTCTTTTCTTTCTTTTTCCTTTTCTTTTCTTTTTTCCCTATTTTCTTTTCTTTCTTTTCTTTTTTTCTTTTCTTCTTCTTTTCTTTTCTTTTCTTTTTTTCTTTTCTTTTCTTTTCTTTTTCTTTTTTCTTTTCTTTATTTAATTTTGTTTTTTCTTTTCTTTTATTTCCTTTCTTTTCTTTAGTTTTTTCTTTTTTCCTTTTCTTTTTTTCTTTTCTTTTTTCTTCTTTTCTTTTTCTTTACCCTTTTTTCTTTTTTTCTTTTCTTTTCTTTCTTTCTTCTTATTTCTTTTTTCTTCTTTTTTCTTTTTTCTCTTTTCTTCTTTTCTTATCTTTCTTTTTTTACTTCTTTTTTTCTTTTTACTTTTCTCTTTTCTTTTCTTTTCTTTTTTCTTTTCTTTATTTTCTTTAGTTTTTTCTTTTTTTCCTTTTCTTTCTTTTCTTTTTTCTTTTCTTTTCTCTTCTTTTCTTTTTTCTTTACCTTTTTTCTTTTTTTCTTTTCTTTTCTTTTCTTTCTTTCTTCTTTTTTCTTTTTTCTTTTCTTTTTTCTTCTTTTTTCTTTTTCTCTTTTCTTCTTTTCTTATCTTTCTTTTTTTACTTCTTTTTTTCTTTTTACTTTTCTTTTTTCTTTCTTTTCTTTTCTTTTTTCTTTTCTTTATTTTCTTTTATTTTTTCTTTTCTTTAGTTTTTTCTTTTTTCCTTTTCTTTCTTTTCTTTTTTCTTTTCTTTTTCTCTTCTTTTCTTTTTTCTCCTTTTTTTCTTTTTTCTTTTCTTTTCTTTCTTTTTTCTTTTTTTCTTTTCTTTTTTCTTTTTTTTTCTTTTTCTCTTTTCTTCTTTTCTTATCTTTCTTTTTTTTACTTCTTTTTTTCTTTTTACTTTTCTTATCTTTCTTTTCTTCTTTTTTCTTTTCTTTTTTTCTTTTCTTTCTTTCTTTTCCTTTCTTTTTTCTTTCTTTTCCTTTCTTTTTTCTTTACTTTTCTTTCCTTTTTTCTTTTTCTTTTCTTTTCTCTTTTCTTCTCTTCTTTTTTTTTTTTTTTTTTCCTTTTCTTTATTACATTTTCTTGTCTTTTCTTTTTACTTAAACGACTCTGTAAGGGAAATGACTTCTTTTTTAAGCATGCCTTTTAAAAGCGATGTCTAAAATTTCGGATGATTATGACTGTATTAGAATGATTGAGTTGTAATAGTACCTGCTCTACTCGAAGCCTTAATGGTCGTGCTGAAATGGTCGTGACTATTTCCTCCGCAACCCTCATCTTACCCACACACAATGGCTTTGTGAACTGCACCAGAATGAGCCATTCAGGTGGTTTAGGAGAAGGCAGGAACTGAAGTGGGATTCTATATATACACACTTTGTTTTAACTTCGATATGCCTTGTTATGTGAGGTGTGCCAGTCATTGGTGTGATGTCTGATGTCTGGGTTTTGAAGAATGGGACTTGCGGTTGCGTCCGAGCTTGAATGAATTATGAATTATTGGTTCAGTGTGTGTGTGTTTTTTTAGGACTGCTGTTTTTGGACTGGAGTCTACAGAGGCCTGTTGCCTAGACTGGTGTGTGTAGCTGAAACCAGTGGTTTTTAGATAGCTGAATACATAAAAATGAAATGCAATCTTATACTTTTAGGCTGTTATGTATATGATAACTTGATTTTTGTTCACTTTTTTATTTTGGTTCTGCTTATTTGGTTGTTAAACACACTAACAGTACCCATTTTGGGTGTCACCTTTATCTGAAGTCTAAAGTATTGATGTTTTTTTTATTAATGAGGTAACAAGTTGAATCTGGCATTATTAAGAGAAGTATGAATGTAAGTCACACACAGCATTGCATTACATTCTTGGATTCAATTCATTTGCATATATTATTGATATTTAAGGATGGCTTTCATGATGTAAGGCTAAACATCATAAACACTGTAAAGACTTTAGTTCCTCACTCCATAACAAATAATTTGAATTAAACTGTATACAGAAACATAGAAAAAGTAGGAAATAAGCTGTATAACGCTATAAGGTGCACTCCTTAAAAAAAAAATTGGCCCACGCTTGCATTGAATCAGAGACGTAGCGGACATTTTAAAAGTGGGGGGGACAGCTGTACGAGATCCATAAGTTTACGATCATATAATTATTAATCACCTGTTTCTAAATGGTCTGTCTCTAAAAGTGAGGGGACACAACCCCCCTGTCCCCCCCGGTTGCTACGCTTCTGCATTGAATAATATACTGACACAACTCTGATAAATAGTAATAAGCAATTAAAATAATAATGATGCCTTGGATGAGAATGAGCCTATAGATAAAAGGTCAACCAGGTGGTTACAATACCTGTTAAAGGATAAACTTGAACTCACTTACCTCTCAGACTTCAAATGTGTTTGCGTGCTTTACATTAAGTGCATTATATACAGTAAGTCACAGTACGTTTAAGTAAAAAAGTAAACAAAATAGGGTACTTTGGTGTGTGGAGTTGCTCAAGAATATTTAAAAATGATATAGCATATACAGTAAGTCACAGTAAGCTTAAGTGAAAAAAAGTTAACAAAATTAGGTATTTTGGTGTGGAGAGTTGCACAAGAATATTTTTAAAATGATACTTTTATGTTAGCGGGGTGTCTTAAAAAGTCTTTAAATGTTTTCAATTTCAAAGACAACATTTTAGGCCTTAAAAGACTTACATTTACTGAAATATTTGTTGTGTCTCTTACTGTAAATCATTTTAAACAGGTCTTATTTTTTTCTGTCTAAGTAAAGCAACCCAATCGGGCAGACATCATCCAATCACCAACAGTCCATCTTATCAAACCTTTTTTTCACAGTATGTTTAAGTTAAAAAGTTAACAAAATGAGGTACTTTGGTGTGTGGAGTTGCACAAGAATATGTTTAAAAATGATACCTTTATGTTAGCAGGGTGTCTTTAATTTTAAAACCAAACTTGTAGGCCTTAAAAAAAGTCTTAAATTCACTGAAATATTGTGTTGTGTTGTCTTAAATCATTTTAAGCAAGTCTTAATTTTCCTCTGTCCAAGTAAAGCTACCCGATCGAGCAGATATCCATCCAATCATAACAATCCATCTTATTAAACCTTTTTTTCACAGTATGTTTAAGTAAAAAAGTTAACAAAATGAGGTACTTTGATGTGTGAAGTTGCACTAGACAATATATTTAAAAACGATAATTTTATGTTAGCAGGATGTCCATAGGGTTTTAAAATCTCTTAAAATGTCTTCAATTTCAAAAACAAAGTTTTAAAGTCTTAAAAAAAAAGTCTTATTGAAATATTGTGTTGTCTTAAATCATTTTAAACAGGTCTTAATTTTCTTCTGTCCATGTAAAGCCACCCAATCAAGCAGACATCATCCAATCACTAACAGTCCATCTTATCAAACCTTTTTTTCACAGTATGTTTAAGTAAAAAAGTTAACAAAATGAGGTACTTTGGTGTGTGGAGTTGCACTAGAATGTGTTTAAAATGATACTTTTATGTTAGCAGGGTGTCTTAAAAAGTCTTAATGTCTTCAAAAAAGACCTTAAATGTATTGAAATATTGTGTTGTGTGTCTTAAATCATTTTAAACAGGTCTTAATTTTCTTCTGTCCATGTAAAGCTACCCGATCGGGCAGGCATCATCCAATCACTAACAGTCCATCTTATCAAACCTTTTTTTCACAGTATGTTTAAGTAAAAAAGTTAACAAAATGAGGTACTTTGGTGTGTGTGGAGTTGCACTAAAATATTTAAAAATAATCATTTAATGTTAGCAGGGTGTCCACGGTGTCTTAAAAAGTCTTAAAATGTCTTAAATTTCTAAAACAAAATTTTCGGCCTTAGAACAGAGATGCCCAAAGTAGGTCCCGCGGGCCAAAGTTGGCCCGTTGTAACCTTTGATTTGGACCACCATCCCATCTGAGAGGGGAGTGAGAAGGATGGAGAGGGTTGGGGCGAATGCCTTTAACACAGAGATCGTCATTTCTATTTTGACCCTTTTTTTGTTTGTTTGTTTTATTACTGAGCTACAAAACTGAAATGAAATGTTTAAAT
The DNA here is from genome assembly GCA_903798195.1 of Danio kyathit. Taxonomy (NCBI): domain Eukaryota; kingdom Metazoa; phylum Chordata; class Actinopteri; order Cypriniformes; family Danionidae; genus Danio; species Danio kyathit. The sequence continues at coordinate 80,972,820 of LR812525.1, read as the reverse complement.
TAATCAGTTTTTTTTTATATGTACAGTAAATAATGTTACTCAACGGATAGAGGACTATGCAGAAGACATTGAGCAAATCAAGGCAAAAACTAGTGTAACTACATTCTGTTACAAATGAGATTGTTTTTGTTTTTACTGTAATAAGTTCATTAGTTAATATGCAGGCAGTGTTTTCTAGTTTTTTTTAAATATTGTTAAATAAATTGGGAAATTACCACTGACAGCTATAGTTACCTTCAGCCCATAAGCCTCAATCAAGTTAGCTTTTTGGCCCTTCATAAGAAAAAGTTTGGGCACCCCTGCCTTAAAAAGTCTTAAATCCACTGAAATATTGTGTTGTCTTAAATCATTTTAAACAGGTCTTAATTTTCCTCTGTCCAAGTAAAGCTACCTGATCGGGCAGACATCCATCCGATCACTAACAATCCTTCACATCAAACCTTTTTTTATTTAAGTTAATATTTAAGTTTTTTTTATTATTTTATTATTGTAAAACATTTTGTTTTTCTTTATTGCTGATGTATTATTAGGATTTGTTTTTGTATTTTCGTTTTAAATATGTAAGTTGTACACTTTACAAATCTGTATTTTTCTATTTTTTTTTGTTGTGAGATAATGTGTGAGATCATGTGATCTGGATGTGTATAAAAAAGAGCAACATACTGTGATGAACACTGTCTGCTGAAGAGTGTTCCCGAAATGTTACACGCCTTGTATCAGCTTTTTTAATTTATTAAATTGCCATTTTTGAAGCTTTGGTGTTGCCGCCCTTTTGAATATAAAAGAGGTACAATTTACAATAGTTGTTAGACATTTTTTACAGCAATTTCTCCTAATTAAATTCCCTAATTTCCAGGGAAGGAAAACTAAAAACAAGTACACAGTTCCTCACAATGATAACAGAGCAATATATTTATTTACGTTATCTTCCATTTATACAAATCTATTTACAGAATTAAGGGGGAGTGGACATCATGTTTAAAAATAGACATGAAACTTAAGGTTTTGAATTTATACTCAATCAATTTGGACCAAAAGCCAAACAAATATTTATGTTTGATTATGTTTGTAACTGCCTCCACAATAAATATACTTTAATAATGTTAAACGTCATTTAAAAAAAAAAAAGAAAGAAAATAAATAATATAAAAGTGTATACAACTACAACTTTCTTGTTTTGATTAAAGTATGTCACTAATAAATAATTACATATGCTTTTTTGATTTTCTAATGGCCCATTTTGCCAGAAATAATCATTAGTGGCTATAATTAGATGTTAACACCAGATATAGTGTATTAGCAAATCGGGCCATTAGAAATAGTCATTAGTGTTTAGCCCTGTATAAATCTAAATTTCCATTCATAATGGTCTTAATTGGGTCTTAAAGAGTCTTAAATTTGACTTGATGAAACCTGCAGAGACCCTGTGTTAGGGTATTTATTCAATCATTTGTAACCACGACATATTTTTATTGACTATTCATATTTAAATGTATATTTTTTTGATTATTCATATATATATATATATATATATATATATATATATATATATATATATATATATATATATATATATATATATATATATATATATGTATATTTATTTATTTATTTATTTATTTATTTTTTTTTTACCCAATGTATTTTATACTTTTCTTTGATCTGAGGCTATCTTGCGTGAAAGCGCGGACCCATTGGATAGCATTATTCTCAATTTTAGATATAGGCAGTAACACACTCGCGCTCACACACACGCGCGCACACAATGAATTGAAGTCATTTTGAAGAAAAATGAGAGGCAGGGTGATTTTGGACAGCTTGGAGAAGCTGCCAGTGATGTCATTAAGAGACACCAGCCTGATAAGGCATGCGGACTGGCTGAATAAATAAATAAATTAAATTAATATCTTATATATTCTTTTCACCACCCTCTAGGCCTCGCTCACCAAATCATGACCACTGGCGATATCTCAAAACCCCCCACAATAAAATCCTCGCACCCTTGACCCTGACCCCCCCCCACCCCCCACCCGCCTCAACTGATATACTCCATCCCCCGTTTCCATCTAACCTGGGGGGGGGTTACTGAATGCCGCTTGGCAATAAATAATAAATTTGACTAATACACATTCAGTCTGAGTCATTTTAGCACCCCCCCTCCCTCCCATCAGCTGCGTCCCGCAGAGACAAGTGACCGAGGATCCGAATCCAAAAAAAAGCAAGGCATTTCCCCCAGCAGAAACATGTGGTGGCTCGATAATAGGCTAAAACAACTCAAACAGGCAAAAAAAAGGAGCAAGAGACTGGAAAGCATATTATAACTCATCCATCTGGATCATCCAAGTAGATTGGGAGCAATCCCATCCCGAAAATTGCCTTCTAAACACTTAGAAAGCCCAGAAAGCGCTGAATGTTTTTGCTCCGCAAAAGGTACGGCGCACTACGGTTGCATGCACGCCCGAGCCGGCATCTACCTCTCCAGCCAGCCAGCTACTAGGAGAGCATACTAGTGTTTATGTGTGTGTGTGTGCGGGAGGGAGAAAGAGAGAGAGAGAGAGAGGGAGAGAGAGAGAGGGGGTATTATGCACTCTAGATGTTGGCTCTTGCTTTAAGCAGCCTGCCTGCAAGCCCAGGTACAGCGCGCCGGCTCTCTAAATAAGCAGCACATTCAGGAACCCCATCAGGACAGTAGGCAGGGCTGCAGCCTGGGTGTGAAATCACACTAATGCGCCCGCTCTAGTCAGGTTGAGCAGGATCCCTCACTCTCTCTCTCTCTCTCACTCACACACTACCGTTCCTCTACTACTGTAGCCCCAGCACCAGCAGCCAGAAGACAAGTGTGGATTGGACGTCAAGGAGGGCAAGAAAGAAAGGAAGGAGGCATAAAAAAAGAGAGACAGAAAGGTCAGTACACTGCTTTCTGCTCTTTGGAGTGCTGTTCCACTCTCTCTCTCCCTGTGTGTGTGTGTGTATGTGTGTGTGCAGCATGTTGGCTGAAAGTATTGATTGTAAGAGAGTTTGTGAGGAGTGCACGCTTGTTTGATCCTGCCAGGTGCGAGCGTTGGCTTGTTGGGGGGCTCTGGATTCTGGAGCAGGCCATGACTAGTGTCTACAAGTTCACAGGTGCCATGTCACAGGTTTTATTTGTGCGAAAGCCCCCCGAAAATAAGCGCCGTTGTAGATCTGATCGAATCGGAAACGGGGTGTTCATGTGTCTCAATTGCTGTGTGACGGGGGTGTCAGGGGCTATATTTAGGTGCTGAGGGGGCTGGATCACTGGTCAGATAAAAAGATGGGGGGGGGTAATATTGTAAGGCGCTTTGTCACCATTTGAGTCATAGTGATGCGTCTGCGTGACGGACAGCCGTGCCGTACGCAGGACTTACGCAAGCCGCGGTGACATATTACACATGGGGGTCACTGCACTCATGACCCGAATCCACATGGGCGAACCCCCCCACCATAACAAACACATTGTCACCCTCGAACATGGATTCCGCTCACCATCTTACATTTTTAAAAATTATTTGGGTGATATTTTGTGTAGTTATTGTATTATTTACATTAGGAAACGTAACTTGTAAGTATGTAAAAGTACACAAAAGACTTCGACTCTTTAACAGAGATTCTACTCACAAACTTCTGAACTTTTTGAGTGGAACTTTTCACGTTCGTCATTTTATTTTCATAATAAATAGTGAATAAATATAGTAAATACACTAAATATTTTCACTTTCACCCTGAAAATAGATTCTTTTTAATGTAAACTACTGTGCATGTTTTTGAACATTTTTTATTATTTACTTTCTTTGATTATCTTATTATTATCGTCATATGTTTAATTTTTTTTTTAAAGATGGATTCCACTCAGTCAACTACATTTATTTGTTTTTTATTTGATTGTTTTTTAATTTTTAACTGGCACTTTCTGTAAGTATCTTATTATCATCATGTGTTAGTGATTATAACCTGTACATACATTTTTATTAAGAAAAAGGAGCTAATTGTCCTTCTGAAGATCGATTCCTTTCAGTGTCAACTACAGTCATTTTTTTATTTTTTATTTATTTTTGTATTATTTGACTGACACTTTCTAATCATATATTAGTAATTATAACCTGTACATACATATTTTTAAAGAAAAATAGACAATTTTCCTCTTGAGGATGGACTCATTTGTTTTTTTATTTGATTTTTTTAAAGTATTTGACTGTCCCTTTCTGTGATTATCTTATTATTATCATCATATATCAGTAATTATAACCTGTTCATACATTTTCTTTAAGAAAAATTTGAGTTTTCCTCTTGAAGATGGATTCCAGTCAGTATCAACTACAATCATTTGTTTTTTATTTGATTGTTTTTACTTATTTGACTGGTACTTTCTGTGATTATCTTTTTATTATCATTATATATTAGTGATTATAACCTGTACATACATTTTTTAAAGAAAATTTTGACAATTTTCCTCTTGAAGATGGATTTCACTCAGTGTCATCTACAGTCTTTTGTTTTTATTTGATTTTTTTTTTATTATTTGACTGACACTTTCTGTGATTATCTTATTATTATCGTCATATGTTAGTAATTATAACCTGTTCATACATTTTCTTTAAGAAAAATTAGACAGTTTTCCTCTTGAAGATGGATTCCAGTCAGTGTCAACAACAGTCATTTGTTTTTTATTTGATTTTTATTATTATTTGACTGGTAATTTCTGTGATTATCTTATTATTATCATCTGTACAGACATTTTTTGAGAAAAATTAGACAATTTTCCTCTTGAAGATGGATTCCACTCAGTTTCAACTACAATCATTTGTTTTTTGTTTTGATTGTTTTTACTTATTTGTCTGGCACTTTCTGTGATTATCTTATTATTATCATCATATGTCAGTGATTATAACCTCTACATAATATTTTTAAAGAAAAGTTTGACAATTTTCCTTATGAAGATGGATTCCACTCAGTCAACTACAGTCATTTGTTTTTTTTATCAGATTTATTTATTTATTTTTTGACTTGTACCTTCTGTGATTATCTTATTATTATCATCATATATTAGTAATTATAACCTGTACATACATATTTTTAAGAAAAATTTGGCCATTTTCCTCTTGAAGATGGATTCCACTCAGTGTCAACTACAGTCATTTGTTTTTATTTATTTATTTTTATTATTATTTGACTGGCACTTTCTGTGATTATCTTATTATTATCATCATATGTCAGTGATTATAACCTCTACATAATTTTTTTAAGAAAAGTTTGACAATTTTCCTTATGAAGATGGATTCCACTTAGTGTCAAATACAGTCATTTGTTTTTTATCAGTTTTATTTATTTATTTTTTGACTAGTACCTTCTGTGATTATCTTATTACTATCATCATATGTCAGTGATTATAACCTGTACATAATCTATTTTAAGAAAATTTTGACAATTTTCCTCTTGAAGATTGATTCCACTCAGTCAACTACAGTCATTTGTTTTTATTTGATTTTTTTATTATTATTTGACTGACACTTTCCGTGATTATCTTATTATTATCATCATATGTTAGTAATTATAACCTATACATACATTTATTTAAAGAAAATTTACACAATTTTCCTTTTGAAGATTCATTCCACTCAGTGTCAACTAGTCATTTGTTTTTTGTCAGATTTTTTTTTATTTTTTGACTAGTACCTTCTGTGATTATCTTATTACTATCATCATATATTAGTGATTATAACCTGTACATATGAAAAATTAGACAGTTTTCCTCTTGAAGATGGATTCCACTCAGTATCAGGTACAGTCATTTGTCTTTTTAATTTTTTAATTTTATATATTTTTTGACTTGTACGTTCTGTGAAAGTTATTATTATCATCATATGTCAGTGATTATAACCTGTACATAATTTTTTTTAAGAAAAAGGAGATTTTCCTCCTGAAGATGAATTCCACTCAGTGTCAACTACAGTCATTTTTGTTTTTTTATTGTTTTTAATTATTTG
>LR812525.1:80866818-80961818 GCA_903798195.1 Danio kyathit | reverse complement strand
GGGGTAATTCAATGTAATTAATAACACAAATTGATTGTAAATTGTTAATCTGTATAGACTATTATTATTTGCAATGATTGATAATCAAGTATTATTGAAACTAGTTATATCTAACTTTGACTTTGGATTCTGTGAATTTACCTACTATATATATATATATTATATACAGTTGAAGTCAGAATTATTAGTCCCCCTGTTTATTTTTCTTCCCATTTTCTGTTTAATGGAGAGATTTTTTTCAACACATTTCTAATCAAAATAGTTTTTAATAACTCATCTCTAATAACTGATTTATTTTATCTTTGCCATGATGACAGTAAATAATATTTTGCTAGATATTTTTCAAGACACTTCTATACAGCTTAAAGTGACATTTAAAGGCTTAACTAGGTTAATTAGGTTATCTAGGCAGGTTAGGGTAATTAGGTAAGTTATTGTATAACGATGGGTTTGTTCTGTAGACTATCGAAAAATAAATGGGCTAATAATTTTGTCCTTAAAATGGTGTTTAAAAAATTAAAAACTGCTTTTATTCTAGCCAAAATAAACCAAATAAGACTTTCTCCAAAAGAAAAAATATTGTCAGACATACTGTGAAAATTTCCTTGCTCTGTTAAACAGAATTTGGGAAATATTTAAAAAGAAAATAAAAATCAAAAAGGGGCTAATAATTCTGACTTCAACTATATATATATATATATATATATATATATATATATATATATATATATATATATATATATATATATATAAATTTGCTGTATATTGGACTGTTAAATATGAAAGTTGTATGACTGTTCAACTGTTCGACTGTTCAATGATTTAGTCTAGATCTTATATTAATATAAACTGATATTTATAAATGTATAAAATATAATTATATGTAAGTAAAAAATAATAATAATTAAATTTTTTAATAGCACATTTATTTAGATTTAAGAATCAAAGATTTCATATATTAATATACATATTTAAATACAGTACACATATTTTAAAACTTTAAAAACACATACATTATTAACATTAAGAAGAAGACAAATCACTAAACCTTTTATTTACGTCTGTATCTGAACAGTGCATGTGAAACGTGTTCGTTTCTCTTGTCTGCTGTGTGCTGCCCCGAGGACATGTGGATGCTCTGCTTGGAAAGCTGCTTGCTTTTTAAAGGATTTTTCGATTTTCATTGCATTACAGAGCATTTCAAAATGAAATCAGTGCAATAATAATGATAACATCTGTAGCACTTAAACTAATGCATTATGAAATAAAGAATTAAAAATATAGGTTCAATTTTGTATGATCTTAAAATCATAATAACAGTAGCTGTTCCATAATGTTCGGCAGCTGCACACAAGGAGGATATGTGCGAGTCCAGCATGCTTCATTCACATTGGCTGCACTAAATGATTGACACCTGTTCTCTACCTATTAGACATCTCAGTCCATGTTGACAGAGCTTTCGGGAGCGTTGGATTGGCGGCTTGTTTTTGATGTGCATGTTTACATGCATCAGCACAGGCACAACAGTCTCAAATCCTCTCCAACACATTGTGGCGTCTGCTAAAAGTGGACTCTTAAATGATAATACACAATTGCAAAAAAACAAAGACAAGAAAACAATTGAATCCTAATCATGAGAAGAGCTGGAATGGCAGAGATATAGGTGGAGGTAGAGCTCTATGATGATTTACAGTTGAAGTCAAAATTATTTGACATCCTGTGAATTTGATTTTCTTTATCTAATATTTTTTCAAATGATGTTTAACAGAGCAAATACATTTTCACAGTAGGGTTGTCGCTTTACCATTAATTCATCTCATGATACTATACCAGCTTAAGCATCGTGATACCAAGTAATATTGTGATACTGTAATTCATAAACTCAATTTATAAAGAAAATTGGCAGATATACTATATTTTACATGTTATAATAGGTCTTGAATTTAATTTAAATTGCCTTATTGAAAAAAAGTATTATTATCACTTCACCTAAAATTTATTTATTCTTTTTATTTTATAGAAACTGACCAGTTCAGCACAGTAAAATCAAGATACAAATTATACCAAATGAAATTTATTACAAAAATAGCATTTTACCAACAAAATTAGGCTATATGAATTTTTTTGTGTTTCTTGTTGCTATTTTGGGTTTTTTTATCTATTGTTTTTATTGTCTTAACAATCCAGCAATCCAAAGTAATTCAAAATATCACTTTGTGAGTTGTTTTTTTTAAGAGATTGTTGCGGTTGTTGTAGCTACTAAATCATATTGAGAGGAACAGAAATGAACGGATTCAGATGTGCGTTCGAAATGTCAGAAAACATCAGAAACTTGTGGCCTTAAAGGCTCCACAGACTATTAAAATTAAATGGTCTAATGTTGCACAAACATGTGAGCATTTTAGTGACTTTTCCACATGCAACATTATCTATTGTAGATAAACCGTAATGACGATACTACCGTTAAAAAACTACAGTGGCATCGCCAGTATTTTGGAGTCACAGTATCGCGATACTACCATAGTACCGGTAAACCGTGCAACCCTATTTCACAGTATTTCTGTTTATAGGTTTTTCTTTTGTAGAAAGTATTATTTGTTTTATTTTAGCTAATATAAAAGCAGTTTTTATTCCTTAAAAAAAAAAAAACTTAAAAAAAACGACCTAATTACCCTAACTTGCCTAGATTACCCTAGTTAAGCCTTTAAATGTCACTTTAAGCTGAATATTAGTATCCTGAAAAATATCTAGCAAAATATTATGTACTTTCATCATGGCAAAGATAAAAGAAATCTATTATTAATAATTAGTTATTAACACTATTATGTTTAAAAATGTGTCGGAAAAAAATCTTCTTTTCATTAAATAGAAATTGGGGAAAAATATACAGGGGGCTAATAATTCAGGAGGGCTGATAATTTGGACCTTAACTGTACACTCTCAGAAATAAAGGTACCAAATCTGTCACTGGGGCGACACTTTTTTAAAAGGGATATTTTTGTTCCTAGCAAGACCTTAAGAGTACATATTGATACCTAAAAAGTACAAATGTGTAGTACCTTAAAGGTACAAAGGTTAACCTTAAAGGTAGAGATGCACAGTATATCGTTTGAGCATCGATATTGCAATGTGTGTGTCCGCAATATAGTCACATTGCAGGAGTAGATTTATTAAATTATAAAGATATTATTATATACAATATTTTACACAAAGATAACCCTGTTATTTACATATGATTGTTATTTTTATATTTGATTACTGATGTTCCACAGAAAACCAAAAAGCACTGTTTATTTAGCTTTTGGTATTTATATATGCTTGTAATTTATTTTTATTTAGCAAAACAAAATATCGCGATGTCAGATTTTTTCAATATTGTGCAGCCCTACTTAAAGGACAAAAGTGTACCCTACAGGTACTAATGTCACCCTGTACGGCACAAAAGTGTACCTTTTGAAAAGGTACTGCCCTAGTGACACGTTTGTACCTTTATATTTGTGAGTGTATCATATGGACAACATAAAAAGTCTGTAGTTTCATATTATGCTCTATTGTTTGTTTCGTAGTAGGGCTACACGATATTTGAAAAACTACATCATGATATTTTTTTATTTCTGTGATATACAGTAGATTTTCGATATGACTATAATTTCCTGATATGATTTAAATAACTATATTTGGGAAGATTTCATAATTTTAAATTGATCATGAGTGTATAAGCATAAAAGCATAAATTAATACATTTGAACAAACATACAGTATTCAAATCATATAGACAGTGCTAATAATAATTTGCAAGTGATATAGCATTGAACAATAAAATAATCAAATAATTTAATTGGTGGAGAGGAGACAGAGTGATGAAGCAAGTTATAACATGAGGATGGTTAGGGGGTCAGGATGCTGTGGTCAAACCCATACTTTTTTTTTGAAGCACATCCTGGGATTTTCCCATGTGGTCTCTCAACCAGGTACTGACCGGGTTCAGCCCTGCTTAGCTTCAGTGGGCGACCATGTGAGAGTTGCAGAGAGCCAGATGCCAGCTATGTAAAATGACCCAGTGTACAGTAGTCAACATTTAAAGAGGATCAAAACCACCACAAAAATCTAAGTTGTCCTAAAACTATTTAAAAACCCCAATTTTGACTATATATTTTTTTCAAATGTTGATTACTGTATCTTCATTATATAGATTGATACAATTAATCTTTGTTAAAGCTACAAATTAAATCATTTCTTATGCCCAAAGGGTTAAACTTGCGATTATAATCCCCACTCAACATTGCAGATCCTGTGATGTCACTATTGTAGAGTCGCACATTGCGATATTGATGCTGAAAAGGTATATTGTGCAGCCCTATTTCATAGTCACAAAGTACATTGTTTACAATAACACTTTTTTAATTCACATAAGCGCTTTATTGTATATATATATATATATATATATATATATATATATATATATATATATATATATATATATATATATACATACAGTATATATAAACAACATCATGAGAAACTTGCAATCTTGAAAGTGTAATGTTTACATTTAACATTTTATTTCGCGATATTTTTGTATCTTTATGTTTGAGCTGTAATCATTAGTTTTTGAAAAGTGTTTTATCTTAGACTAATATTTGTTTTATTCTTTAACATTTTTAATCAACTGCATATAAGAACATTGCAATTTTAAAAGTGCAATGTTTAAAGTTAGCATTTTATTTAGCAATATTGTTGTGTTCTTATATTTGAGCTGTAATCAATAGTTTTTGAAAAGTGTTTTATATTTGACTAATATATATATATTTTTTTTTTTCTTACCTTTTTAATCAAACATCTGAATATATGCTCATGAATACATTTCTTTAGAATGTATATAAAAAAAAGAAAAAGTATTTTATAAACCAATATAGAAATATATATATATATATATATATATATATATATATATATATATATATATATATATATATATATATATATATATATATATATATATATATATATATATAAACCAATATTGATGCTGAAACAATGTATTGTGCAGCCCAATTTTGTAGTCACAAAGTACATTGTATGTATGCACAGCATAATGAGAACGTTGCAATCTTGAAAGTGCAATGTTTAAATTTATCATTTTATTTGGTGATATTTTTTTTATTTTTATGTTTGAATCGTTAGTTTTTGAAAAGTTTTTTATATTTGACAAATATTTGTTTGATTTTTTTTAACCTTTTTAATCAAACATCTGTCCTGAATATATGCTCATGAATGGTTTAAAATGAATATATGCTCATGATTTCATTAGAATGTATATATATAAAAAGAACAATTCCTTTACATGTGGCCAATATAAAACAATATTGATGCTGAAGCTATATATTGTGCAGCAATACTTTATAGTCACAAAGTACATTGTTTACAATAACACTTTTTATCATAATTCATATTAATGCTGTATTTTTATATATATATATTAATGCTGTATATATATATATTAACGCTGTATTTTTATATATATATATATATATATATATATATATATATATATATATATATATATATATATATATATATATATATACACACACACACAAAGTTGAAGTCAGAAATATTAGCCCCCTTTTGAATGTCTTTTTCTTTTTTAAATATTTCCTAAATGATGTTTAACAGAGCAAGGACATTTTCACAGTATGTCTGATAATATTTTTTCTTCTGAAGTAAGTCTTATTTGTTTTATTTCAGCTAGAAAAATACAGTTTTAAATTTTTTGAGAACCATTTTAAGGTCAAAAAATAGTAGCCCCTTAAAGCTATATTTTTTTTGATAGTCTACAGAACAAACCATCATTATACAATAACTTGCCTAATTACTCTAACCTGCCTAGTTCACCTAATTAACCTAGTTAAGCCTTTAAATGTCACTTTAAGCTGTATAGAAGTGTCTTGAAAAATATCTAGTAAAATATTATTCACTGTCATCATGGCAAAGATAAAATAAATCAGTTATTAGAAATGAGTTACTATTATGTTTAGAAATGTGTTGAAAAAAATCTTCTCTCCGTTAAACAGAAATTGAAAATAAACAGGGGGTTAATAATTCTGACTTCAATATATACAGTATAATGAGAACGTCGCAATCTTGAAAGTGCAATGTTTACATTTGGCATTTTATTTAGCAGCATTTTTTTTATACGTATGTTTGAGTTGTCCTGGTAATGGGTTGTGGCTGGAAGGGCATCTGTTGCATAAAAAAAAAAAAAATCATATGCTGGAATAGTTGGTGGTTCACTCCGCAGTGGCGACCCCTGATAAATAAGGAACTAAGCCAAAGGAAAATGAATGAATGAATTGTTTGAGCTGTAATCATTAGTTTTTGAAAAGTGTTTTATCTTTGACTAATATTTTTAATCAAACATCTGCCCTGAATACATGCTCATGAATACATTTCCGAGTATATACTTTAAAATGTAAAAACAAAAAAAAAAAAAACAAAGGAAAAAGTCCCTTACATGTGGTCAATATGCATATATAATTGATTGAATATACAGAAATGGTACCATATCGTGATAAATATCGTTATCGATATGTGATTTTTGTCATCAGCCAGCCCTACGTTAAAGAAAAAGCAGCACTATAATGCTTTCATGTTCTGCCTATTGTTTGTTTTGTGTCAGGACATCATTATGAAATTGTCGCTGAATGCTCTAAGCAAATAAAATAATTAAGTAAATAAATAAAAAGTTGGCTGGAATTAATTTAATTCCACAAGTTTTCCTGATTTGCACGCCTTCTCCTGACATCCCGCCACAGCGTTTGTTGTGTTTCCTTCTTGTCGTTTCTCCATTCACTTCCGCGGTTGTCGAATGTGTAAAAACCCCTCAGAGGAGGCATCGCGCCGTCTGGCCTAAATACAGATGGTCATCTCGCATCTCATTCCATCTGATGACTGCAATCATGTGGATAATCCTCATCAGGCTCTCGCGTCTGGGCTTCTGTGATACACTCGTACTGTACACGCAGCCAGATCAAACAAGAGCTTTGACTTTCCAGCCATCTCGGTTTATTTTCTGTGTCACCGATATCCGAGTGGCTTATTAGTTTACCGTCTTTGTCTTCCCCCCCATTTTGGAGAATCACCAAGAGGAAGAGAGAGGGCTGTCTTGCACCTCGGATCATTTGTAGGCCCGAATCACACATTCTAACTGAAACACACATCCAGTTAAAATATGATAATTCAATCCCGCTCTGTTTTTATTAAATCACGCTCTCGGAATGCTGCGCTCTGCCTGATAGCGCTGTTATTGTTTGTGTAAAACACATTTCTTTTTTTTTTTTCTGCCTCTCTCTCTCTCTCTCTCTCTTTTGGGCTGGGGGTAGATGTTAGTGACCGGTACGTCAGAGAAGACTAAAATGAGATTTCTCAGCGTGTCGTGTGTGTGTGTGTGTGCGCATGGGACGTGATGTGTGAGACTAATGGCTGTCGGTTTGGTGCCTTGGTGTTTTCATTCTGTCCTGTAATCGGGGAAAAAAAAGACAAAGAAATAACGGTCGGAGAAAAGAAAGAACTAGAAAGAAAGAGGATAGACGGGACGCGGGAGGGGAGGAGAGTCTTGTTTATTCCTCCATCCCCCTCCCCGTCATCCGCCTCTTCTTCTCTCTACCTCTGGAATATAATCCACTATCTCCTGACCTTCAAATCATGCCGCGCTGCAGTCATTCCAATTCACTGGCCACTATGAGCGTGAAATGTCCTCTAGCCCATTTCCCTCTCTCAGCATGGCCTCACTTCCTCTTTTTGCTCTCTCTCTCCGCCCCTGCACGTATTACACACACATGATCATGCTCCAAAAAAAAAAAAAAAAAAAAAGCCACGACACACTGAACAAGTCACCATTTTAAAGCATCCTTTGACGTTTTTTTTTTTCCTCCATTTCAATTGGTCTTATGTTGAATATGTTATGATTGTCCTGATAAAAAATGTTTTGAATGTAGAATAACTTCAACAGCTAAAATAAAAAAAAAAATCTTATTTAAAAAAAATGATGTTTACATGTTGAATTTATTATATTTAACCCCTTAAAACAACCGTATATTTACAGCATTTAGCATTTTGTTATGCAGTTTTTATGTTTAACCCCATAAAACAACCTTATATTTACAGTATTTAGCATTTTTTATGCATTTTTTATGTTTAACCCCATAAAACAACCTTATATTTACAGTATTTAGCATTTTTTTATGCATTTTTTATGTTTAACCCCATAAAACAACCTTATATTTACAGTATTTAGCATTGTTTTATGCATTTTTTATGTTTAACCCCATAAAACAACCTTATATTTACAGTATTTAGCATTTTTTATGCATTTATTATGTTTAACCCCATAAAACAACCTTATATTTACAGTATTTAGTATTTTTTATGCATTTTTTATGTTTAACCCCATAAAACAACCTTATATTTACAGTATTTAGCATTTTTTATGCATTTTTTATGTTTAACCCCATAAAACAACCTTATATTTACAGTATTTAGCATTTTTTATGCATTTTTTATGTTTAACCCCATAAAACAACCTTATATTTACAGTATTTAGCATTTTTTATGCATTTTTTATGTTTAACCCCATAAAACAACCTTATATTTACAGTATTTAGCATTTTTTTATGCATTTTTTATGTTTAACCCCATAAAACAACCTTATATTTACAGTATTTAGCTTTTTTATGCATTTTTTATGTTTAACCCCATAAAACAACCTTATATTTACAGTATTTAGCATTTTTTTATGCATTTTTTATGTTTAACCCCATAAAACAACCTTATATTTACAGTATTTAGCATTTTTTATGCATTTTTTATGTTTAACCCCATAAAACAACCTTATATTTACAATATTTAGCATTTTTTATGCATTTTTTATGTTTAACCCCATAAAACAACCTTACATTTACAGTATTTAGCATTTTTTAATGCATTTTTATGTTTAACCCCATAAAACAACCTTATATTTACAGTATTTAGCATTTTAAGCATTTCTTTTCTTATATTTAAATTTTAAGTAAATATTCTAAATATTACATGTTGAATTTATTATATTTAACCTCTTAAAATGACCTTATATATTTACAGTATTTAACATTTTTTTATGCATTTATAATATTTAAACCCTTAAAAACAACCTTATATTTAAAATGTTTAACATTTTAAGCATTTCTTATATGCTTTCTTATTTCTAAATTTTTAAATAAATATCCTAAATATTAAATGTTGAATTTATTATATTTAACCTCTTAAAAGGAACCTTATATTTACAGCATTTAACAGTTTCTATGCATTTTTTATTTCCTAAATATTAAATAAATATCCGAAATATCACGTTGAATTTATTATATTTAAACCCTTAAAAACAACCTTATATTTACAGTATTTACCATTTTATGCATTTCTTATATGCTTTCTTATTTCTAAAATATTAAATAAATATCCTAAATATTAAATGTTGAATTTATTATATTTAACCCCTTAAAAGCAATTTACAGTATTTAACAGTTTCTATGCATTTTTATTTCCTAAACATTAAATAAATATCCAAAATATCACATTGAATTGATTAAATTTAACCCCTTAAAACAACCTTAAATTTACAGTATCTAACATTTGCTATGCATTTATTATTTCTTAAATATTAAATAAATATCCTAAATATTACATGTTGAATTTATTAAATTTAACCCCTGAAAACAACCTTAAATTTACAGTATCTAACATTTGCTATGCATTTATTATTTCTTAAATATTAAATAAATACCCTAAATATTACATGTTGAATTTATTATATTTAACCCCTTAAAAACAACCTTAAAAATTAAATAAATATCCTAAATATTTTGTTGAATTTATTTTAACCCCTTAAAAACAACCTTATATTTACAGTATTTAACTTTTTTTATGCATTTCTTATGCTTTTTTAGTTCACATTTTTCATAGAACATTACATTACATTTAACCATCAATAGCCTTAAATATACTGTACAGTATTTTGTGTAAATTGTGAAATGCATCATTTAAATGACTCTTTCTTGTAATAAAATTTTAATAGTGGTTACATTTATTCAGATTCACATACTGTTTTACAGTTCCTATAATAAATAGTATTGTGTGCAAAATAAGAAATTTATCATTGTTATTGTGATTGTAAAATAAAATGGCATTTCTTATTAGGTTATATCTATACATTCACTTATTTTGTAATACTCACATATTAATTGTGATTATATTTAATCAGTCTTGTATATTAATTATATATGTACTGTATATAATATGCAGTGAATTTAAATATCAAGTCTTGATATGTTTAGTGTTTTAAAGCTGTCATATCTTATAACTACATATAAATAGTGACTATATGTTTAATCAACCTTGCTTATCGTAAATACCATACATATCATTTCTGTGTACATGGATGTTTATTAACTCAGAGGTGCTCTGTTTTGTTAGATCTGTTATTAAAAATACACATTATTATTATTATTATTATTATTATTATTATTATTATTATTATTATTATTATTATTATTATTATTATTATTATTAAAACTTTCTGGTTGATGTGTTCATAAGCTCTTGATTTTGAAGTCAATTCAGTTCGTCTTAATTTCTGTAGTGCTTTTTACAACACTAAAAAAAATATTCTTACCTGTTCAAACTAATTTAAACTGAACTGAAACAACACATTTATTCAGATTTTTTGGGACAACTTAATTGTTTTATATTCAATGCGCTTACATATTTTTAGGTTAACTTAATCGAATGAATTGTGTGGATCCCAGCATTGTTTGCAGTGAATGTAGTGTCAAAGCACCTTAACTTAGATGAAGAAAAGAGAATATATAAACATAAAATATTTCAAAAAGTCAAAAGGGTGCAAGAAAGAGATAGGGAGACAAGTAAAGTACAGTTGAAGTCAGAATTATTAGCCCCCCTGTTTATTTTTTCCCCATTTTCTGTTTAACAGAGAGCAGATTTTTTCAGCACATTTCTAAACATAATAGTTTTAATAACTCATTTCTAATAACTGATTTATTTTATCTTTGCCATGATGACAGTAAATAATATTTGACTAGATATTTTTCAAGACACTTCTATACAGCTTAAAGTGACATTTAAAGGCTTAACTAGGTTAATTAGGTTAACTAGGCAGGTTAGGGTAATTAAGCAAGTTAATGTATAATGATGGTTTGTTCTGTAGACTATTGAAAAAATATAGCTTAAACGGGCTAATAATTTTGACCTTAAAATGGGTCTTAAAAAATTAAAAACTACTTTTATTCTAGCCCAAATAAAACAAATAAGACTTTCTCCAGAAGAAAAAATATTATCAGTAATACTGTGAAAATTTCCTTGCTTTGTTAAGCATCATTTGGGAAATATTTAAAAAAAAAAAAAAGATTAAAATAAAGGGGGGCTAATAATTCTGACTTCAACTGTACATAAAAAATATATATATACCAAAATAAATTCTGAGAATGCCTTTACATTTTTACATTTACATTTACAGTTTTAAAGTATCCGTCGATTCCCTTTTTTTGTATCTAGATCATTAGAATTCCCGCTGTACATTTGAATCATATGTTGCAAGGACAACACCGGCGGTTTCTTTCACACTGAATTGAAGGTGAGATTGTGTCATGGTGGGCATGCTCATGATGTGTGTGAGAAGGACGTGATTTTATTTCTTCACTTCCTGATGCAGTGTGTGTGTTTGAGTGACTTAAGAGTGGAACCATTATTGCACTCAACCTCAGAGCTGGAGTTTATTCCACTATCCGCTATTTTTTTCCACCCATTCCTATTCACTTGCTCTTAAGTAAGTGTGAAATAAGAATTTGTGTGTGTCCCTTACGGATTTTTTTTTCAGGAACTTTCCATTTTAAGATGCATTGCATCATCTTTGGGCCATTCACCAATTATTTTCACCTATTTTCTTGTGTCGTGCTTTATGAAAGTGATTCCCAGCCAGGAGTGCTCATATATGCCACTGGATGCCTAAGTAGGAATTTTTCTGGCATTGTTAAACCTTACAAAAAGAAATCAAAGATAAGCACAGGTGATTTATTTCTTTTCTTTTCTCTTTCTTTCCAATTTCTTCATTCTGTCAGAAAATCAAAAGACCGACATTAACCTGTTCTTTCAACCACGTCATTTATTGCTGTTTTATTTCTTTTTAGTTTAAACAAATAATGATAGCAATTTTAGTCATTTTTATTTTAATATGATCATGATAAATGTTTTGTTGATGTTGCGGTAGGCAAAAAAAAAAAAAGAGTTGAGAACCCTTTATTTCTTTAGAAGCAACTTATTTCTTTGTTGTTATCTTGACCATATTCAGCAGAGCTATGGCGGATGTTTTCATTTAGTTTCGGAGCCTGTAATTGAATAGCTCATTTTGATCTGGCCTCCATTGATAGGCATTGACGTGCGGATGTGAGTAATCGCGATGTGAAGTTGTGAATCGACACAGTCAGCATCAATTAAACTCCGTAATGCGCTGGATTGAAAAGCTACTCATAATTTCAAAGTTATAACTCATTTAATGCGGTTAGACTTCAAAGTCAAGAGTTTAAAGAGGTGATATTTTTCAAATGTACACTACAAATAGCATATAACCTAATAACTTCCGATCAATATTGATTTGACACAAAAACAGTGATTCTAGTTTGAGTGATTGCTATAAATGAAACCTATTAAAAGCTACGTTCAGTTAAAATTAAGTTAAATGTAGGCCCACATGGAATCTGCGTGCACAGAAACCCGCAGATTTTTAGCCCATCATTGTGTAAATGTTTAGTTGTGTAAATGTTTAGTTGTGTAAATGTATATTTGTCCAGTTTTTTTATTATTTCAGTAATATTATTGACTAATATGAAAATGTTTGTATGATTGATTTACTACACAGTTTGTTAAGTAATATGTTCTGTGTTTTAGTAGATACAGTGGGGGAAATAAGTATTGAACACGTCACCATTTTTCTCAGAAAATGTTTTTCCAAATGTGCTGTTGACTTGAAATTTTCCCCAGATGTTGATAATAACCAAATAAATCCATATATGAAAAGAAAACAAATCTAAATAGTTTACAAATGAAGTTATGTGTAATAAAATGAAATGATGCAGGTTAAACACATGAAGAAAGGAAGGTGTAGAAAAGCATGGAAACCCAGACAGCAGCTGAAATCTATCAATAGTTCTTCAGCAACCCTCTGCCCTTCATCAGTGTTAATTAATATCAGCTGCTCCAGTCCATCATCTACATTAGCAAGAGGATGAAGATGAAACTAGAGTGGCCATTTCAGCAAGACAATGATTCAAAACACAGCCAAGGAAACTCTCAAATGCTTTCAGAGAAAGAAAATCAAGCTGTAGAATGGCCCAGCCAATCACCTGACTTGAATCCCATAGAGAATACAAATAAAGATCAGATTTGATAGACGAGACACGCAGAACCATCAAGATTTTTACACTAAAATACTAATTTTATTGACATTTTAGCAGTTTGAAATAATATGTATAAGACATAATATATAGAGAAATAAATCTGTAACATAACAGAAAATGTACTGGCATTCTATTACAAGGATTTTGTATTAATATACAACACCAACTCAAAATATCATTTATCAACTATTAAAAAGTCACTTTTTTGAACTTTTAAGACTCATTGGAAGAAAGATTAAGGTCCCAAAATGTAATTCAAAAGCATAAATATATGGAAAAAAAATTAAAGCAGGAATCACAAAATGCGGAAAACTAAATTTACAGATATATTTTACAGTGTAGAAGTGTGAACACACCCTTCCCAGCAGGCACACAGCTTCATAAGACATTAATATTAGGATAGATTTAGGTCATGACATCAGGTGACCAAAATTCAATGTCTAGCCAGCGTCTAAGGAACAACGTTATTTTGACGTCCAATACCGACGTCAAATTATGATGATATTTGGTTAATTTTAGGTTGTGTTGGAAAGTGACCAAAATGTAACGTCTGATAGATGTCATAGTGGTAACGTCCACACAACGTCAAGGTGTAACACAAATAGACGTTGATATTTGGTTGATTTTAGGTTGGACATTAGACATTGACTGACGTTGGGTTCTGACGTCAACCCGATTTTCATTTCCAAACAAAATCCAACATCTCTATGATGTTGGGGTACGCTGGGGTAGAACGTCAATATGGCATCATGTTGCGTCCTGTGCCTGCAGGGTTAGTTTGGTTTGATGCTCCTTTTTAAGTATCGATTTCCTGATTTTCATCTTTAGAAAATGACTATTTTTAATTATAAACAGATGCAAAATTGAACTAATTTAATTTAATAAGGAAGTGTGATGTTTTTTTGTGTGTGTTTGAGTGGTGTGAGGATGCTCTGGATATTGTCTCTGGCTATCTGTTCTCTCAGGCCCTGCTGTCCAATGAATATGAGCTGTACTCATACACATTATTGCGCCGAGGTTTCTGCCGCTCATTAATCACATGACCTTCAAGGGCGAGCTTAATGACCTTGCAGGAGCATATCAGGTGGAGACGGCTGATGCTGGGGAATTAAATTGTTTCTGGCCACGTGGTTCCGCATTGGGCCTCCCTTTTACCATCTAACACAGCAGAGTTCTGGTTTCACTGTCAAATGCGTGACATACAGGATCATTGGAAGAGATTGTTTAAGTTTAGGTTACAGCTAAGATGGAGGAAGATGATGAAAAATCAAAATGACAAAGTGACATTTGTTTAAAGCATCACTGAGCGGGACATCCTACATACTGTGGCGCGCTGAAGAGACATTATCCTCCCCCATAGGAAGGAAATGAAATCTCTTTAAGATCTCAATTGTTTTTCCTAGAGAGAAATTAAATTAAACAGAGAGGTTCCGTACATCTCTTGCTTCTCAGATCTTTTTTTTCTGGGAAATAAAAGACTCATACACACACTCTTAAAAATAAAGGTTGTGCCACAGATGAACTCTTTTGAGTTTCTTGAAGAAGCTTTCAATTAAGAGTTCTTATTGTTGCATAAAGAACATTTTTTAAAGACTATATGTGACATTTTTTTATGTATTAATACTTTTTAAACATAAAACGAACAGTCTTTTGTTGCACAGCTACACTTTTGACAATAGTATCGGTCAAAATTATTCCTTTTAGACCAACAATCATTAGTATAATACACTAAAAAAATACATCTGTTGTTTGTTCAAACTTCTTATTTAAAATGAGGTGAAACAATACAATTATTGGGGATTTTTTGGGGCAACTTTTTTATGTTTTTATGTTTTTTATGGGGTTTTATGTTTAATCCACTTAAATTTGTAAAAACTAATAAGTGAACTTAATTCCTTCATGTTGTCCCAACACAAATCAATTGTGTGGAACCCAACATTTTTTACAGTGTAAGTAAAGATCATGCTCCTTAAAGATATTTTGTAAATTTCCTAAAGTAAATATATAAAAACTACATTTTTATTAGTCCTATGAACTTAATTTGGACAACTTTAGGCAGTTTTCTCAGTATTTTCTTATTTTTGAATCCTAAAATCCCCTTAGATATTAAAAAAAAAGTTGTATCTCAGCCAGACATTGTCCTATATTAACAACGTATACATCAATGGAAAGTTTATATATTCAGATAATGCTCTTATGACTTGAATTGTTTTGGTTATTGAGCAACGAACCAGAGCACGAGTGACCTAGTGAAGGATCTAGCAAGTAAACAAATCAAATCAAGAAGGATAGCAAAAAGGCCGGCTGTATTTTTGCTATATTTCTCAAATAGTTGCTATATACAGTGGGGGAAATAAGTATTGAACACGTCACCATTTTTCTCAGAAAACATATTTTTAAAGGTGCTGTTGACTTGAAGTTTTCCCAGGATGTTGGTAACTACCAAAGAAACAAAGAAAACAAATCTAACTAGTTTACAAATGAAATGTAACAGGGACAATTATAGAACACATGAAGAAAGGAAGTTGTAGAAAGGCATGGAAAGCCCAGACAGCAGCTGAAATCTCTCAGTAGTTATTCAGCAACCCTCTATAAAGTATTATAATATCATACATATATAACAACAAGTATAATATGAAGTACTAAACACATTTTATATATACACAGTATATTCTGTAGCCTCAAATACACTTTATAATCAAAGTATGCTATTTTAACCACCTGATCTGTCAGCATGATGCTGTTGAGTTGCAGAGCCTGCTCATAACAAGGGTTTTTAAATTCTACATATACTGTAGTCCCTTATAATCGAAAGACTCTCTTCTGTCATAAAGAACCTTGTGTGCGGTTAAAGATTCTACATGGAATCATCAATGCCAATAAAGAGCCTTCGTTTTTAATAGTATAAGTGTCTCTTGCAAAGTTCAGAAGATTATATTCGATACGCATTTATATTTGCTGAAGTACTAAAGTCTGAGATGAACTATTCCTGTATGAACTACTTCTTTAAAGATGATATCTACATTCTCTTTAACACTTTGTACTCTTTACCACAAGCCAGCAATTTTCTCGTTTTGTTTACATCTTTATTCCTTATAATTTAAGAATTTTAGAAGAAGAAGTGTCTGAGGAATTGTTGGCGCTTTAGTAAAACAAAACTGATGCCATTAAATCCGCAGAGCTACAAAAAAGCAACCAAATTTTGAGTCGATCTTCTGCTTTCTAAAAAATGGCTATGCTTTTTTTATCCCTAGAAGATATCTGAAATATGTCGCTGGAGTATATTTGAGTATTTCCTTTAAATGGCTCATGTAAGTTCTCTTTGAGACGAGTCTTTTCTCTGATGAGCGTCTTTTTTTTGTGGTTGTTCTTTTTTCTCTCTTTTTTCTGTCGTTCCACTTTCTCATAACCTTATAATTATTAAAGGTGATTATAATCCAGATGCCACCGATGTGTAAACTTCGTGAACCGCGTTATAGCGAGGGATAACTCTATATGATGGGGGAAATAAGTATTGAACACGTCACCATTTTTCTCAGAAAACATATTTCTAAAGGTGCTGTTGACTTGAAATGTTCACTGGATGTTGGTAACAACCAAAGAAACCCATACATGCACAGAAAACAAAACTAATTAGTTTACAAATGAAGTTATGTGCAAGAAAATGAAATAACACAGGGAAGAAGTATTTAACACAT
Source organism: Danio kyathit (assembly GCA_903798195.1). Taxonomy (NCBI): domain Eukaryota; kingdom Metazoa; phylum Chordata; class Actinopteri; order Cypriniformes; family Danionidae; genus Danio; species Danio kyathit. The sequence continues at coordinate 80,944,618 of LR812525.1, read as the reverse complement.
GAAGAAAGGAAGGTGTAGAAAGGCATGAAAAGCCCAGACAGCAGATGAAATCTCTCAGTCATTTGTACTCTTTAGCACAAGCCAGCAATTGTCTCATTTTATTTACATCTTTATTCCTCATAATTTAAGAATTTTAGAAGAAGAAGTGTCTGAGGAATTGTTGGCGCTTAAGTAAAACAAAACTGATGCCATTAAATCCGCAGAGCTACAAAAAAGCAACCAAATTTTGAGTCGACCTTCTGCTTTCTAAAAACTGGCTATGCTTTTTTTATCCCTACAGAAGATATCTGAAATTTGTCGCTGGAGTATATTTGAGTATTTCCTTTAAATGGCTCATGTAAGTTCTCTTTGAGACGAGTCTTTCCTCTGATGAGCGTCTTTTTTTTGTGGTTGTTCTTTTTTCTCTCTTTTTTCTGTCGTTCCACTTTCTCATAACCTTATAATTATTAAAGGTGATTATAATCCAGATGCCACCGATGTGTAAACTTCGTGAACCGCGTTATAGCGAGGGATAACTCTATATGATGAGGGAAATAAGTATTGAACACGTCACCATTTTTCTCAGAAAACATATTTCTAAAGGTGCTGTTGACTTCAAATGTTCACTGGATGTTGGTAACAACCAAAGAAACCCATACATGCACAGAAAACAAAACTAATTAGTTTACAAATGAAGTTATGTGCAAGAAAATGAAATGACACAGGGAAGAAGTATTTAACACATGAAGAAAGGAAGGTGTAGAAAGGCATGAAAAGCCCAGACAGCAGATGAAATCTCTCAGTCGTTTGTATTCTTTACCACAAGCCAGCAATTGTCTCGTTTTGTTTACATCTTTATTCCTCATAATTTTAGAAGAAGAAGTGTCTGAGGAATTGTTGGCGCTTAAGTAAAACAAAACTGATGCCATTAAATCCGCAGAGCTACAAAAAAGCAACCAAATTTTGAGTCGACCTTCTGCTTTCTAAAAACTGGCTATGCTTTTTTTATCCCTACAGAAGATATCTGAAATATGTCGCTTGAGTATATTTGAGTATTTCCTTTAAATGGCTCATGTAAGTTCTCTTTGAGACGAGTCTTTTCTCTGATGAGCGTCTTTTTTTTTTGTGGTTGTTCTTTTTTCTCTCTTTTTTCTGTCGTTCCACTTTCTCATAACCTTATAATTATTAAAGGTGACTATAATCCAGATGCCACCGATGTTTAAACTTCGTGAACCGCGTTATAGCGAGGGATAACTCTATATGATGGGGGAAATAAGTATTGAACACGTCACCATTTTTCTCAGAAAACATATTTCTAAAGGTGCTATTGACTTGAAATGTTCACTGGATGTTGGTAACAACCAAAGAAACCCATACATGCACAGAAAACAAAACTAATTAGTTTACAAATGAAGTTATGTGCAAGAAAATTAAATAACACGGGGAAGAAGTATTTAACACATGAAGAAAGGAAGGTGTAGAAAGGCATGAAAAGCCCAGACAGCAGCTGAAATCTCTCAGTCGTTTGTATTCTTTACCACAAGCCAGCAATTGTCTCGTTTTGTTTACATCTTTATTCCTCATACTTTTAGAAGAAGAAGCGTCTGAGCAATTGTTGACGCTTAAGTAAAACAAATAGGATGCCATTAAATCCGCAGAGCTACAAAAAAAGCAACCAAATTTTGAGTCGACCTTCTGCTTTCTAAAAACTGGCTATGCTTTTTTAATCCCTACAGAAGATATCTGAAATATGTCGCTGGAGTATATTTGAGTATTTCCTTTAAATGGCTCATGTAAGTTCTCTTTGAGACGAGCCTTTTCTCTGATGAGCATCTTTTTTTTGTGGTTGTTCTTTTTTCCCTCTTTTTTCTGTCGTTTCACTTTCTCATAACCTTATAATTATTAAAGGTGACTATAATCCAGATGCCACCGATGTGTAAACTTTGTGAACCGCGTTATAGCGAGGGATAACTCTATATGATGGGGGAAATAAGTATTGAACACGTCACCATTTTCTCAGAAAACATATTTCTAAAGGTGCTGTTGACTTGAAATGTTCACTGGATGTTGGTAACAACCAAAGAAACCCATACATGCACAGAAAACAAAACTAATTAGTTTACAAATGAAGTTATGTGCAAGAAAATGAAATAACACAGGGAAGAAGTATTTAACACATGAAGAAAGGAAGGTGTAGAAAGGCATGAAAAGCCCAGACAGCAGCTGAAATCTCTCAGTCGTTTGTATTCTTTAACACAAGCCAGCAATTGTCTCGTTTTATTTACATCTTTATTCCTCATAATTTAAGAATTTTAGAAGAAGAAGCGTCTGAGCAATTGTTGACGCTTAAGTAAAACAAAACTGATGCCATTAAATCCGCAGAGCTACAAAAAAAGCAACCAAGTTTTGAGTCGACCTTCTGCTTTCTAAAAACTGGCTATGCTTTTTTTATCCCTACAGAAGATATCTGAAATCTCTCACTGGAGTATATTTGAGTATTTCCTTTAAATGGCTCATGTAAGTTCTCTTTGAGACGAGTCTTTTCTCTGATAAGTGTCTTTTTTTTGTGTGGTTGTGCCTTTTTCTCTCTTTTTTTTTTTTTTTTTTTTGCCGTTCCACTTTCTCATAACCTTATAATTATTAGCGGTGATTATAATCCAGATCCCACCGATGTGTAAACTTCATCTAAAATTGTGTCTGCAGCACTTTCGCTTCCAGCAGCAAATCTTAGCATTAAAACGTGGTCTTTCTTCTCGGTGACATTAAAATGGAGGGATTTTGTTTATCCGTGCCTTTGTTTATTTAACATTTCGCACAGCGGGGGGAGTTTTCAGATAGCTTGTTTTCAAGACAGTCCCTGCAGACAGCGAGCAAACACTCCACAGTTTCATCAAACAGAACAATGCTCAACTTTCCCCCCTCAGCGCCGTGCAGCCAAATACGCGAAAGCAGTGCACCGCGGCTCAGGATGATTGAAAATGATTGTCAAAATTTTTTAGAGTCTGTAGCAATATGCATGTGGAATTTGTTTTACTGTCTCTCTCCTTTTCCCCCCTTTTTTCTGGATCAGAAACATAGGTGTGTGTCCCTTCAAGGAGACACACACACACATGGGAAGAATTGAATCCAGATATATACAGTTGAAGTTAGAATTATTAGTCCTCATGAATTATAATAATATTGATCCACTGGCTAATAATATTGATCTTAAAATGGTTTAAGAAATAAGTAACACTGCTTTTATTCTAGCCAAAATAAAACAAACAAGACTTTCTCCAGATGAAAAAAATATTATCTGAATTACTGTGAAAAATCATTTGGGAAATATTTAAAAAAGAAAAAAAATCACAGGAGGGCGAATAGTGTTTGTTCAATGCTGAAGGATCTATATGTATTGACACTTGAAAGTGTTGAATTTTTTGGAAGAGAATGGACCTCAAACCCATTTTTATGAATGCAAAATGGCCAATCATATTCATATAAATAAACTTACGAAAATGTATATAAATTAGTCTTTTTATTTCCCAATTTTGTTTCTAATTTGTTTCCATATACAGCACAAAAGGGTTGTAACGATACACAAAAATACAATGTTTGGTACAGTATGTTGGTTTTTAAGCAATGGTTTGATGGTTTTGGTAAAGTGTGAAAAAACTTAGCATCACATTGCTTCTACACTGAAAAAATTGATGGACCCTTTTGTCACGGTTGTGATCTATCTGTTCGTCTTGCATGTGTGTGTGTGTGGGAAGTGGGTGTGTTTGTTTGGGTTTTCACCGTGTGGTGTGTGTGTGTGTATGTGTGTGTTTACATTCATCAGCTGGGTTGTCACTTGTCTTGATACCACTCATACATCTCAGCTGTTAATCATTTAGCCACAGCTGCAGCGCATTACCGCGCCTTTAAATGTTCAGTGTTTTGTATCTCGTGTCCGTTGTTTGTTCACTTCTGTGTCTGCTCTCTGTTAGACTCTCTCGCTCACATTGGTGGAAGCTCTCCGATATAACCGGCTTCATTTGGACCTTATGCTCGTCTCCATTTCTTTGATGTTGTTACTACTTCCTGCTCTGAGGACAACATTATCTGTGAGAGACTACACCCCAAATCCGCTCTCTAATGAACTTTACCGTGGGTAAACTCGACGACTTCCTGGAGAGCTGCTCCATAGCGCTACCATTCCCTTCCCTCGATATCTGGTGAGATATCCATGAGAGACTGCTATACGACATTGGTTCACGGACGAACCTTTACCACTGTTGGCGTGTCGTATTCTGTTGTGGGCATCCTTGCCCTATGATATCTGGTGAGATCTATACCAGTAGTGACTCTTTTAATAAATCATCTTGTTTTTTACTTGCATTTGGGTCTCCTGTGTATACCTTTGTGACACTTTTTCACAAGACTCTTATGACACGTTTAATGGTCATCATAATGTTAAATCCTTAAAAGCTTTTAATATTTGGTCTTTATGTATGTATTATATCACCTTTGCATCAAATTACAAAAAAAAAAGCTAATTACCGCTTATGTGAGATGTTTCCAATGCAGTGTCTATGGGGCAGGAGAGTAAATTTGACGTTATTCTCTCTTCTGGCTGCCGTTATCAGTCTCACATATTTTTTTCTTTTTCTGAAAGTCTCGATAACACCATTGAGAAGTTTTTCTTTTATTATTTCAGCAAATAGTATAGTAAAAAAATGATTTGTTGTTCTCTCCCATTCACTGTGCTTTAAGTTTAGCCAACTAAGACGACTTCTGCTGCTGAGAAACCTGGAAATGTGAAAGGGGTCTATTGGATTTACAACATTTTTTTTAAGGTGAGTGGTTGCAAACAATTTATATGGGTTGAGTTTAAAGAAACAAATTAAATTTAGTAATGTTTATTTGTTTAAATTCAGCCCTTATAAATGGTTTGCAACCACTTCAACTTTAAAAAAATGACACTGAAATGAGACTCATTTGTTCCAAGCATATACTTGTTAAATAGGTAACAATCCTAATCAAAATATAGATTTAATATTCATGTTTATTTTGTGCTGTAGCTAGAAGTTAAAATGTCGGAATGATTACGTTATGCTGATATGAGGTGTCTATACAATTTTTTTAAACCACAACAAAGAGCTTCAAAACATTCATTGTTTGCATTTCTTTGTAAAAATGTACAGACTTTGAATAAATTTATAGACTATATACTATAAATAATGCTGAGTTCAACACAATTCTCCCATGTTGTCCCAACTCAAATAATTAAATTAATTATTTTAAATTTGAGTGGATTGATCATAATTAAGTTGTCCCCCCCAAAAACTATATTTTTAAACTAATATTTTTTTTGAGTGGATAATATTTAAAATATGTATAGTCATATAGAAATTTTAGCACAGCTTACTTCATTCTCGGTGGTGTCTCATCTTTTTTTTAACCGCATCAAAGAGCTTCAAAACATTCAATGTTTGCATTCCCTTGTAAAAGATACAGAATTTAAATTTATTTATAGACTAAATACTATAAAGAATATATTTCAAACATGTAAAGTCTAAATGTTTCTTATTGAAAGCATCAAAACAAAGCTTTTTTGTGATTATTAATTAGAGTTGTTTGAAGATAGTGAAGTTGTATTCGTGTATCAACTAAAACAGCATACATTGTAAAAAATATACAACAAAAATAAAAAATTTTATGTCATTGTAACTCATTTTAATAAATGAATTAAGTTTTAAATTTTATTTTGAATAATACAAAGTTTAACAATGTTTTAGTCAGTTTGATTGAGTTGAGATTATTAGAAAAGTTAACTAAAAATAAGACCTCATGATAACGTTTTTTTTTAACACTAAAAGATTAATTTGGGGATTTCAAAATATGCATTTATAGAATATTACATATACAAAATATAGACATTTTAAAATAAAGTTCTGCACATTAAGTGCTTAAAACATTAACAAAAACAAAGTGCTTAAAACATTAAAAAAAAATGTGGGGTTCATTCTGACAATCTAATTTTAGAAGACAGCATGAATTACTCAAGTAAAAGTATCATTACTTGTCCAAACATGTAGTCTGAGTAGAGTAAAAATATCTGTTGTAAATATTACTAAAAGTATAAGTAAAAAAAGAACCTTTTTAAAGTACTCAAGAGTAGTGAGTATTGAGTATTACGCTGTGAAATGTTGACATGCAATTTGTGCAATGTGTGTGTGTGTGACAAGAAAAAAATAAAGTGGTGACTGCAGGTAAAAGTACTGGTACAGCACTAAAAACGGACTCAAGTGAAAGTAAAAGTACATATGTTTAAAACTACTTACTAAATTACAATTTATGAGAAAAACTACTCAGTTACAATAATTTGAGTATTTGTAATTTGTCACTAACACTGTGTATTATTAAGTGCTTAAAACATTAACACAAGCATTTATGTTTGTGTACCAAACCAAAATACCTGTATTGAAACATTTTGGTTCACGTGTATTGCTTCACCCATGGGTTCATTCTGTGGATCTAATTTTGGTAGACGGCAGATAAAAACTATATTCCAATGTATTAGTTTTAGGATTATCTCATTTCCCTCTTTTTAGAGGACAATTTAAGCAAAAAGTGGCACAGCTTACTCCATTCTCAGTGCTGTCGTGAAGGAAGAAAATTGAGTGTCTCCTTCATTTGGATCTCGTTTTCCTTCCCCGTGTCTTTGTGTCTTCATTAGGCACAGCAGGATTTTTTCAGTTGCATAATGAAACGTGCATTATTAGGAATGAGACCACAAGGTCAAATAGGAAGCCAAGGTTCAATGTCAACATAAAGATGATGGTGTTCTGGAGGTTTGAGTGGGCACAGCAAGAGCTCAAACGCGACAGACTGCAGATTTTCAACCTTATTAAATTGCACTTACTTTTGAAAATACTGTATCCGTGTATAAACGTCTGTTTTTCTCTTCTGTTTCCATCTTTTTCCTCTTCTTTCTGTGAAGTGCAGACTTGATTAATATTTTCTTCTGTTTGGTAACCATGGCAATGAGGTCAGTGGATATGATGCTTAATTGAATCTTTCCCGAGCTTTTGTGTTCACCTCTTGTGTCCGAAAACTACAAATATTCGGCCTGTTTTTATTTATTTTTGTCTTTTTCTTAGCATTTATACTGCTTATACATTCATGCACAGTTATAAATGAATATTTGAATGGAGACTAATGTCTGGTATATCAAATATTCACGTTTCCAACAGATTTGCTGTCAATGTAAAATTAAACAACATGGTGAATGCTACAATCATTATGAAAGGATTTATATATGAAAAATAATGAGGGTCATTAGGCGTTTACTAATACCAAGTATTAGGGCTGAAAAATATTGGAGAAAACAACATTATGATTTAGTTTTTTTTTGTCTAATGATTTAAATAACTATTTTACAAATGACTGGGGTGATTTTGTCAGGTAGTGCATCTGCGTTGAAAATAATAAAGCTATAAAATAAACTATGCTTTATTTATTTATTTAATGTATTTTATTTTATTTATTATTTTATAATATTTATATAATATTTATATATTTATTTTAATATTATATAATATATTTATATAATATTTATTTTTTATTCATTTATTTTTTTGCATGAGAGTCTAAAAGTTTTCAGGTATGAATTTTAATGTTCAAGTGTAAAAAATATCACAGCACAGTCCTCTCTGTATATGTTAAAATGAAAATTTGGTAAATTGTCTTACCTTTTACTTGTTTCTGACCTGTTTGACTTTCTTCTGTTAAACACAAAATAAGATATTTTGAAAAATGTTGGAAATTGGTAGCCATTGACTTTCATAGTTGTTTTTTTAATGCTACGGATGTCATTGGTTATAACTTTCCAACATTCTTCAAAATAGCAGCTAGTTTTCGACAAAAAAAAAAAAAAAAACTTTGTAAGCACTTGAGGATTGGTATATATGAAGTATTTTTGTATGTGAGCTATTCCTTTAAATGCAGTATATCGTTGTTACCTTTACTAAAGGCATCTCTTCTTGCAGCTGCATGCTTTAAACTCATTAGGATTTCTCTTCCTTCAATTTTTTCACACTTGGTTGGTTGGCGGGCGAAGCTGTTTGATTCCAATCAAATGCTCTTTAGACTGAGAATATCCCACCCCATGTAACTTTAACTAGCAGTAGCATGTAGCAAGTCATTAATCATGTGATGTAAACTATATATACACACTCAAAAAAATGACATTTAGTGCTTGTTCAAACTACTTATTTAAAATGATCGGAAGCAATACAATTGATACAAACCAATACAAACCACTTAAATTTGTAAAAATAATAACAATAATAATAATAATAATAATAAGTTAACTTAATTACTGAATGTTGTCCCAACACAAATTGATTGTGTGGAACACAGCATTTTTTACATTGTAAAAAGTTATTAGTTACTTAAAGCGAGTAACTGCTTAATTGTAAAGTTGACTTACAAAAATAATGTAAGTAAACCCATTGTAACTCGGAACTGTTAAGTTGATTTAATTTGTATAATTATGCTAATTGTCCTTATTTTTTTTAAGTTAACTAATCCTTTTTTTAACTAAAATATTTTAGCACGTCTGTTTTCAAATAATTACTGTAATTATCACAATATTACATATTTGGTGATTCATTAAGGTTATAAAATCTACAAATATAGCCTGTATTGAATTTAGAAGACACACTGGAGTCTGGAAGAGCAGATGTATTTTTCTGTATGTCATTTTGTTAGATACAGAAAAGCTGGAAAAAACTAATATAATAAAGGTGTATTGGAAAAAAGTGATCAGTTTACTTTTATTTTAAAAAAGTGAGTACAATAAGCATAATTATGAAAATTAAGTCAACTTAACAGTTCCAAGTTACAATGGGTTTACTTGCATTATCTTTGTGAAGTCGACTTGTTGCTTTTAAGGCAATTGGTTTACTCGCCTTAAGTAACTAATCACTTTTTACAGTGTACAGTGCACTGTAAAGTGTGATTAGTTGACTTAACTTAAAAAAGTGAGTAAAGCCATTGCTTTTGAAGCGATTAGTTGACTTTACTTTAATAAAGTGAGTAAACAAAGCAACAATTTGACATCACTTAAAAAAGAGAGTAATCCTGTTTCACCTTGGAACTGTTTTTTTATAATTATGCACATATTTTCTTAATAATTTTAGGGCAACAGGTTAACTCACGTTTTTAAGTGACTGAATTGTTGCTTGTATGGCAACGGTTTTACTCACTTTTTAAAAAAAACAAAAATACTGTAACTCATTTCTTTTTACAGTGTATGCTGTTGACTAATTAAAAAACAAATTATTTTTTGGGAACTTCCTATTACATATGAAATACATAAACGCACACACACAAAAAATTACATTTGCTGTTTGTTCAAACTACTTTAAAATGAGCGAAAACACAATTCTTGATTTTGTATTGGGACAACATAATTAGTTTATGCTCAATCCACTTAAATTTGTAAAAGCTATTAAGTTAATTTAATTCCTTAATGTTCCCCCAACACTAATCGATTGTGTGGAAGCCAGTATTTTTTTACAGTGCACTTTAAAACGGGATTAGTTGACTTAACATAAAAAAGTGAGTAAACCTATTGCTTTTGAAGCGATTAGTTGACTTTACTTTAATAAAGTGAGTAAACCAGTTGCCTTAAAAGCAACAATTTGACATCACTTGTAAACCTGTTGCACCTTGGAACTGTAAAGTTGTATTATTTTTTATGAATATGCAGATATTTACCTACTAATTTTAGGGTAACAGGTTAACTTACTTTTTTAATTGACATCGAACTGTCACTTGTATAACAACGGTTTTACTCGGTTAACAGTTGTTGTATTTTTTTTATTTATAAAATACTGTAACTCATTTCTTTTTACAGTGTATGCTGTTGACTAATTAAACAAGGATGTATTTTTGGAACTTCCTATTACATGTGAAATACATAAACACTCAAAAAATGACGTTTGCTGCTTGTTCTAACTACTTATTTAAGTGAAGTTTATTTATAAACTAATTTCGAGAGGATCACGTGCTTATGATTGCTTGCGCTGGTCCCCATTATCCAATTTATGATTCGCAATCAGACGATTCCTAAGCCACTATAAATACCTTAAGTTCCATATAACAGCCATCTTCGTTTTGAAGAATCCCCCCTTCCACCTCTACTCCTCCTTTCCCAGATGGGTGGCATGGTATCCCAGTGGTTAGCACTGTTGCCTCACAGCAAGAACGTCACTGGTTCTAGTCTTTACCAAGCCAGCCAACGTTTCTGTGTGGAGTTTACACGTTCTCCCCGTGCTCACGTTGGTTTCCCCCGTGTTCCCCGGTTTCCTCCCACCATCCACAAACATGCAACCTAAGTTAATTGACTAATCCAAATCGGCACCATAGACATGAACCTAGTAAGTAGTTATCTCTAAAGAGCAATCACTATCTGTTCATTAGCTACTACAGCAGGGGAGTTCTCCAAATCTACCTGAGCTCAAACTCCCCTCTCGCCGTGCAAACGGGAGGGAGCCCCAGGCTCGAGGATCTTATGAGCTCAGGGCTCTCTCCCGGGACAACAGGCCAAACAAGCTTTATAATCAATCATTAGCTAAATGTGAACTCTTGAAAATGAGCTGAAACAACACAATTCTTGTTTTTGTATTGGGGCAACCTAATTAGTTTATGCTCAATCTACTTTAATTTATAAAAACTAATAAGTTAACTTAATTCCTTCATGTTGTCCCAACACAAGTCTTTTATGTGGAACCCAGCATTTTTACAGTGAACATATATGAATGGTATAATGATACAAAAAGGCTTAGAATGGTTATACATAGAATTGTTTATTATTATTATTGAACTGTTTTGTTTGCAGTATGTGAATCAGCATGGATTTTGTGTGTTTTCAGTTTGTTATTCCTCTGATTGAGGGAAAAATATCACCATAACAAACGCACCAATATGGAGATTAATACTGAAAACCATCAAAGCACAATGCATTGTATATATCATCTATATCACACATCCATTTCCTCCTTTTCTTTTCTACTTTGTTCTTTTCTTCGCTGCTGCTGATGCTTATTCATCAGTGCAATTATATGTTTTATGTCTCTGTCTGTCCGTGTCCCTCTCGCTGCTTTTGTTTCTTGCTTTCGCCGTGTCCTGCTGCGAGTGGAATTAAAGGATTCGACTCTTTAATGCAGTAATAGATGCTCACTGGCACTTCTGCATCTCTTTCTCTCTCTCTCTTTGCCTGCTTACCCTGTTTTTCACCGCCGGGCCACATTTACATACTCAAATCATTCTCAGGAACGATTGTTAAATTGATTTCAAACGACTCGGATGATTCAAGTGGTGAAACAAAAAGCCATGCAGGCAGCCGGGCATTGATGCGCAAAGTGATCCGCTGACACCCAAACCTCTCCCCGAGCAGGTGCTCTCATTAATACCCACAAAATTGGGGTCCTTCAGGATCCAGGCATAAGTGGAATGTCTAGTCTCTACACGCATATTCAGATCCGCACTTTGTTTATGACTTTAGCATGGGTCAGTCTATGACAGGACGGAGAGAAAGCAAAAACAATACTTGCTATTTGTGATCCTGAACCACAAAAACAATCATAGATACATTTTTTGAGCGAAATTAAGAGCTATGCATTATTGGAAAGTTAAATAAATAGGCTTTTTTTAAGGCTAGGGCAATATTTAGCCGAGATTTTGTTCACATTTTAAGATTATAAGGTTGAACGGCATGAAATGCCATCAGTCTTCAGAGATTTCCCAGTATTTCTCTGTTGCAATTGGGAGATGATAATAAGTAACCCCGAAAAAGCCAGAGCAAAGCAAACACTACCAGATTACTATGGTATAAATACAGCACTACAACATGCAAAAGAGAGAGATCGATTTACAAATGTCACTTACCTGTTTTGTAATGATGACATGCAGAATATCTAATTTTGTTGTTGTTGTTGTTGTTGTGATTGCTTTTTTCTTGTTAAATTTTCATTGTTAAAATTATATATTAATCTAAATAAAAATAAAAGTCTTATATATATAACTATAACTTTTATTTTTATTTAGTATTTATTTTATTTTTATTTTTATCTTGCAAATTTCCTACAGATAATATATATATATATATATATATATATATATATATATATATATATATATATATATATATATATATATATATATATATATATATATATATATATATACACACACACACACACACACACACACACAATTGAAGTCAGTTTTGACACAATTGAAGTTGTATCTTCATGGGGGAACTGAGGGACCAATCTTAATATTGTTGTCCAAATTACGTTCTTAGCAAGACGTATTACTTTTCCAAAATAATGTTTATATACCACTTTGAACTGTAAACAGTGGTTTGAGATTATTGAAGAAATCCTAGCAATGGAAGAGCTTGCATATATGTTGAAGATGACAAAAAGTGCTTTCAAAAAAGACTGGGTAAAGTGGTTAAAGAAAATAAAGACATCCCCAGCTAAGTAAACTATAATTGTTACAGAAATGGTAACCTCATATATATATGTGTGTGTGTATATGAGCAATATCACACTCATAGCAGTGCGTTATGGCTGTATATTGGCACTGGTGAGAGGCATGCGTTGACTCGAGGCTACAGACTGATGTACAGCCATATCGCACTGCTATGAGTGTGATATTGCGTTTATACAACAGTTTGACGGCATAATCGTGAATATAAAAAATAAAATTAAACATGGAGTCTTAAAAACCCTTTGTTAAGAGGAACCTCTTTTTTCCGCCGTTCATTCACATCTGCAGCTGATGTCAGAAGAACAGAAACTGTTGCTACTTCACTAACATCACTTTAGAGCTAGTATTTGAATGATTCTCTAGCATAATGTCTAAAGTCTTGACAAAACAGGTGATTTTGTTCACATTTTAAGATTATAAGGTTGAACGGCATGAAATGCCATCAGTTTTCAGAGATTTCCCAGTATTTCTCTGTTGCAATTGGGAGATCACAATAAATAACTCCGAAAAAGCCAGAGCAAAGCAAACACTACCAGATTACTATGGTATAAATACAGCACTACAACATGCAAAAGAGAGAGGTCGATTTACAAATGTCACTTACCTGTTTTGTAATGATGACATGCAGAATATCTAATTTTGTTGTTGTTGTTGTTGTGGTTGTGATTGCTTTTTTCTTGTTAAATTTTCATTGTTAAAATTGTATATTAAACTAAATAAAAATAAAAGTTATATATATATAACTATAACTTTAATTTTTATTTAGTATTTATTTTATTTTTATTTTTATCTTTCAAATTTCCTACAGATAATATATATATACAATTGAAGTCAGCATTATTAGCCCCTTCTTTTTTTAAATATTTCCCAAATGATGTTTAACAGAGCAAAGAAATTTTCACAGTATGTAAAAAAAAGTGAAATAAATAAATAAATAAAAGGAACACAGTCCACATCAGATTTGACATATGCACTATAAAATAACCATTAGCAGTTAGCTACAATCTGAAGTGACAGTCTATCAATAATGTCCGTCTGAAAATGGGACAGGTTTGTTGCTGCCTCTAAATCATCGGAGAGTCCATAGAGCTGAGACACAGGCAGGTATAGAAAATGCATTAAGGCGAGATGTTGATGGGAGTGGTGTGAGCGTGGGGACACTTAAAGCTCCAGGGGATGTGACTTTAGCATGCCCTGCGCTGAAACACACACACACACATGCGCGCATGCTGGAGTAATAGCTCAGCATTTCAGCTCATCACCCTTTACCTTTAAACCCCGTAAATCTGAGCGTGATAAAGGTGATGATGTTGTTGGAAGTCTTTGCTGGGTTTTAATCGCCCGTCGTAGCTCTGTGAGGTTTAATTCAATATTGATATCTTTCTACCCGACGACTTAATCAAAAAATGAATATGCATTTTGTATCAAGTCACTATATTTAATTTCCTCTTCATCTAAAAACGAAGGGGGAATATATTCGCCTGCCCGAAAAAAAAGAAGCCCTTAATTGCTCTTAATCTGTAATCTATATTGATGTCACTTATGATATTCTTTAATAAAACTCAATCATTACAGCACTATTAAAGTTCTCTTATTATTCTTTTTTAAACAGTAGCTCACAAATCTCTCTTTCCTTTGCTTGAAGCAGCATGTACATTTTTATTATACAACAAAACCATTTCACATTCCTTAACAAAAAGGATTAAATGAGAAAAGAAAAATTAATTGAAAGAAAGTAATAATAATAAAAACAACAATTTACATAAAAATAAATTATACATTCACTGTAACAAAATGCTGGGTTCCACACAATTGATTTGTGTTGGGACAACATGAAGGAATTGAGTTACTTTAACTTAAACTTAAAATTTAAGTGAATTGAACAAAACAATTAAGTTGTCCCAATGAAATTTTTAAATATGTAGTTTGAAAAAGCAACTATATATGTGTGTATATATATATATATATATATATATATATATATATATATATATATATATATATATATATATATATATATATATATATATGCTTTCAAAATTTTCAGTTCAGTTTTAGCCATCTTAATATTGACAATTGCGCTCTTTTTGAAGTGCACTTCAAAAACATTTATGCCATTTTGAACACAGCCGTGGCTCATGACGAAAGTTATTCACCTTATTCTCCAGGTAAGAGCGGGCGCAGCCATTTGAGTCTTTTCGGCGCGAGACTTCCGGTCTCATTCACTTCTATTCATTTTTAGACGTTTAAAACAGCTCGTTCTGCTCCTTGATGTTGCAAACTGATATTTTCTTTTTATATTATTCTACTTTGTCTGAATAGTCATGCAAACACTTGTTTGCAGAGTGAGTAGTTTCACCGTTTCCTGCTGTTTATTATTCCTATTCATTTCTCCCATAGGCAACTGAATCGGACGTTTGCGAAAACGCGTGCACTTTCGCATTCAAGAATACGGCCAATAGGTGACCTATTATTTAAAAGCAGAATTTACATTACGTCTCCAAAGCTTGTGAAAACAAAAATATATAGCATACGTTAATGCTTTTAATTTATAGTAGGTTATTTAGTAAGAAATGTATATATACTTTATGTGACATGGGCCTGTTGGTTGGAACATTTCTGTAGTGGTTTGGATGTGTCAAAGTTGTAAACGTAGACTTTAAAAAAATAAAATAAACAATATCCTACTTAATAATGATAATAATAATAATAATAATAATAATAATAATAATCATCATCATCATAAATTAATTATAATAAAAAAATAAAATAAATAAATAATAATAATCATAAATTAATAATCATAAATTAATTATAATAAAAATAAATAAATATTATTATTATTATTATTATTATTATTATTATTATTATTAATAATAATATTATTATTATTATTATTATTAAGTAGGATTTTTTACATTTCTTAATAACCTACTTTAAATTACAACCATTAACGATTTATATGATTTGAGTGGTTTTACGTTTTAGAATAGAATGTGGAATATTGTCAATAACATTTGTAAAGGAAACATAGACCCTACAGTATGTGTGCCGTTTACATATATTTCAATTAATAAGGAAAAAGGAGTGCATGTTTTTACCAAAACTATTATTGTATTTTATTTTATTTTTATTAAATGCGTGTGCGTGTAAAACAATATAATTTGCGCAAATAATTATGTTTTTTTTCTCTAAAGAAGTTGTTACTCCATTTCACACTGTAAAAATGCAGGGTTCAACATAATTCATTCATGTTGTCTCAACACAAATCGATTAAGTTAACAACACTTTTAACAAATTTATGTGGATTGAACATAAAAAAATTAATGAAAATTAAATCTCAAGAATTGTGTTGTCTCATTTTTAATAAGTAGTTTAAACGAGTAAAAAATAGCATTTTAATGGCATTTAGAAAATCATAACATGGTTCAATCAATGGATCTGCGACAAAGCAACGACAGGTTTTGGGAAACACTCATCACTACATCAATCTTTTCCCAAACGATGCATCATACTATGATAGTTCAGCCGCGAGTTACGTCATTGTTTGGGAAACGCACCCCAGGTAGTTGGACCAACACAATTCCTTTATGTGGTCCCAGCACAAAACGCTTAAGTAACTTAACGGTTTACAAATGTAAGTAAACATAAAACAAATTTTTTTAATGCGTGTGCGTGTAAAACAATGTAATTTGCACTAAACAAATTATGAGTTTTTTCTCTAAAGAAGTTGTTACTCCACCTCGTTTAGAGCGTCATTATGGACGTTTTACGTTATAACTAATGTGGTCTAAACTAATGTGTCTGTATTTTTGCACTGTCTGTATTTCGCACTGTTGTTGTATTTACACTGTCTGTATTTTGCACTATCTGGAGCCAGCACCTAAGCTTTTCACTCATCATAGCACACGTGCTGCTGATGATGTGACAATAAAAAAAAAATCATAAAAAAAAGTGATGCTGAATCTGCGACAAAGCAACTACCACTTTAGGAAACATTTGTCACTACATCGTACTACACTCGTCACCAAACTATGCATCATACTATGATAGTTCAGTCGCGAGTTACGTCGTTGTTTTGAAAATGCACTCCAGGTAGTTGGACCAACACAAGTCCTTCATGTTGTCCCAACACAAAACGCTTAAGTTAACTTAATGGTTTACAAATTTAAGTGAACAGAAAACAAAGAAATTGGCCAAAGAAATTACAGGAATTGTGTTGTTTCAGCTCATTTTAAACAGGTAGTTTGAACAAGCAGCAGTAATATTTTGTTTAATGAGTGTGCGTGTAAAACAATATAATTTGCACCAAAAAATTTTTTTTTTCTCTAAAGAAGTTGTTACTCTACCTCGTTTAGAGCGTAAATATGGACGTTTTACGTTATAACTAACGTGGTACCAATGTTGGATCTGCGACAAAGCAACTACCACTTTGGGAAACACTCGTCACTACATCGTACTAAACTCGTCACCAAACTATGCATCTGACTATGATAGTTCAGCCGCGAGTTACGTCGTTATTTGGGAAACGCACTCCAGGTAGTTGGACTAACACAATTCCTTCATGTTGTCCCAACACAAAACGCTTAAGTTAACTTAACGGTTTACAAATTTAAGTGAACATAAAACAAAGAAATTGGCCAAAGAAATTACAAGAATTGTGTTGTTTCAGCTCATTTTAAACAGGCAGTTTGAACAAGCAGCAGTAATATTTTTTTATTCCGTGTGCATGTAAAACAATATAATTTGCACCAAAAAATTATGTTTTTTTTTCTCTAAAGAAGTCGTTACTCCACCTCGTTTAGAGCGTCATTATGGACATTTTACGTTATAACTAACGTGGTTTAAACTTTGGATCTGCGACAAAGCAACTATCACTTTGAGAAACACTCGTCACTACATCGTGCTAAACTCGTCACCAAACTATGCATCATACTATGATAGTTCAGCCGCGAGTTACGTCGTTATTTGGGAAACGCACCCCAGGTAGTTGGACCAACACAATTCCTTCATGTTGTCCCAGCACAAAACACTTAAGTTAACTTAATGGTAGAGGTGTGAACCTACACTGGTCTCACGGTTCGGTTCGGTTACGATTATCATGCCATCGATTAGGTTCAATTCGATATCTCGGTGCATCACGGTGCATTGACGATGCTTTCCTTACACAGTTTTATATTTTCTTCACAGCACAACAATTCTTGTATTAAAATGTATAAATATACTTATATACTATTTGTAAAACAATTTTGTCCTTTAATACAAAGTCAGATATATAAACTGTACCTTAAACAACACCCTTTTGAGGGATGTAAACAAAATCAATGGTCCTAACGTATTTCCTGTTTTACATTTTTAATTTCCATTGCTTCTGAGAATCCAAAAAGGTCCACATATTGATAGTGTTATGACGGCTGATTTAAAATCAAGTTATGATTGAATTGCCTCTTGTTACAGTTAGGAAATAGTTTAACGTCAAGCAGGAAATGTTGATGGGCCAATGACATGACCACATTGAAATAGTCTATAGCAAATAAACAAATACAAATATCCCGCTCGCTTTCTAAGTCCTGTCTACCAAGTTCTTTCTTACACCCCTTTGATTGGTCACGCGCTCAACAGAAAGGGATGCGATTGGCTCTTAAACGCTGGCGCTCTTCACAGATGCACTCATGGGCCACAGTGAGACAGAGAGAGAGAAATGGAGTTTACTTTCATTCTCTTAATCGCCGTGAAATAGGGGCTTTTGCTGTAAGTGTCAGTGAAACAGAGTTCAGCAAACACACACGAAGTGAAATTGTGCAGTTTCAGACTTTTTACGTAGTTAGAGCGTTGTATATACTCGCGCTCGCCTCCCTCGCCATAGTAAGCTACGGCGACATAGCGCATGTGAGATAAATGACGTCAGTACATAATAACCGGTTATGATTATTACTGAACCGATACCGAATTGTCCGCGCCTGAATCGCGGTGCACCGAAAAAACGATTAATTTTGACACCCCTACTTAATGGTTTACAAATTTAAGTGAACATAAAACAAAGACATTGGCCAAAGAAATTACAAGAATTGTGTTGTTTCAGCTCATTTTAAACAGGCAGTTTGAACAAGCAGTTTTTTTGAGTGTACACTCAAACTTCTGCTTGCTCAAACTACTTAAAATTAATCGAAACAACACAATTCTTAAGGTTTTTTTAGGGACAGCTTAATAGTTTTATGTTCAATTCATTTAAATTTGTAAAAAAAACTAATATGTTAACCTAATTCCTTCATGTTGTCCAACACAAATCAATTGTGTGGAGGCCAGCATTTTTTACATTCGTTCTCACAAATCTCTTCTCCAGTGACTTCTGGTTAAGTCTGCGTTTCTTTAGTCGACTAATTCAGACCTTTTACCCACCAACAGCCTCACTCTCAATACACACAAACACCCACTTAACTCCATTGCCTCCTCCCCTTGCGCAAATTAGCATAAAATTAGCCTAGGCCTTGCATATGAATGGGCTCTATTCATGAATGAAGTGAATTGTAGACCCGGGCGCCACGTGCCTTTTCTCTCCTGCTGGTATTAAAGTGGCAGAGCATCTGATTGTCTGCTCGCCCGGCCATCTGCCCGCGTGCCGCTCTGCTTGGCATAACAGGCTGGCGTTATGGCAACAAGTGTCTGTTTCCGCATTGCCACACTCACCAGCCCCTGCAAACTTGGCAGCCGGCCTGCCCGTTTGCCCGCCCCCGTATGCAGATAAAGAGCTTATTATGCCCTGGCAGTGGGTGGGGGAGCGGGAGGCGGGGCTGCTGATTTACATATCAGCGCCGAGTTGACACCCTCCAGATGCAAAACAGCCAAGTAGCAATTAAGGCTGCTTAGTGCTTTTGTTTAGGGAGCTGGAGTGGGCAAGCCAGGCGGGCATAGCTCAGAGGGGACGTGTATGAGAATTTCCGCTCGGCACGTGGCTCCTGACAACCCTCCCCCGCTTTTTCGGCACGCTTTCGGCTTGAACATGCGCACCCCCGTCGCTAGGTGGTCTGCTGATTTAGGCCTGGCATGATGAGCTGCTGGCAGACACTAGCCACTGATTGCATGCATCACCAACAACTGATGCTGACCAATCAGAGAGGAAAACAAACAGCCTTCCTGTAGTATTGCACCGCCATTGCATTGGTTTGATTCCTACACTGTAAAAAAAAAAAAGTTTATAATTACTTTATAATTCTTATAATTCATTGTGCTTAAATGGTTTAAATTCTCTTGGTATTGCTTGATGTCCCGAGATGTGACTATTGCAGATGCGCGCATTGCAATATCGATGCTGAGAGGATATATTGTGAAGCCCTACAAGCTACACATTGACCCATCTCAAAATTATAAAGCAACTTGCTGCAGAGCTTTTTTTTAGTTGACTCAATTTTGAACCCAAGTACTGCACTTGACTCGATTTAAGTTGAGTCAGCTAAAAAAGCTCTGCAGCAAGTTGCTTTACAATTTTGAGTTGGGTCAATGTGCAGCTTGGAGGGCTTCACAATATATCATTTCAGCATCGATATCGCAATGTGCGCGTATACAATAGTCACATCTCATAACATCAAACAATACCAAGTGAACAAACCATTTAGACTCAAGAAATTATAAAGTTTGCCACTTTATCAAAGATGAATTGTTTATTTTATACAATGAAGACTATCAAGTGTACCGCAAAACTGTTACGCCCCATTCACACTGGGCGTCAGCTTCAACGCTTCCCATTCACTTTGAATGGGTGGCGTCAGGCGTTGCCGAACTGCATTGTGGATCCGTCGGCACTGCTTCAGAGGCGTTGCTCGCTGCAGAAGTTGGGACATGCTCAACTTTCAAGCGCCGACGGAAGCGTCAGCCAATCAGATCGCTGTATGCAAATACACCAGCTCCAACAGTGGCCTATTGCTGACTAATTTCATTGGCTGACGCTGCTATGACGATCGCGTCAGCCCCAACTTCAGACACGCCCTCTGTCAAGCGTTGAAGCTGAAGCCTCGTGTGAATGGGGCGTTAGGCTTCACCGAAACCATAAAGCCCTATTTATTTAACGTTTTATCTTTGTTTCATTGTTTTCATCTGTGGTTTACTTTATTTTGTTTTGTGTATATGGTGGCACGGTGGCTCAGTGATTGGTGGTTCATTCCGCTGTGGTGACCCCTGATAAATAATGTACTAAGCCGAAGGAAAATGAATGAATAAAAGAAAAAGTCAGCTAAAGTCAACTAAAAAAGCTCTGCAGCAAGTTGCTTTACAATTTTGAGTTGGGTCAATGTGCAGCTTGGAGGGCTTCACAATATATCGTTTCAGCATCGATATCGCAATGTGCGCGTATACAATAGTCACATCTCATGACTTGAAACAATACCAAGTGAACAAACCATTTAGACTCAAGAAATTATAAAGTTTGCCACTTTATCAAAAATGAATTGTTTATTTTATACAATGAAGACTATCAAGTGTACCGCAAAACTGTTAGGCTTCACCGAAAACCATAAAGCCCTATTTATTTAACGTTTTATCTTTGTTTCATTGTTTTCATCTGTGGTTTGCTTTATTTTATTTTGTGTATATGGTGGCACGGTGGCTCAGTGGTTGGTGGTTCATTCCGCTGTGGTGACCCCTAATAAATAATGGACTAAGCCGAAGGAAAATGAATGAATGAAAGAAAAACTAAATATCTCAATGTTTTTTTCCAATAACATGCAGCTCTAGTAGCTTGAATGCAATGCAAGTATATACATGACCTTCGGTGACAACACCAAGTCTTATTTTGCACATGTATAATTTTGGCAATGGGCAAAAATACATTGTTTGAGTCTAAATTATTGATTTTTTTCTTATTCCAAAATTTATTTGAATATTAAGTAAAGATCATGCAAATTTTTTTTTTTTATTATTTTTTTTTAAATATTTTTATTATTTTTTATTATTTTTTTTACTGTACATCAAAACTAAATCCATGATTAATGAAGTGCTTTGCTAAGCACTTTATTTGGATAACTTTAAACATAATTTTCTCAGTATTTAGATTTTTTTTTTTAACCCTTCTAGATTTTCAATAGTCGTAGTGGTATATCGGTCAAATGTTGCCTATTCTAACAAAGCATACGTCAATAGAAAGCTAATTTATGCATATAAGCAATGTGCAGATCACAGTTTTACAAAACATGTATGCTTATGGCTGATTTTGTGGTGCAGGATCACATATAATAATCCACCAGTCCTTACAGTATACTTTAAAAATGCTGGCTTGTTGTAACCATGTTTGGTTAAATATGGACAAACCCAACCATTGGGGTTAAAACGTGTCATTTAAATTTAACACAAATATTTAACTCAATGTTGGGTTTGTCAATGTTTGACTCAACTATAGGTTACTACAACCTAGTACTTTTTAGAGTGCATTCAACCATAAACATGTAGGTCGTTTGTCACTTCCTAAAACACAACCCATAGGAACTTTTACCAAAATTGTGCCACTTTTGGAGGTAAAAGATCATACAAGAACATTTGTATAAATCACAATTCATAGACGTAAAAAAGTTGGGATTTGTAGAGCTTGATTGGTAGAGCATTTTGCTACAGTAGGTTTGGTGTAGTGTTATCACGATACTGGAAATCGATACCAATCGATACTGAAATTTTAAAACTGTCCATTTCCCGCTAACATTTGAGCGCTGTTGAGTGTGTTCTTAAACAGCTCTGATTTGCCATTGTGTTCATGTGCTCAACAGAAATGACTGTGATTGGCTGTGAAGGTCATCAGTTCACCGAACTCACCGCTGTTTATTGAGTGTAACTACAGATACAGGGACACTGGAGCATTTTAAAGCCTTGAAGATCAGTCAATTAATGAGAGCATCGCTCGTATGTCAGCTTATAAACAGACCAGCTGATCTTTTGCGGCTTTCAAACGTTCCAGTGTCCCTGTATTTGTAGTTACACTCAATAAACAGCGATGAGTTTGGTGAACTGTTGACCAATCACAGTAATTTCTATTGAGCATGTGAACAGAATGGCAATTCAGCGGAGTTTAAGAATGCACGGTTTTAAATTTTCAGTATCGTGACAACACTAGTTTGGTCCCAGAGGAAAATAAAACAAACATAAAAACTATACTATAAATATACTAAATTAAAAGTATAAATATATAAGTAAACCCTTTACCAAAGCCTCTGTCAAATGCATAAGTGTAAAAGCTGTGTCTTTGTGTAAACTAGAAAAATGTGAAAATAATAAACATTTTGTGAAAATGTTGACATTATGCAATCCCATAGATGTATTTAATATTTGAGTATTATATATAATAGTATTGTTTTGGTACATTAAGTTCAATTCAAAGAAAACTATAAATGTTTCCTTGCAAAGTAGCTCAAATAAACTTTAATTTCAAATATATTCTAGGCATTTATTTATTTACTTACCTCTTGTTGTTGGTGTTTTATTGTAAGTTTACTTAACTAGAGTGTAAAGAAAATTCCATTTGTTCCAGAGCTGAACAGGAGGGATGCATGCGCATATAGATGGAATAAAAGGTGTGCACAATCTGCATCGATGAAATGTAGATGTGTTACTTCATCTGTTGAGAAGACCTTCCATAGCTGCGGTATAGAAAAACACTTACTGCTAATGCAAATAACAGGGCAGTATAAATCAGTGGCCAGGAGCGGGCAAGCGAATATTGTGTAATAGTTATTGCGAAATGAAGTGGCATTGGGATCAATACCTCACTATATCTCACTCGGCTGTGGTGGGCCACTGGAGGCAGGGGTCCTCTCTGCTGCCTCCACGGGGCACCATAAATCTGTTGCTGTGTCTGGATGTGTATATGAGCCTGTGCCCTCTTATTAAAAAAGCAGAAGTAATTAGCACATTGGCGCTCGTAGCTGGAAAAAATATAGAATGTGACGGAGTTGTGCTGAAATATGTTTCATATCAAGATTTTTTGAAAATACAAGGATAATGTGACATTAAACAGTCTTAAAGTATTCAACATTTCCACTCTGAAACAGAAGTCTTTTCTGTTTTGTTCTTTGTGTAAAAAGGGTACCAACCCAGTCAGTGCGTTCTTGAAGCTCTTAAAGAGAAAGTTCGTCCAAAAATGAAAATTAAGTCACCCTCAAGTGATCCAACAATAATATAGGTTAGGGATAAGAATGATAACACAGAAGTAGATTTTCATAGTAAGAAACAATACTATGATATTTAAGTTTGACAATCATATAGGTTAGGACCAAGAATAATAACATATAAAGAAGACTTCAATAGTAGGAAACGGTACTATGACATTTAGGTTTGATCATATAAGTTAGGAACAAGAATAATAGCATAGAACAAGACTTCCATAGGAAACAATACTATAAAATATAAGTTTGACAATCATATAGGTCACACTGAAAAAAATGATCTCTGCAAAACTGTTGCAAACAATTTAATTGTGTTGAATTTAAACAAACAAATTAAATGTAGTAAAATTTTACTCAATTTGTTTGTTTAAATTCAGCCCAAACTAATTGTTTACAGCCACTTAACGTAAAAAAATTGAGTAAATCCAAGGAATCATCTCTGAATTATTTTTTTCAGTTTAGGGTCAAGAATAATAACATAAAAAGACTTCCATAGTAGGGAACATGATGTTTAAGTTTGACAATCGTATACGTTAGGAACATGAATACTAACAATAAAGTAGACTACCGTAGTAGGAAGCAATACTATGACAATTAAGTTTGACAATCATATGGGTTAGGGACACAAATAATATCATGGAAGTAGACTTCCATAGTAGGAAAAAATACTATGAAATAAAAGTTTGACAATCATATAGGTTAGGGGCACGAATAATAACAAAAAGTAGACTACCGTAGTAGGAAACAATACTGTGATATTTAAGTTTGTCATTCATATAGGTAAAGGACAAGTATAATAACAAAAAAAGAAGCCTTCCATAGTAGGAAGCAATACTATGACAATTAAGTTTGACGATCATATAGGTAAAGAACAAGAATAATAACCAAAAAAAAAGACATCCTTGTAGGAAACAATACTATGACATTTAAGTTTGATAATCATATAGGTTAGGACCAAGAGTAATAACAAATTCACCTTATTCTCCGCGTACGAGCGGGAGCAGCCATTTGAATCATTTTGGCTCGAGACTTCCGGTCTCATTCACTGCCATTCATTTTAAGACGTTAAAAACAGCCCGTTCTGCTGCTTGGTGTTGCAAACTGAGGTTTTCCTATTATATTATTCTATTTTGTCTGTATAATTATGCAAACACTTGATTGTAGAGCGAGTAGTTTGACCGTTTTCAGCCGTTTATTATTCCTAGTCATTTCTCCCATAGGCAACTGAATCGGAAGTTCTAAAACAATCACAAAAACGAGCGCACTTCCGCGTTGAAGATCAATAAAGAAGACTTCAATAGTAGGAAGCGGTACTATGACATTTAGGTTTGATCATATAGGTTAGGAACAAGAATAATAGCATAGAACAAGACTTCCATAGGAAACAATACTATAAAATATAAGTTTGACAATCATAAAGGTCACACTGAAAAAAATGATGTCTGCAAAACTGTTGCAAACAATTTATTTGTGTTGAATTTAAACAAACAAATTAAATTGAATAAAATTCTACTTAATTTGTTTGTTTAAATTCAGCCCAAACTAATTGTTTACAGCCACTTAACGTAAAAAAATTGAGTAAATCCAAGGAATCATCTCTGAATGATTTTTTTCAATGTAGGGTCAAGAATAATAACACAAAAAGAAGACTTCCATAGTAGGGAACACTATTATGATGTTTAAGTTTGACAACCGTATACGTTAGGAACATGAATACTAACAATAAAGTAGACTACCGTAGTAGGAAGCAATACTATGACAATTAAGTTTGTCATTCATATAGTTAAAGGACAAGTACACTGAAAAAAAATCATTCAGAGATGATTCCTTGGATTTACTCAATTTTTTACGTTAAGTGGCTGTAAACAATTTGTTTGGGCTGAATTTAAACAAACAAATTAAGTAGAATTTTATTCAATTTAATTTGTTTTTTTAAATTCAACACAAATAAATTGTTTGCAACAGTTTTGCAGAGATCATTTTTTTCAGTGTATAATAACAAAAAAAAGAAGACTTCCATAGTAGGAAGCAATACTATGACAATTAGGTTTGACGATCATATAGGTAAGGAACAAGAATAATAACAAAAAAAAAAGTCATCCTTGTAGGAAACATTACTATGACATTTAAGTTTGATAATTATATAGGTAAAGAACCAAGAGTAATAACAAAAAAGTTGACTTCCATAGTAGGAAATAATACTGTGATATTTACGTTTAACAATCATATAGGTTAGGGTCAAGAATAATAACATAAAAAGAAGACTTCCTAGTAGGAAACAATAATATGACATTTAAGTTTGACATTCATATAGGTTACGAACATGAATACTAACAATAAAGTAGACTACCGTAGTAGGAAGCAATACTATGACAATTAAGTTTGACAATCATATGGGTTAGGGACACAAATAATATCATGGAAGTAGACTTCCATAGTAGGAAACAATACTATGAAATATAAGTTTGACAATCATATAGGTTAGGGACACGAATAATAACAAAAAAGTAGACTACCGTAGTAGGAAACAATACTGTGATATTTAAGTTTGTCATTCATATAGGTAAAGGACAAGTTTAATATCAAAAAAGTAGACTTCCATAGTAGGAAGCAATTCTATGACATTTAAGTTTGACAATCATATAGGTTAGGAACAAGAATATTAACATAGAAGAAGACTTCCATAGGAAGCAATACTATGCTATTTAAGTTTGACAATCATATAGGTCAGGGACACAGATAAAAACAAGAAAAAGACTTCGTAATGGGGAACAATATTATGAAATTTAAGTTTAGCAGTCATAAAGATTTAAAGAGTTGAGAGTTAAAGAGTTGAGTTTTACCATTTTTGAATCCATCCAACCAATATCTGGGTATGTTGGGAGCACTTTTAGCTTAGCTTAGCATAAATCATTGAATCAGATTAGACCATCAGCATCTTGCTAAAAAAAATCATAAGCGAGTTTTGATAATATTCCTATTTAATGCTTGACTCTTCTGCGGTTTCATCTTATACTAAGATCAAAAGAAAATGAAAAGTTGCTATTATCTAGGTCAGTATGGCTAGGAACTATAAGAAGCACAATTATATTACCACTGTTTACTGTTTAATTCTTAGCTTGGGACTATTTTCAGGTCCTTCGTAATATCATTACAACTTTTATTTGTCCGTCAGTCTTAATACACAATGTAATTGCAGAAGCGTCACGCTTTAAACAGGAAAATGATCAAATCTCTTTATACATTTTTTTTTTAAGTGAGATGCTAATGGTCTAATCCGATTCAATGATCTATGCTAAGCTAAGCTAAAAGTGTTCCTGCCAGTCCTGGAGATTGGCTGAATGTATTCAAAAATGGTAAAACTCAGCTGTTTAACTATAGGGGAGTTGTAAAATGAGACTATTTCCACAAAAAAAGAAAGTGGAGTGTTCCTTTAAAAGCCATGGCCTTTAATTCATTTATCCTTGTATCCAGATAGAAAATGAGAAGCTACTTAACTTGTCATCTGTGTCTTTTTACTGTTTAATTTCTTGTAATCATTGTTTCAATATAAAGGCTGATTTAGGAGATGAATGCGTATACCCTCTGTGTTTTTTCCATGCCCACGTGCGCATTTTGGGCCTCATGCTATTGTCGTCATATGTATACCTTTGTTCTTTGGTACAATATGCCTCCTATTGTCACGGATGTAGGTTTGTTCTTTCCCCGGCTTGTCCATTACAAGGTTTTATTCACAAGCTGATTTTATATAGTGTTAAGTATGGCCTTGGGGCCAGAAATGATTGGGACCAGTCAGAAAGTATTCGAGTAAGAATGTTGATCAGTCAGCCTGGAGATTAGAGACCTTGGTGTTTTCTTTAAGACGGCTGATTGAAGTGGATGAGGAAAATTGAATTTCAGATTTGATTGAAGGCTGTTTGATTATGATTATTTCTTTGTGTGTCCTTTTTAGGTCCGCGAGGAAACGAGGAAAGGGATTTTTTGCAGCTGCTCTTCGTCGACTGTCGGTGAGTCCAAGTGCACAAAATCATTAAAATAAGTTTGTCGTGTGTAATTTGCGAGTATGGCATCTGTAATCTACCTTGTGGGCAAATTTTCCTGAGCGTCTGTAGTGCGTTTAGCTAGGAGAGGGAAATATCAGTGCTACTGTAGAGACGTTAGATGTGACAGTATATCTAAAGGAGCTCACTACAATATTGATCTCTCACACTAGAGTTGTTTGCTGTGTGCTATTCCTGGCCTCTGTCACTCACTGAGATTTATGGGTAAAAAAAAATGTGATGCCACTAAATGACAAAATGTCACTTTGTTGCAAGCAAGTACAGAAAACAGTGCATTTATGCATTGATAAACTACAGCACTGCACTAAGAGAAAAATGGATAATGTGCTAGCAGAAAATTACTAATACTTTGCCCATTTTACAGAGATTTCCTTCAACACTAAAACACAACACAACAAACGTGTGCAAGTAAAAAGGGCTTAGTCCCTTATTTATCATAAGTTGCCACAGCGGAACGAACCACCAACTATTCTGGCACATGTTTTACGCAGCAGATGGCCTTTCAGTCACAACCCAGTACTAGGAAACACCCAAACACTCTCACATTCACTTATACTCTACAACCAATTTTGTTTACCCAATTCACCTATAGTGCATGTTTTTGGACTGTGGGGGAAACCGGAGCACCCGGAAGAAACCCACGCGAACCCAGGGAGAACATGCAAACTCCACACAGCCCTTAAGAGAAAAAATAATATATATACTGTATATATATATACAGTTGAAGTCAGAATTATTATCCCCCCTGTTTATTTTTTCCTTAATTTCTGTTTAACGGAGAGAAGATTTTTTCAACACTTTTCTAAACATAATAGTTTTAATAACTCATTTCTAATAACTGATTTATTTTATCTTTGCCATGATGACAGTAAATAATATTTGACTAGATATTTTTCAAGACACTTCTATACAGCTTAAAGTGACATTTAAAGGTTTAACTAGGTTAATTAGGTTAATTTGGCAGGTTAGGGTAATTAGGCAAGTTATTGTATAACGATGGTTTGTTCGGTTGACTATCAGGAAAAAATATAGCTTAAAGGGGCTAATAATTTTGTCCTTAAAATCGCTTTTAACAAATTAAAAACAGCTTTTTTTCTAGTCGAAATAAAACAAATAAAACTTTCTCCAGAAGATAAAATATTATCAGACATACTGTGAAAGTTTCCTTGCTCTGTTCAACATAATTTGTGAAATATTTAAAAAAGAAAAAAAATTCAAAGGGGGGCTAATAATTCTAACTTCAACTGTATATATATATATGTATATATATGGCCCTGAACCACAAAAGCTGTCTTATTTTGCATTGGTATGGTTTTGGGAATAGCCAAAAATACAGTGCTTAGGTCAAAATTGTCTTTTTTTTTATAAAAAATCCTTTTTATATTATGAATATTAAGTAAAGCTCATGGTCATGAAAGACATTTCATAAACATCCCCTTATAAATTGATCAAAACTACATTTTTTCAGTATTTATTTATTTATTTATTTATTTATTTTTTAACTTTCCGATTTTAAATAGTTGTATCTCGGCCAATTATCGCCCTATCCTAACAAACCACACATCAATTAAGAACCTTATTTATTCAGTTCAGATGAATTCAGTTCTTATTTATTCAGATTATGCATTCATCTCAATTTGCATAAAATGGACTCTTATGGTTTTGTGGTTCAGTGTTACATATGTATAAAATAAAAATGTAATTAAATAAAAAAATAAAAAATCTGATCACTATTTTTTATTGATATTTATATAATATATACTGTATTATATATATATATATATATATATATATATATATATATATATATATATATATATATATATATATACTGTATATATACTGTGTATATATATATATATATATATATATATATATATATATATATATATATATATATATATATATATATATATATATATATATATATATATATATATACAGTTAAGCCCAAAATTATTCGTACCCCAGGGGTATTAATAATTTCTGACTTTACTGTTTATTTTGGCAAATAATTAGACAGTAGACTGCATATGTATGTAATAACATTAAAGTTAAAAGACTTTTCATTCATTCATTTTCCTTCGGCTTAGTCCCTTTATTCATAAGGGATCATCACAGCGGAATGAACCGCCAACTATTTCAGCATATGTTTTACACAGCGGATGCCCTTCCAGCTGCAACCCAGTACTGGGAAACACACATACACACTCATTCACACACATACACTATGGCCAATTTAGTTTACTCAATTATACCGCAGGTCTTTGGACTGTGGGGGTAACCGGAGCACCCGGAGGTAACCCACACCAACACGAGGAGAACATGCAAACTCCACACAGATATGCCCACTGGCCCAGCCGGGACTCGAACAAGTGATCTTCTTGCTGTGAGGCGTTTGTCCTAGCCACTGAGCCACCGTTTAGCCCTACAAACATTTCAGTGAGGTCTAAAACACAGCACAACGCAATGCGTAATTAAGATCATAAATAAAATGCTATTATAAAAATCATTTATTCATTCATTTTCTTTTCGGCTTAGTCCCTTTATTAATCTGGGGTCGCCACGGCGGAATGAACCGCCAACTTATCCAGCATATGTTTTACGCAGAGAATGCCCTTCCAGCTGCAACCCATCACTGGGAAACACCCATACACTTCCATTCACAGACATACACTACGGACAATTTACCTATACCACATGTCCTTGAATTTATGGGAGAAACCCGAGCACCAGGAGGAAACCCACGCGAACACGAGGAAAACAGGCAAACTCCACACAGAAATGCCAACTGACCCAGCCGAGGCTACAACCAGCGACTTTCTTGCAGTGAGGCGAGCACGCTACACACTGCGTCACCTTGCTGACCATAATAAAAATCAGTACATAGTTATTTTTATTATTACTATTAGTAGTAGTTGGTGTAGTAGTAGTACTATAATAACAAATGTCCTTTTTATTGTAACAAAGTACATTAGGCCATGTTTTTAGAAGATCTTCGCAACAGTCTTTGTATAAAATGCCAAATATTTTACATGTTAGACCAAACAAATGTAATAGCATGTCATTATTATTCAAATTCAATTTTAAAACAATTCATTAGCGTGTGAACTTAACTACCAGCTTGTTTCTTGGCGTCAGGGTTTTAGGATGTATTTATCTTGTTTCCCTCAAGGTGAGAAATTGATACAAGTTATCTGCTGTTTTAATGATGCTCAAAAAACAACAAAGAAAACTTCTCTCTGCTTTCATACTCGCCTTAAAGACATGTGATACTGAAAGGAGTGCTGCTTTTTAATACTTTATATTGAAGTCCCACTGTTTTAAACGCAAGCGAGTAATTACCATATAAATATCAGCCTCTCTTTTACGAGGAATTTAAAGACACTTTCGGTGTAAAAAACAGATGTTGAGGCAATCTCGCATAATTGGATATCGACATTATGCGGTTTTGCTAATCAACACCAATGAACTGCCATTCTGTTATTATTATTATTATTTTTTTTTTGTAATTTATTAATCCACTCAAGTGCAGTTTTATGGCTGTGAAGTGGTAGACTTGTAAACCAACAGGCCCGCGCTCTCAAAGGGGAGCCAGATGGAGAGCGAAAGTGTTTTGGCAACATGTTTTCCAGCAAAAAAACCACACACACACACACAAACTAACACTCTCTTCATTTTTTGCGAGCCGACGTTTGGTTCATGGGTCTTAGCTAGACATGCAGTTGAAGTCTGAATTATTAGCCATCCTGAATTGTTAGCCCCCCTGTACATTTCTGTTCAACGGAAAGATTTATATAACTATAATTACTGATTTCTAAAAACTGATTTCTTTGATCTTTGCCATGATGACAGGCAGGGCCGTTAAAAAATATTGGCCGCTAAATTACAGAAATTTACTGTAAAATAATAGAGGTTGAATTACAGAAATTTACTGTAAAATAACAGAGGTTGAATTACAGAAATTTACTGTAAAGTAACAGAGGTTGAATTACAGAAATTTACTGTAAAATAACAGAGGTTGAATTACAGAAATTTACTGTAAAATAACAGAGGTTGAATTACAGAAATTTACTGTAAAATAACAGAGGATGAATTACAGAAATTTACTGTAAAATAACTGAGGTTGAATTACAGAAATTTACTGTAAAATAACAGAGGTTGAATTACAGAAATTTACTGTAAACTAACAGAGGTTGAATTACAGAAATTTACTGTAAAATAACAGAGGTTAAATTACAGAAATTTACTGTAAAATAACAGAGGTTGAATTACAGAAATTTACTGTAAACTAACAGAGGTTGAATTACAGAAATTTACTGTAAAATAACAGAGGTTGAATTACAGAAATTTACTGTAAACTAACAGCGGTTGAATTACAGAAATTTACTGTAAAATAACAGAGGTTGAATTACAGAAATTTTCTGTAAAATAACAGAGGTTGAATTACAGAAATTTACTGTAAAATAACAGAGGATGAATTACAGAAATTTACTGTAAAATAACAGAGGATGAATTACAGAAATTTACTGTAAAAGAACAGAGGTTGAATTACAGAAATTTACTGTAAAATAACAGAGGTTGAATTACAGAAATTTACTGTAAAATAACAGAGGTTGAATTACAGAAATTTACTGTAAAATAACAGAGGTTGAATTACAGAAATTTACTGTAAAATAACAGAGGTTGAATTACAGAAATTTACTGTAAACTAACAGAGGTTGAATTACAGAAATTTACTGTAAAATAACAGCGGTTGAATTACAGAAATTTACTGTAAAATAACGGAGGTTGAATTACAGAAATTTACTGTAAAATAACAGCGGTTGAATTACAGAAATTTACTGTAAAATAACAGCGGTTGAATTACAGAAATTTACTGTAAAATAACAGCGGTTGAATTACAGAAATTTACTGTAAAATAACGGAGGTTGAATTACAGAAATTTACTGTAAAATAACAGAGGTTGAATTACAGAAATTTACTGTAAAATAACAGAGGTTGAATTACAGAAATTTACCAAAAGATTTTATTTAAGGAAATTTCTGTAAAAATAATGTCCGTTATTTTTTACAGAACATTTCTGTAATTTATTGGGCATTATTTTACAGTAAATGTTTGTAATTAAAGACCGTTATTTTACAGTAAATTTCTGTAATTTAACAGCTGTAATTTTTTTTTTTTGGCACCTCAGCTGCTGGAAATAAACCGTAAAATTACGGATTTTTTTTAAAGTGTAGGTTAATTAGGCAAGTTAGGATAATCAGGCAAGTCTATGTACAGTATAACAATGGTTTGTTCTTCAATGATGTTGAATCTAAAATGGCTTTAAAAAAACTGCTTTTATTCTAGCCGAAATAAAGCAAATAAGACTTTCTCTAGAAGAAAAAATATCATAGGAAATACTGTGAAAAATTCCTTGCTCTGTTAAACATCATTTGGGAAATATTTGAAAAAGAAAAATCACAGGAGGGCTGAAAAACTGTATGGCTGCTCTTCAAGTCCATCTGTATCTCACCCATGCAGCCTAGCCTTGAACTTGGAGACACTGGATGGAGGTCAAAAGGTCAAAGGTCATGGTGCCTGTGTCTGAGGTTGATCTTGTCGTCTGGATTATGGAGCGCTGGGTTGTTTGCGCTGGAGTGTGGAGGAAGCACTGCTAGAGCCTCTGGCGATGGAGTTTGGCTCATGTGTAAGCCGTGTGTTGCCGGGTTAGAGTTCCTGACCTTTTGACCTACATCAGTGAAGGACGCATGATACAGCATGAGCAGTCCTAATACTCTCCTCAATGAGTGGACAATAGACACGGCTATTGATCCACTGTCTCACTGGTTAAGAGAAGCTGGTCAGCTTGCTGTCAGCAGCTGCTAGAGATGTGCAGTTCAATATTCAAGACATGAAGATAATTAGTATCGGTTGGTAAAGGAGCCATATTCAGCAGTGCTGTGTTCTTTGGTCATTACATTTTCTGTTTCTTCACCATCAGAATAATAGTTTCCGGAATAACAGGTTGCGGAAGATAATAGTTGGTCCTCGCCAATATCCTAGTGGTTGGTGCATATAGCACTGAGATACTCGCTGTGACCCGAGTTCGAGTCCCAGCTCAAGGTCCTTTGCAGATCCTTCCCCAGCCTCTCACTACTTTTCTGTTTCTACTATACTGTCCTATGAAATAAAGGTTAAAAATTAAACCCCTAAAAATAATTATAAAAAAGCTAATTTGACTACACTTGAAGCTTGTTTAACAGTTTTGAAAACAAAAAAGAGTGTACTTACAGTTATTAACCAGACCCCCTTTTTTTTTTTTGTTTGCAATTCCGCGATCGCTGAATCCAACGCCAAGTCAAAAAAAGTCGCACATTTTTGTAATCCTGCAAAATTCTTGATTAAACGCAAAATAATCGCAAAAAAAATTTCATAAAGCATCAAATTTCAAACCATATAATCAAATTATATTTATTTCAGTTTGCAATGAATTGTTTTACATGACTGCATACTAGTGCTGGGCCGTTATCGGCGTTAACGTGCTGCGTTAACGTGAGACTCTTATCGCGCGATAAAAAAAATATCGCCGTTAATCTATTCTCAAAGTTGGGTGAAAGCTGGGTCTATTCTACGCAAGCTATGATGACTTTCACCTTGATAGTTTAGCGCGGATGTATACCTGACCGGTGAGCCGTCTGGAAAAGAAGTGCCCTTCTGAATCAAATCAGCAGGATGCCTGACTCTAACTGCAGTTGAGCAGTTTCACTTTAACTCACGAACATTTAATTCATGCCTTCGTGACAAACTGGGGTATTAGACGCAAATAAATGAGTAAGGACAGGTGAGAGTGTTATGGAATTTAATAACGCACGCCAAATGAGAAGAAAAAAAACTTGCGCATTTCGCGATGTGTGTGTGTGTGTGTGCGTCTGTGTGTGTGTGCGGTCCTTTACTGACTTTACTGACAGAAAATATGCTCCACGTCTCAATTCCATTTCTGTTTAGTTCAGTTATGACTTTAGTCGCATTAAGTAATCAAAAATCGCTGTTTACATGGTAGACTCTTAATCAGAGTATTGTTTTAATCATATTAAAATCGTATTAAAGTATTGTTGCCCATGTAAACATACTCAATGTTTGACACCGTCAGGGCTCCGTGAACTTGCCTTTGTGAAGCAGCATTTTCTGTATGTACGTACATCAAAAGCAAGTATGAAATCACTGTTTGGAGCTTATGTAGGCCTACAGTTCAACATTCATGTTTAACTGAATAAACAG
The DNA here is from genome assembly GCA_903798195.1 of Danio kyathit. Taxonomy (NCBI): domain Eukaryota; kingdom Metazoa; phylum Chordata; class Actinopteri; order Cypriniformes; family Danionidae; genus Danio; species Danio kyathit. The sequence continues at coordinate 80,909,646 of LR812525.1, read as the reverse complement.
TTAGTAAACACAAGTACATCTTATTGAACATCATTTATTTTCATCACCAATTATCATAGTAGAACAGTTTCTCAAGCAGTTTGTGATGCATTTTGGAAACAGGAGATGAGCCCCTTTGTCTAATGCGTCACCTGGCTTGAGAAACCCGTTCTCAAAGACTTATTATTTGGGTAGCACACATATTCTGAATGCCTTCGGCAGAATTCAAATGAGCCATTTTAATCTAGATTAATCTAGATTAATTTTGAAATTAATCTAGATTAATCTAGATTAAAAAAATTAATCTATGCCCACCTATACTGCATACGCAGCGCATGTGATGCATTTGAGTGTCTCTCGAAAAATGACATCTCACCTGCTCCCTCACAATCATTACATTACATGGAATGTGGGGCGGTGGAGTTTTTAGCTTGTGCAGTAAGCAGACGCAGATGAAGCGCAAGTGATTTACTTGTGAAGTCATAGCAAAGATGAGATTTAGACATCTTGTGGCGCGAATTGGGCGTTTTGTGCGTTTGACACGCTTCAGACTGCAAAAGAAAGTTGGAGCAAACGGAGCAATGGAACAGACAGGTGGAGATGAGATTGGTTTAGGGGTGACGGCCGCTGGACGTGACCGAATTGAAGGACATTATTTGTGCTTTACATGTATGGCTGGTATTATGATGTGCGTGAAATCGATAAATGTTTTCGTTTAACTCTTTTCCTGCAGTTAACGTGTGTGACGATGTCAGATGATCCTGGAGTGAAATCTGAGAAAAAAGTAAGATAGTGGATAAAAATAAGAGTAAAACAACCTTCCTTTGGCTTAATTCCTATCATTTCAGATCTTGTCTTGACAAGAGACCAAAATAAAGAAGCTTTATTTTTTATGATTTGTGTCATTGTCATTGTTTCAGATTGCACACCTAACATAGAAGGCTACCTAATATGGTAAATACATATATATTTTTACATTTATATATATACATTTATATATATATATATTTTTTTTTTTTCGCAAAATTGTGCACAAATTTCTGGCAATTATCAGTAATTTTTATCGCAAAAAAATCACAACAAAAATCATGAAAAACTAGGGGGTCTGATTAATAAAGCTCATGTTTTAATAATGTTTTTTTTTTTTACTTATAACCTAAAAAAAATCCTCCTCTTTTTGGTTTTGTGGAAACCATGTTACTTTTTTTTGGTTTTCTTTGGTTAATAGAAAATTTAGATGAACAGCAAATGATTTCAGTCATTTTGGATCAGTTTAATGGATCAATTGAACTTCTTTTCATTTTGTTTGTTTGTCTATTTAATTGTTTATTTGTTTATTTGTTTACATATGTTTATATACAAAGTTAATTTGATCTTCTAACACTAGCAAATCTGTGTTTTATATTTTCAATTATTTTATTTTATTTATTTTATTTTGATAAATTTTACTTTATTTTAATCAATTATTTTATTCAATTATCATTATTTGTTTTTTATTTAAATAAATAAATACCTTGAACTTCTAACAATATTGCTATCTATTTTATATTTTATATTTGATTCTATATTCTATATTTTATATTCTACACAGCATTGATTTACAAATTTATATATTCAGACCAACATCATTGAATTACAAAAAGTTGCTGTCATTTTGGATCAGTTTAATGTTTTTGACCTCATTTTATTTATTTATTCATTAATTAATTTATTAATTTATTTATTTATGTTTGTTTGAACTTGTTTTTATAAAATTAATTTGATCCTCTAACACTAGCAAATCTGTGTTTTTATTTTCAAGTCTAATTAAATGAATGAATAAATCACCTGACCTTCTAACAATAATACTATCTATTCTATATTTTATAAACTTACCAATTTATTGTTTGATTTACAAATTGATATTCAGACAAACAGCATTAAATTACAAAAGAAAGTTGCTGTCATTTTAAACCAGTTTAATGTTTTTAACCTCATTTTATTTATTTATTTATTTATTTATTTATTTATTTATGTTTGTTTGAACTTGTTTATATAAAATAAATTTGATCTTCTAACAGTAGCAAATTTATTTTTATTTTCTACTTTAATTACTATCTATTCTATATTTTATATACTCAGGCAAACAGCATTGATTTACATATTTATTGTTTATTCAGACAAACAGCATTACATTACAAAACAAAGTTGCTGTCATTTTGGATCTGTTTAATGTTTTTAACATTAATGTTTTTAACTCATTTTTTCATTTATTTGTTTGTTTGTTTGTTTGTTTGTTTATTCGTTGGTTTATTTGCATATGTTTATGTAAAATAAATTTGGTCTGACCATCTGATCTTCTAAAAATAATACTATTTATTATATATATTGTATACTTTTTAATTTATGTACTACATTTGATTAACTTGGAATTGTCATATTATATAATCATTTATTATATTATTTTTTTGCTTACATTGGTTTCTTCTATTGTCAAATAAGGATTAAATGTAAATGTTATTTTAATATTTTTGAACTGAATTATATTTTTGATAGGAACATGCACAAAATCAGATTGCACAAAAAAAAGTAAATATGTTTTATATCAGGCTTTAGAAATATTGCTATCTTCCACCTGCATTCCCTGGACAGGTAAATACACTCTTAAATAAATGTCAAATGAAAAAAAAAAGAAAATAAGATACATATTACCATCTAAAACATACAGACTCACGCACATATACTACACACAAACAATCAAACACAACATTTCATTAAAGTGTAGAATATTTTTACAGAAAAAAAGTGTCATGGTTTCTACAAAAACATTAAGCATTGACAAGAAATGCTTCAAATCTTTATCCATCCTCAAACATGAAGAAATTACATTGATTTTCTTCCCCCCTCAGCATCTAAGAGACCAGCGCTGCACTTGAGGAATCTTTACACCAGCTTACACCAGTCTTCGCTTCAGTTACAATTATTCTAAAACTATGTGTAAAACACTGCAATAATAAAACATTATAGCTTGTATAACAGACGCAGGAAGCCCCCGTTCCCCTTAAGATAGCACCGTGGGATAAACGGCACCACAAGGAGTTGAAATGTAAGGACCACTCATGCCTGTGGCCGATCCAGGTGTGAGACCACCGCCTTTTTCCAACTCAAAAACCAGCCAAACTCTGCCTACACTAAAAAAAAAAATGACTTTTGCTGCTTGTTTAAACTACTTTGTCACCTTAGAATTATAAGGTTCTTTATGACATTTTTGTCAAAATTGAGTAATTGACGTATTCTTATTAAATGACAACTTATTTAAATTACGGGATGTTTGTTAATAAGTTATTTACATTTTAAAAAAAAAAAAAACAAATGTTATACACATACTGTTTGCTATATGGAATGCAAAAACTTTGAAGCTCAATATCTCAAAATCATTCAGAAAGCAGACAGAACCCTATAATTCCAAGGTGACGACTTATTAAAAATTAGGGTGTTTGTTTTTTGAGGGGACCAACGTAATTGTTTTATGTTCAATCCACTTAAATTTGTAAAAACTATTAAGTTAACTTAATCGATTTGGTTTTTGCAGTGTTGGGCCCTTCCTTTAAAAGAGTAATTAGTTATAGTTACTAGTTACTTCTCACAAATAGTAACTGAGTTACATAATTATTAAAGGTGCTGTACTGTATGTAAGTTTTTTTACTCTTCTAAAGCATAAAAATACCATAATATGTGTGCAGATATTTAAGAAACATCCCAAGTGAACATACTTGTTTAACTGAAAAACAATGCTGAAGTCAGATATTCTGCTTTGAAAATGTTTTTTCCGTGCCGGAACGCTGTCTTTATTTAGGTAATTTTCACATGCACAATGCCAGTTTAGCCAATTATAATTCAGCACCCCGGGTTGCCTTGTTGGAAAACAGCGTATTTCATTCATTCATTCAGAAAGGCTCTGAAAGCGTGCGTCCGTGACCGAAAAGGACAGTATGGGAGACAAGATTCAGTTCCACATGAGGTTATTAATTAGCAAATTACATAAATATTACGAACGTAAACATTAGGTGAGCAGGTTACATTGTAACCGCGTGTCCTAACAACATGCTGTGACGAGAGAGGCAGTGATCAGCTATTTGGCTGTTTGTACCAGACGAAACATGACAGAAATTTGAATACAGCCTTTCAGAAGCACAGAATATGCACTCACTCATGAAACGGTAAGGTTTAGAATCTGTTTAATACATGTTAACCCTCCTTAACATCATTAAATGTAAAATGGCATTCAAACTCATATTGTTAGCATTTAGCTCTGAATAAAGCACACGAGATTTACCTGAGCTGATCACTGTCATAGGTTTCACAAGTTCAGCTGTGAGAAATAGAAGCCGTTTCTAATAATTCAATTCGAGGTGTTGGTTAGGACAAAAACTCCCTTTAATATGGAAAATATTCCCTCTGTCGCGTGTCGTTGCTTTTATTTAGAACACAGTTTAAATCACTCGCTCCTTGTATTCAAACTGGCAACCCACGCTCACGTTTGTTTTGATCCAGGAGTGCAACTCCTAGTTTAACCACTGGGTGTCAAACTTACATACTGCACCTTTAAAGTAACTAATTACCAGGGAAAGGAACTATTGCATTACTTTAAAAAAAATCTAATTTGTCAAATCACTATAAAATAAATATAAAACATTGTATGAGGCAAGGCAAGTTTATTTAAATAGCGCATTTCATACACAATGATAATCCAAATTAAAGAAAGAAGTATACGAAAATAAAAACAACAAAGAATAAAAATGGTTAAACCTGATTAAAAACAGATTAAAATATGTAAAACAGGTTTTCAAAAAGAAAAGAAAGACATAATAGTGTGAACTGTTGCTCATTCATTATAGGCACAGCTAAACAGATGTGTTTTTCAATCTTGAAAAATTTGAATGTTGGAGCACATCTGATCATTTCTGGAAGCTGATTCCAGCAGGGTGTAGTAGCTGAAGGCGGATTCACTCTGCTTTTACTGAACTCTTGGAATTTCTAATTTACTTGATCCTAAAGATCTGAGTGATCTGTTAGGTTTGTATTCAGTGAGCATATCTGTAATGTATTGAGGTGCTAGGCCATTTAGTGATTTATAGACAAGTACTACTTTAAAATTTATTCTGAATGTAACTGGGAGCCAGAGTAAAGACCTGACGACAGGTCTGATGGGCTCTGATTTTCTAGTTCTGGTCAGAATCCTGGCCGCAGCGTTCTGGATGAGCTGCAACTGTCTGACTGTCTTTTTGGGAAGGCCAGTGAGGAGGCCGTTACAGAAATCCACTGCGCCACCGCGTCGGTGATGGGACAACTTTAAGAAATTAATTTACTAGTTTTTTACAAATTTAAGTGGATTGAACATAAATCAATTAAGTTGTCCTCAAAAAACTCAAGGATTCTGTTGTTTCTGCTCATTTTAAATTAGTAGTTTGAACGAACAGCAAACATATATACTTTTTTGAGTGCAATAGGAACATCTGGATGTGAAATACACAGGCACAGCATGCCTTTTGCTCTCTCTCTCTTTTCTTTCTGTTCTCCTTCTTCCTCACTCCTTGTGTCGAAAATCTGCTGGAGTGGTCTGAGGTATAGAACAACATGTGGAGCGGCCGTTTTGCCTTTTTTTTTTCTTCTTGTTTTGTTTTTTCCCTCCTTCTCGTTCCAGGGGAGATCCAGGCCAGTGATAATCCCTCTCTCTCCTCATTAAAGGGAGCTGAATAAACACAGGCCTCTTCCAGTTGTTCCTGCAAATTTCCTCAGCAGCCGTCAGGAGACCTTGGAGCGGGCCGGCCCTTCAAAGGCCTGCGGGGCTGGAGGTGGCCCGGGGAGTGCTGGGTCAGGAACATTAGCCGCCACTGAGGGAGCCCGGCCCGGCCCGGCACTCACTTAGCCTGCGGTCAGAAAGAGAGAGAGAGGGAAAGACAAAGACAGAGCGCACCGAGATAAAGCTACAGATATTCTGTGAAAAGTTGTGTTTGGCGCTTCTTCCACTATCTGGCTGCACGATATTGGAAAAAATTTGATATTGCTAGATTTAGTTTTTCTGCCATATCCAGTTGAATTATTAGCCTCCCTGTATATATTCCCCCAATTTCTGTTTAACAGAGAGAAGATTTTTTCGACACAGTTCTAAACACAATAGTTTTAATAACTCATTTCTAATAACTGATTTCTTTTATCTTTGCCATGATGACAGCACATCATATTTGACTAGATATTTTTCAAGACACTTCTATACAGCTTTAAGTGACATTTAAAGGCTTAATTAGGTTAATTAGACAAGTTAGGGTAATTAGGCAAGTCATCGTATGCTGTGTAATATAGGATGCTGTGTAATAATATACTGTAGTTATGCATATGATTAGTCAGTACTAAAGCCAAAACTGGAACTAATCTAACAAAAACAATGCACGATCACCGACCAGAAATTAATACACAAAAAAATTTGACTTTGAACCAACTTAAAAAAAGGTACTGTAATTTGTTACAGCTATTTTTGTTTTTCCTTTTCAATATATATTTAACGTTGGTTAAAACTATGGGCTCTATTTTAACGGTCTAGGCGCAAAGGCTAAAGCGCATGGTGCAAAAGCATTAGGGCATGTCCTAATTCACTTTTGCTATTTTAAGGACGGAAAAATACGGTTTGCGCCCTGGCGCAAGGTCTAACAGGGTTGAGCCTATTCTCTTAATGAGTTATGGGTGTGTTTTGAGCATAACCTGCATTAAACCAGTCGGAGTCTCATCTCCCATTCCCTTTAAGCGTCAGTTGCGTAATCCGTGGCGCATTTGCTATTTACATGGCAGACTTTGTTAGGGGAAAATCTGAATGCTTCACTAGCGAGAAAACAGTTAAACAGACCATCTGCAGTGCGAGGATAAAGAATGAGTCTCCTCCATTCAACCTCTTTACTTTCTCTTTCTCTTTACTTTTACTCTTTACTTTACTAAGGAAACGGTGTTTAACACACTCCACTGAAGACATCCATTAGCCTACATTTAATTTCGCTTGTTAAGTGCAAATATTTGTTTCAAAACTATTTCTAAAATCAGTTCTAATTTCCAGCAAATGAATAAATTAACAATAATAATGAAGTGTGGTCAAAAAACTGAGTTATATCCAAACACACATCCTATTCTAATGCCCCATGTAGTGATGCTGACATCTCTAGGGGTGGGGGGGTGGGGGGGGGGGGTGCTGATCGCTGGTTTGAGCCTCGGCTGGGTCAGTTGGCATTTCTGTGTGGAGTTTGCATGTTCTCCCTGTGTTCGCGTGGGTTTCCTCCGGGTGCTCCGGTTTCCCCCACAAGTGCAAAGAAATGTGGTACAGGTGAATTGGGTAAGCTAAATTATCCATAGTGTATGTGTGTGAATGAGTGTGTATGGATGTTTTCCAGTGATGGGTTGCAGCTGGAAGAGCATCCGCTGCGTAAAACATATGCTGGATAATTGGTGGTTCATTCCGCTGTGGCGACCCCGAATTAATAAAGGGACTAAGCCGAAAAGAAAATGAATGAATGAATGAAATGCAAATTGTCCAAATTGCTCCAACAGGCTCTCTGCTGACCCACAGCTCTCCGTGCCACCCATGCGTGTCAACGCTACCAAACCGACCAATCACAGAGCTTGAGCTATGCCTCGTCGCACCGTATAGTTATATTTTTGAGAGGTTCGCGGGTATGCGACTGCATATAAGGCTGAACCGGAACTAATGCGTGCATTTGACACAGAATTAACAACAACAATTAGCCTTAACAGAATGGGGTCACATGACCACACACGGTAGAGAAAATTATTAAAAAAATCAACTTTGGAAAATTTGATCGATTACTCTACTTTGGACTGTGTGTGGAAACCGGAGCACCCGGAGGAAACCCACACCAACATGGAGAGAACATGTGTAACGTGAAGTGACGCTGACAAGAGAGTTGAGGATCCAAACTCAGGGTTTATTATACAGAGATGGTCAGGTAAGCAATGGTCAACACAGGAGCAAACAGATGTACATGGGCAATCCAGAGTCGTGGTCAGTAAACAGGCAGATAGTCAAAAGGCAGGCAGCGTACAGAACAAAACAAGGAGAGGGTCAAAAACACGGCAAGACAAGGCAAGGAAAAACGCGTTGTAATGTTCACTATACAGTTTAACAAGACTCAGCACTGAAGTGTGTGTGTGCTGTATAAATAGTCGTTGTAATCAGTTCATGAGTAGCTTCAGCTGTGTCTGTCTGCAGTCATAGGGATCTAGGCTAGGTGTGTGAGTGGTGCATGACTGGATCTTGTAGTGCATTTAATTGTGGATTTGTAGTTCTATGCAATGCTGTGTGTTTACTAGCGATCTGTAAGGATTAGATCGCTGCTGATTGTGACAACATGCAAATTCCACAAAGAAATGTCAACTGACCCAGCCGGGACTCAAACCAACGACCTTCTTGCTGTGAGGCGACGGTGCTAACCATTGCGCCACTGTGTTGCCCCTTCAATTATACAGATTATAATTTGAAAATGAAAATCTAAATTGGTTGTTACCACTAAAATAAAACCCTACATACAAACAATGGATTGCAATAATGCATTTTAAGCTTTTTTGGGAGGTGTTTTTCTTTTCTTCTTCCCCTTCACTTCTCTTGGGACACAATTTAAACAAACAAAACAAGGAGAGGGTCAAAAACACGGCAATACAAGGCAAGTAAAAATGCGTTGTAATGTTCACTATACAGTTTAACAAGACTCAGCACTGAAGTGTGTGTATGTGCTGTATAAATAGTCCTAGTAATCAGTTCATGAGTAGCTTCAGCTGTGTCTGTCTGCAGTCATAGGGATCTAGGCCAGGTGTGTGAGTGGTGCATGACTGGATCTTGTAGTGCATTTAATTGTGGATTTGTAGTTCTATGCAATGCTGTGTGTTTACTAGCGATCTGTAAGGATTAGATCACTGGTGATTGTGACAACATGCAAATTCCACAAAGAAATGTCAACTGACCCAGCCGGGACTCAAACCAGCGACCTTCTTGCTGTGAGGCGACGGTGCTAACCATTGCGCCACTGCGTTGCCCCTTCAATTATGCAGATTATAATTTAAAAATGAAAATCTAAATCGGTTGTTGCCACTAAAATAAAACCCCTACATACAAACAATGGACTGCAATAATACATTTTAAGCTTTTTTGGGAGGTGTTTTTCTTTTCTTCTTCCTCTCAACACCTCTTGGGACACAATTTGATCAATTTATTCATCCTACAGAGTTATTGAGTAAGCAATTAAACGGGAAGGTTTGGCTCCTATTTGCTCTCCGCCCAAGTTGCCGCAGTTATTCGGACTGTTTAATTGCCTTTTCCACAAACGACGCTAGTGAACCGCTGGCCCTCTTAGCTGATGGGCAGGAAGTGAAGAGAGGAGAAAATGAATGTCACTACACAGCTTGTAAATTAAAACAAGGCCGACAACAGGCTCTAACTTAACCGAGGAGAAGATTGGCCGGTGTCTGGAGTATTACTACTCATTTAGAGTCCCTGCCCACCGCAAAAAACCTTATTAGTGTGTGGTGGTGTTGTACTAAGTGAGTGTGTTATTAAAACTCTGAAGTATTTCTTCCTAAAACCAGCTTCAGATTAGGGCTGCACAGTATATCATCTCTACATTGATATCGCAATGTGTGTATCGAATCTGCAATGTTTACGTGGGATTATTTCTTCTGCCTAGTCCCTTATTTATAAGGGGTCGCCACAGCGGAATGCACCGGCAATATTCCAGCATATATTTTAAACAGTGGATGCTCTTACAGCCACAACCTATTAGGAAACACCCGTACACTCATTCACACACACACACACTCATACTGTACACTATGGCCAATTTAGTTTATTCAATTCATCTATAGCTCATGTCTTTGGACTCGTGGGGGAAACCGGAGCATCCGGAGGAAACCCATGGCAAAACACGAGGAGAACATGCAAACTCCACACAGAAATGACATTATGCTGGATAAGTTGGCGGTTCATTGTGCTGTGGCGACCCCTGATAAATAAGGGACTAAGCAGAAGAAAAATTAATGTAGGAATGAATGAACAAAAAAGAAGATATTTTGAAGAAAGCTGGAAACCGGTAACCATTGACTCCCATAGTATGTTTTTATGGTGGCTTGAAAAGCCATTATACTGTTATCTCACTTAAACTTCTTCTTCTTCTTCTTCTTCTGAGACTATTTTTAAAGTGTATCTCCTCCTAAGCCTTTCAAGCTACATCCTTCAAACTTTTGTCAAACCTTCAAACTGGTCTGACTCAGGTTGCTATTTCTTTTCTAACTGATCCGACTTTCAGTTTTCTAAAAAACGACCCAGAAATTTCCCAAAAGACTTATTCACTTAACATTGGGTCAAACTTTGTAAGCTCATAACTCTGCATCAGACTGTCCTACAGACTTATGGCTGAGCTCATTTAACTCTGTCTAGCCAGCAGCCAACCACTGATGACCTTTAAACTTACTAGCCACTCCCTAGCAACCAATTCCAGCACCCTAGCAACTGTCCCATAGACTTCCTTTGTAAAAGACTGTCATTGACTGTCACTTTTGACAAATTTATGTGGATTGAACATAAAAAAATTAAGTTGTCCCAATTAAATCTCAAGAATTGTGTTGTTTCAGCTCATTTTAAATAAGTAGTTTGAACAAGCAGCAAAAAAAATATTTTTTTTTCAGTGAATGTTTAAATCAGCCTCAGAAATAATCTACATGTGTTACTCTTGACCGCACACTGAGAGAAACTGAAAGTAACCCGAATAATACTACAATCCTTTAAATGTCCAGTAGGTGACACATAACAATCTTGTTATATTTTTGACATCAGTTGAGGGCTGGTGGGAGGAGTGGGGGGGGGGGAGGCAAATATCCCGCAGGCCGGCAGTTTGAGACCCCTGTTATAGACAAACCAGCTGATCTACGTGACTTTGAAACGCTCCAGTGTCCCTGTATCTGTGGTTACACTCAGTAAACAGCGGTGAGTTCTGTGAACTGATGACCTTCACAACCAATCACAGTAATTTCTGTTGAGCACATGAACACAATGAAAAATTAGCGCTGTTTATGAACAAGCTCAAATGCAAATGTTTGCAAGAAATGGACGTTTTTAAAATTTCAGTACCAAATTCCAATATCGTGACGATCCTAACACAGAAACTATTTTTAAGCGATTTTTAGGTAAGTCATTGTATCAAAATTGTAAAACAATATATTTATATATATATATATATATATATATATATATATATATATATATATATATATATATATATATATATATATATATATATATATATATTAAAGGGGCCACGAAACCCACCTGTCTCAGCAGGGTGTTTTCACACCTCTAGTTTGGAAAAAGTCAGGAAAGTGGGCGTGTCCAGCTCTGTTTAGGTGGGAGTGTCGGGGGAGGGAAAGAGAGAAGGATTTGCAAATATGGGAGTTTCCGTTTGGGCACGCACTGATTTTCAGAGGCAAAACAAACACACAGACGCAGGGGAGAAAGACAGTGACCGTGTTTACATGGACATCAGTAATTGAATTACTTGCCAAATTATTAATTTGTCGACTTTAACTGCAGTTTGGCACTTTCACTTTTTATTCAGGAATATTTTCTGCATATCCCCCATGACAAACAAGATATTGAAACGAGGAACTGCTGGAGAGTGGAGCTTTCATGGAATGTTTGATACTGCACAGCGAATAGAAGAAAAAAACCCTCAGCATTTCTCGGTAACTTAGATGCACTCGGCGTCATGGTGGTGGATAAGGAGATTCCCCCCTATGTGTAAAGCGCTTTGAGTGCCCAGAAAAGCTCTATATAAATGTAAGGAATTATTATTATTAATTATTAAAATCCTACCCGACAGTAATAGTTTGATTGTGTTTACATGTTTACATTCGGAGAGCAGCATTTACAGCGTATCTTTCAGTCTATAATATTGTACTGTAATATTGCAGTGATATTAACATACTGTAAACTTAGTAACTAAATCATTTTGACTGAGGTATGTGTTTAAAAACTGAAAGAGCACTGCTGACGATACAAACTAACTTTGCCATCTGAATAAACAAACAAAGAGCACTGATCATACACACTTACCAAATCTGTAGACACAGGACAATCAAACTGGAGCCGTGTCTTTTTTTTAAATGAGACGAGCGGCATTTCCGGATTTCATCATTTCCAGATGTGAAAAGCTCTCGGGTAAAAAATGTTCCTTACAAACGCATTCTGTCGCGTGTCGCCTGCACTGTAATCCACACGTGAGTCCAGCTGCGCTCTCATAGCGGGGAAATGAAAACAAAACCTTCGTTGCAGCACAATAATAAATGCAACACTGACGACCCATGTCTCCAAATTCTCATTCTTTCACTTGTTTTGGCAACACAGCGTGGCGTCTCTCTGTCGTCTGAATACTGTAACAGGTAAAACAGGTCTTCGAAGCTATCATGCATATTAATGAAGTTGCACCGCATACACAATAGAGTGCGCTGATTGGTTTGAACCAAGACTTTCTCATGAATTAATGCTGCACCCTCAGAGACGTCACGATGTACTTGCAGGTACAGACAGCCACTCTCCACGCTGGACTACATGCAAGTATCTAATCGCCGTGATGCAGCTTCAAAAATTCGTTTCAAACCGGAAGAACGAATTTGCTCAAAATAACGCAAAAAACAACCAATTTTCACTTTTTAGTGCAATATATGTGTCCTAATAGTGTTTATAGCAGCGTGGGACACATATATGACTGTCAACAGCTCAAAAAATGTGTTTTGGTATTTCGTGACCCTTTAAATGGGCCAATAATATTAAACTTAAAATGTTTTTTTATTAAATTAAAAACTGGTTTTATTATAGCTGAAATAAAAACAAACAAGACTTTCTTCAGAAGAAAAAATATTATAGGAAATACTGTGAAAAATTCCTTGCTCTGTTAAACATCATTCGGGAAATATTTGAAAAAGAAAGGGCTAATCATTTTGACTTTAACTATATACACCATTATCTGTCTGCATTGAGTGTGTAAATCAAATGTGGACTGATTTGTGAAATGTAGTTTAGATGTGCGCGCGCGTGTGTGTGTGTGTGTGTACATGAGAAAGCCTTGTGGCCATCAGACTCCCATCAGGCCATTATTATTGGTTGAGCAGAGAGTCAGTGGCAGCGGCACCTGCCTAGAATACTAATGAGCACAGCAGGTCAGCGCACACATACACACGTTTAGCATGCACATGTAAGCGTTTGATCGCTCACACTTACTTGATCTTCTGTATTCAGAAAGGAAACAAGATGGATACAAGATGGCTGCCACATGGACACGCTCTCTGGACGCGTGCACTTCAGTTCATCAGGGGCGCAGACACATCATAGCTTACACATGCTGAACTAACGTCACACACCACAGTGTACACACACACCACCGGCCGCTGCACAAAGGCAAATATGGCCTTCTACGTCCCCTTTTGGTCTGGTGAACGCACACACATTCGCATACACACACACACGTGAGGAGACATAGAGGAATGGTCATTATAGCGTACAAGGCAAACACTCAATTCTGTTGCTTTGGAGAAGAAAAAGGTTGTTTCTGGGTCAGCTTTGGCTCTTCATTTGTCAGGGAAGTGTTTTTTTTTGGCATTGAATATTGTTGAATAGTGCAGATGACTATGGCTATTGAGAGATCCTTATTTGCCGAAATGATCCTTTTGATTTAATCATAATATAACAAATTCATTGTTAGCTATTTAAAAAAATATCTGACTAGAGTGAAGTCATCTAAGGACAATATATTATAGTTATTTATATGCAATTTAATTGTTATATACTGTTTTGTATACATGTTGTACTTATAGTATAATAATAACAACAACAACAACAACAACAACAACAACAACAACAATATTAATAATAATAATAATAATGATAATTAATTATGATGATAATAATAATAATAATAATAATAATAATAATAATAATAATAATAAGAAGAAGAAGAAGAAGAAGAAGAAGAAGAATGGTAATGTTTATTATTATTATTGGTATTATTATTATTATTATTATTATTATTATTATTATTATTATTATAGCTGTCAGGCAAAAATACTTACAAAAATATCAATTATTTATTACTATTTTATTATTATTATTATTATTATTATTATTATTATTATTATTATTATTATTATTATTATTATAGCTGTCAGGCAAAAATACTTACAAAAATATAAATTATTTATTACTATTTTATAATAATAATTATTATTATTATTATTATTATTATTATTTGTTTTTATTATTATTATTATTGCAGCTGCCAGGCTAAAATACTTACAAAACTATGAATTATTATTTATTTATGTATTTATTTATTTATTTATTATTATTATTATTATTATTATTATTATTATTATTATTATTATTATTATTGCAACTGTCAGACAAAAATACTTACAAAAATATAAATTATTTATTACTATTATTATTTTTGTTGTTGTTGTTGTTTTTGTTGTTGTTGTTGTTGTTGTTGTTATTATAATTATTATTGTTGTTGCAGCTGTGAGGGTAAAATACTTACAAAAACGTAAATTATTTATTAAATTTATTATTATTATTATTATTATTATTATTATTATTATTATTATTATTATTATTATTGCAACTGCCAGGCTAAAATATTTACAAAAATATAAATTATTTATTATTATTTTTATTATTATTATTATTATTATTGCAGCTGTGAGGCAAAAATACTTACAAAAACGTAAATTATTTATTAAATTTATTATTATTATTATTATTATTATTATTATTATTATTATTATTATTGCAACTGCCAGGCTAAAATATTTACAAAAATATAAATTAGTTATTATTTTTATTATTATTATTATTATTATTATTATTATTATTATTGTTATTATTGCAGCTGTGAGGCTAAAATACTTATAGCCGCAATAATAATAATAATAATAATAATAATAATAATAATAATAATAATAATAATAATAATAATAAAAAAAATAATAATAATAATAATAAAATAGTAATACATAATTTATATTTTATTATTATTACTATTATTATTATTATTATTATTATTATTATTATTATTATTATTATTATTATTATTATTGCGGCTATGAGGCTAAAATACTTACAAAAATGTAAATTATTTATTACAATTATTATTATTATTATTATTATTATTATTATTTTTATCATTGCAGTTGTCAAGCTGTCAATACTAAATTAAATATAAATTATTTACTATTTTATTATTATTATTATTATTATTATTATTATTATTATTTATTATTATTATTTATTATTATTATTATTATTATTATTATTATTATTATTATTATTATTATTATTATTATTATTATTACTTCTAAAAATAATAATGAATTTTAAAAATACAATTAAAAGAAAAAGGAAATAAAATACCATAAAAATACATTAAATTTGATATACTGTAAGCCGAAGTCAGCCCGAAGAAGCATTGTTTTAGTTTGCATGGCAGGGGATTTGGGGGAATTGTGCATGACAAAATTTGTGTAGTTGATCATTTCACATTCCAGCATATGAATTTGAAAATGTTTTGTTAGGGAATATCTCCTGTGAAAAAACTACTACAAACCTGTCAATGTAAAATACATACAATGTAGTGCATAACTTTTGTATGTAGTCTTATTCACAATATTAGAACATTAGAAATGGCTTTTTTTAGCTAATCCTACAATGTCACCAAAGTGTCACAAAAACGAAAAGTTTCCCTGTCCTGCACAGCACCGCCTCCCCCAAGTGTCATTAAAAGCCTGCATTTTCTGATTATAAAAACACTACGTCCCTGTAAGAAGAGCTAATTAATGAACAGAGACGTATTGATTAGTACAGCGACAGGGCTGAGACGTAATGAGAGGCTGGACAGAAGCTGAAAATGTCAAAGCCAAAAGGTTTCCCGAGATGGAGAGAGCGAAGAAAGACAGAGAAGGAGAAGCTGCTGGAAGGGTTGCTTAGGTTGAGTTCAAGGCCATGAGAGGTACGCTGACCCCAAGGAGAGGGGGACGCTGGAGAAGAGTCATGAATGGCGTGATGGCCTCAACGTGTCCGACATTCAGCCGACTCTATAGGACCCAAGGGAGAGCAGGGTCAGGAGTGCCCCCTCCATCCCCCCCGCACATTACTGCACCATTTCAAGCCGCCCAGCACCTATTTCCTTCAATAAAAACTAATAACCTTCTCTGTCAGGAATCACAGCAACCCTTAAGTGTTGGACTGAAGGGGCCCACGCAGGATGGGCTGTAATTGCAGAACAGGAGTCCAACCCCAACCCCCAAACCTGCACACACACACACTCTCAAAGAACCCTGGTTTACAGTGTGTCGGGCTTGTGTATGTGCACTTTTTTTATTCCCTTTCACTCAGCCTATCGCTGCTCGTGGCTTTGGCGCTGATTGCATGCACTGCTCGGACTCTACTCAGCAATCAGCCAAAGGCCGTGGAGCAGCAGCTCAAGGACGTTTTTAATTGGAAGGATGCCGTGAAATGGGGAACGGCACATTCACAAAATTCACCAGGAAAGTGGGCCAGATGCTGTAATGCGTTATCATGTACCATTCAGATCTCTGCATATAAATAAATATGCACTCTTGCTTTATGTCTATGTGCAAACCAAGTCCTTATTCGTGAACATTTGTTTATCCACTAATATATTTGTGTTTGTTTATGGCAATCTGACTGTATCTGTATACCCAGCAGGCACAGGACGTCAATATGACGTTATACCCCAACGTTGTGGGACGCTGCATTTTGTTTGGAAATTAAAATCGAGTTGACGTCAGAACCCAACATCAAGCCGATGTCAATGTCCAACATCGAACAGATGTTGCATTCTGGTTACTTTCCAATGCAACCTAAACTCAACCAAATATCAACGTCTAATGATGTTACAGCTTGACGTTGTGTGGACGTTACCACTATGACGTCTATCTGACCTTGGATTTTAGCTGCCAAACCTGATGAATAATTGTCAGTATTTGAGGTCAATATGACGTTAATTTAAGACGCTGACTCGACGTTGGATTTTGGTCACTTTCCAACACAACCTTAAATCAACCAAATACAAACGTCTAATGATGTTACAGCTTGATGTTGTTTGTGAAGTCTATCTGACCTTGGATTTTAGTTGCCATACCTGACAAATGAATGTCAGTATTTGACGTTTATATGACGTTAATTTAGGACGTTGACTCAACGTTGGATTTTGGTCACTTTCCACACAATGTAAAATCAACCAAATATCAATGTCATTTGATGTTGCTATTGGACGTCAAAATACTGTTGTCCTTGGACTCTGGCTAAACATTGAATTTTGGTCATCCGACATCACAACCTAAATCTAACCTAATATTAATGTTGGAAAGACGTAGCATTTTGGTCACTTTTCAACACAACCTGAAATCAACCAAATACCAACGTCTAATGATGTTACAGCTTGATGTTGTGTGGACATTACCACTTTGACCACTATCTGACCTTGGATTTTAGTTGCCATACCTGATAAATAATTGTCAGTATTTGACGTCAATATGACGTTAATTTAAGACGTTGGCTCGACGTTGGATTTTGGTCACTTTCCAACGCAATCTAAAATCAACCAAATACAAACGTCTAATGATGTTACAGCTTGATATTGTGTGTGACGTCTATCTGACCTTGGATATTAGTTGTCATACCTGACGAATAAATGTCAGTATTTTACGTCAATATGACGTTAATTTAAGACGTTGACTTGACGTTCGATTTTAGTTGTCATACCTGACGAATAAATGTCTGTATTTCACGTCAATATGACGTTAATTTAAGACGTTGACTTGACGTTGGATTTTAGTTGTCATACCTGATGAATAAATGTCAGTATTTCACGTCAATATGACGTTAATTTAAGACGTTGACTTGACCTTGGATTTTTGGTCACTTTCCAAAACAATGTAAAACCAACCAAATATCAACGTCATTTGATGTTGTTATTGGACGTCAAAATACTGTTGTCCCTGGACTCTGGCAAGACATTGAATTTTGGTCATCCAACATCACGATCTAAATCTAACCTAATATTAATCTCGGAAAGACGTTGCACTTTGGTCACTTTTCAACACAACCTAAAATCAACCAAATACCAACGTCTAATTAAGTTACAGCTTGACGTTGTGTGGTTGTTACCACTATGACGTCTATCTGACCTTGGATTTTAGCTGCCAAAACTGATAAATAATTGTCAGTATTTGACGTCAATAAGACGTTAATTTAAGACGTTGGCTTGACGTTGGATTTTGGTCACCTTCAAACGCAACCTAAAATCAACCAAATATGAACGTTTAATGATGTTACAGCTTGATGTTGTGTGGACGTTACCACTATGACCACTATCTGACCTTGGATTTTAGTTGCCATACCTGACAAATAATTGTTAGTATTTGACGTCAATATGACGTTAATTTAAGATGTTGGCTCGACGTTGGATTTTGGTCACTTTCCAACGCAATCTAAAATAAACCAAATACCAACATCTAATGATGTTACAGATTGATATTGTGTGTGACGTCTATCTGACCTTGGATTTTAGTTGCCATACCTGACGTATAAATGTCAGTATTGTACGTCAATATGACGTTAATTTAAGATGTTGACTAAACGTTGGATTTTGGTCACCTATAAACGCAACCTAAAATCAACCAAATGTCAACGTCATTTGATGTCGTTATTGGACATCAAAATAACGTTGTCCTTGGACTCTGGCTAGACATTGAATTTTGATCATCCGACATCACAACCTAAATCTTACCTAATATATATGTTCTGAAAGACATTGCATTTTGGTCACTTTTCAACACAACCTGAAATCAACCGAATATCAACATCATTTCACGTCATTATTTGACGTCAAAATAACATTGTCCTTAGATCCTGGTGACCTAAATCTAACCTAATATTAATGTCTTATGACGTTGTGTGTCAGCTGGGTAGTTTACGGTAATCTGTCATGTACTAAATTACCATTGGAAAACAGAAATTTCACTTTACTCAGAAAAAAAACTGATTTATTCTGAACCGAATCCGATTAAACGTAAGATTTTACAGATATAAATTAGTATTTTCTTGAACAATGTACTCCCTTAATAATCGTATTATTTAAAACTGCACAAAATTGGTTTTGCCACTCTAGATATGTACATCCAATTTATAAGTAGCATTTTCTATTCCCCGTCCGCAGCAGGCTTTTATTTACTAAATCTGGCTCCATTTCCTGTAATAAAAGCCATAATGGTAAATTTGACAGGACCGAGGACTGTTATTGAGTCAGTGAGATAAAAGTTCAGCCTTTACTGCTATTATATTTCGATTTTGAATGAACGCTATTACAGAGACCCCGACAAGCCAGTTTTCTGGCTGTTTTAGGTGTATATATCTGTAAACTTTTCTTTTTTTGTGTTACAGACAGAACACAATCACGTTGGAATGATTTTACTATCAAATGCACTATTTCCACTACCCCCCTCCTCCCTTACGCTCTGCATCTCCATCTCTTCCTCCGTCTTGCCTCATTTTTAATGGCAGATGAATGAGACAAATGGCCCCTCTCCGCTGCCAACACTCGGGGCCCGGATCAATCGGAGGCCCAGCAGTAATTAACTCTTTGCTAAACTTACACCATTGATTTCCATTTAATGCTGAGCACCGCGCTCTAAATGAAGACCGATACCTGGGCGCAGGGGTGGAGGACACTGTAGGGTGGCGAGTTGTGAAGACTTGGGGATCTGACAAATTGGGCTCCCTTTAATTGGGAGTGGAGCAGGCTTAGCGGGGCCTGGTCGCAGAGAAAGGCCCAGCTGGGGCCTAATTGGGGTGGGTTGTGCGCACCGGAGGGGACCCTGTCATTGTCTTTAGTTTGTTCCTCTATTACTCCGCAGGGACCAGCTAGCCCAGCGACTGTAGTAGTCTTGGCGGAGCGATCATGTGACCGGTGTAATCAACAGACCATGTCTGCCTGCTTTCTCTCGCCTGCCTTATCTGTATATCCATCTTTGCGTAGCAGAGCCGGGCAAGTTATTAAATACTTGAGGGCGTTAATGAATAGGATGCTTTCTCAGGCCTTGCTAAGCTTTTGTATTACTGCAGTCTGTCAAAGGCTTCCTTTGTTTGCACTTTCTAATTGAATCTGTACAAACACAATCCCCTCTTCTTCAGAACGGGGGTCTGCAAGGCAGCGGTTTGCCGCATCGAGGCAGTACAGATGGAGCTGTTCTCAAAGTTGGAGAATGTCAAATCTCATTTCGACAGAAAGCCGCTGACGGAGAACAGAAGGCGCGTGAAGCGCTTCCACAGCAGCGGATACGTTCTGTCTTTTCCCGTCTCCTCTTCCTATTTCATTTATTCCTGACTTTGATACATTCTTCAGAAGCATTAATGGTTTAGGCTCAGATCAGTTTACCATCCCGCCGCCATCTATCAGGAAAATAGATGAAATTTGGTATTCGAGGCTGTTGTTAGCGTGATTCTCTCTGTTCGTCCAATGGTTCGGCTCATCTGAAATAGTTTCTCCACTGTTCTGCAGCCTGCTGGGGTGCTCAATGTCTCACTTAAACTGCTGTCACTTGCCAGCCAATGAACTTGACTTTAAACTTAGGGAAATCCAATTGGAGCCTAATACACCATAATGGGCTGATCAATACTAATTATGGGGCCCCCACGTCCAACAAAAGATATCACTCAGGGCTCGCATGCACTTCTCTGAGCATGCAGCAGTCCACTGAGAGGATGTATGTGTGGGTTTGCACACATGAACTATGTACCAGTCATCCACAATGTCTGATCAGGGCCGTTCTACCAGATGCACATCTTTAAATCTCACCCAGGAGATGAAGGCCATTCCAGAGCTGAAATTGGCCATGCAGAGTGTTTTTAACGAGTCTCATACTGTTTTAATTGATCGGCCAGCACTGTTTAAGTCTGGACTCTGGCTGTGGGCGATGTGAGGCCTGCTTATGGTTTGAAATTTAAAGAAAGGCTCCGAACGGCTATAAAGAACCACCACTGAAAGATTCAGATGGAAACATGGGTCAAAATACATGCGTGCACAATGACCCTAAGAACTACATGGAAACTTAAGCCAAACTATAAAACGTTCCATTGCATTATATCAGGGATTTGGCTATATTCTCCGGTCACAGTACCATACTTCAATCAGGGTACAACAGTACATCTCTGTAAAGGAAGCTTAAGGATATTTTCCATTATACATCATATTTAGCTACTTGTAATACTTTGCAATACTATTTAATCCAACAAGTACCTAAATATGGTGCATGATGGAAAATATCCCCAAAGAAAATCTTTATTGAACATGATCTTTTATAAAAAAAATTATAATAATAATTTTGGCATAAAAGCAAAATGCATATGCATTGAATCATACATTTATTATTTGGCTACTGCCAAAAGTTTATACCTGTACAACAAGACTAATACATTATTCTTTTATGATTCCAAAATCATAAGAATTTGAATGAAATATCCTATTATATGAAATGTGTTAAATAAAATATCATGAAATATCATGATTTAACAATGCCAGGATATTAATCAATTAAAAAATGTTGTATAAATATGTATTATTATAGGAATATAATGATTAATAGAAGTGATTGAAAAAAAAGAAGAAAATGAGAAAGGTATGATAAAATTTTAATTAATGGCTGTTTGCAATACTATGTATTATTTAGTTCTATGTTATAAAATGTAAATATATAAATGGAATCAAACATATAATATGTCAAAGATGCCAAAAGAATGAAATATGTCTCATGTAAAGCTCATATGTCTCATGTAAAAAGAAGAGATTAGTAAAAGAAAAAAATAAGTTGAAGCAATAAACGAATGATGTGTGTGAAAATGGGGTGGGGAAAATAATACGTTTTTGCTTCATCCTGCTCCATTTCGACCATGTTTAAATGTATTTTGTTTAAAGAATTGTTTTGTGTATGATTTTTTTTTGGTATGATAAATAATCATTATTTTAAACAAATGTTTCAAAGTAAAATTTCTGATTATTAATGTATTAATATTTTTTAGATATTTGCACAAGAAACAAGACAAAAAAATCTTGGTAAGAAAGTCATTTTTGCAGTGATTAACAATGCTAGTGTGTAATTATTAAAAAAATATTTATATATATATATATATATATATATATATATATATATATATATATATATATATATATATATATATATATATATATATATATATATGCCAAATGTAAAAATTTCTAAAAAAAGATCATGTTCAATTAAGAATTTCCCACCCTAATTGTATGAAAATGAAATGTCTGATTATTATTGTGCATTACTAATAACTTATTTTGGACAACTTTAAATGCAATTTGTAAAATTTTGATTTAGTGGCGAATTCGTATTCATTTGTACACCTCATTTGTACGTTTTAGTGTGATTTGCTCATTCCCAAGTGAAGGGTAGGATTAGGCGTATAGTTTGAGGATACGCTTCTGTTTAAAAATCGTATGTTTTCATGAACGAAATGGACACTTTTCTGACAATACATTAAATAGTTGCATTTTCTTGTGAGATTTATTTTGTCCTCTCTCAGATTTCAGATTTTCTAATAGTTGTATCTTGCCTACATGTTATCCTATCCTAACAAACTATACATCAATAGTTTGTTTAATCTTATTAAATCAACTTTATTTTCTTGTTTCTAGACCTAATGTCTAAAAATTCTTAAATCAAGAAGCATTTTCTAGACAAGCTAAAAATATAGTCTTGTTTTCAGAAATAATATGCCAAAATTAGGTGAATTTTTCCTTAAAACAAGAAAAATAATTACTTTACTTATCCCATTGGCAGGTTATTTTGCTTGTTTTAAGGAAACACTTGCTTTATTTTGACATGTTATTTCATAAAACAAGACAATGTTTTTGCTTTTTTGCTAGAAAATGCTTCTTGATTTAAGAAATTTGACATATTTGGACTAGAAATAAGTAAGAAAAGCATTTTGTTTTTTGCAGTGATTAACCATGCTAGTGTGTAATTAATCAATACAGCACACTTGTATATAGCAGTCTTAGTCTTGTACACTTTGTTAGTCTTGTGCATCTCATAGTTTTGTGCAACTTTTTTATTTAAAGTTTTCCGATTTCAGCATTTATAAATTTTTATTTTAATGTCCAGGTACTTTGTTTATGCACATTTTTTCTTTTATGCCAAAATTATTAGAATTTCTAATAAAAGATCATGTTCAATTAAGACTATTTTTTTTAATTCCCACCGTAATTGTATCAAAATGAAATGTCTGATTATTGTTGTGCATTACTAAGAACTTATTTTGGACAACTTTAAATGCAATTCGTAACATTTTGATTTAGTGGCAAAATTGTATTCATTTGTACACCTCATTCATACGTTTTAGTATGATTTGCTCATCCCCAAGTGAGGGGTACGCTCTCAGAAATAAAGGTACAGGAGCTGTCACTGGGGCAGTGGCTTTTTAAAAGATACATATTTGTACCCAAATAGTCCTTTGTGATACCTAAAAGGTGCATATTGAATGTACCCAAGAAGTACCTTTGATGTACCATTATTGACACTTCAGGTACAAATACTGTATGTACCTTTTGAAAAGGTACTGCCTCAGTGACAGCTCCTGGACCTTTATTTCTGAGAGTGTAGGATTAGGGGTGTGGTTTGGGGATACGCTTCTTTAAAAATCGTATGTTTTCATGAATAAAGCGGCTACTTTTCTGACAATAAAATAGTTGTGTTTACTTGTGAGATCGGATAGTTTTTTTGCAGTATTTTTTAGTCAGTCCTCCCTCAGATTTCAGATTTTCTAATAGTTTTATCTTGCCCAAATGTTCTCCTGTCCTAACAAATAATAAATCAATAGTATATTTAATCTTATTAAATCAACTTTCAGACAAGGCATATATCTCAATTTACAATAATTTACACTTATAAGAACGTGTTTTCTAGCAATCCTAATCACTGCACTTGTTTCTAGTCCTGATATCTAAAAATTCTTAAATCAAGAAGCTAAAAATATTGTCTTGTTTTTAGAAATAATATGCCAAAATCAAGTGAATTTTTCCTTAAAACAATCAAAATAATTACTTTACTTATCCCATTGGCAGACTATTTTGCTTGTTTTAAGGAAAAATTTGCTTTATTTTGACATTATTTCTGAAAACAAGACAATATTTTTGCTTTTTTGCTAGAAAATACTTCTTGATTTAAGAAATTTTCAGCCTGATCTCATGAGGAAATGTAAGTATTTTATATTTTGTCAGTTTAGTTGCGAATTCGTACGAGTTGAGTCGTACGAAAATGTACGATTTTAAAAAGGAGGCGTGGCACCTAATCCCACCCCTAACCCCAACCGTCATTGGATGATGAGCAAATCATACTAATTTGTACAAATTAGATCGTACGAATTCATACGAATTAGCCACTAAATCAAAAAGTTACGAATTGCCGTGAGATTGTGTTGGAAATTTTACATATTTGGACTAGAAACAAGTAAAAAAAGCATTTTTTGCAGTGATTAACCATGCTAGTGTGTAATTAATCAATACAGCACACTCTTAGTCATGTACACTTTGTTAGTCTTGTGCGTCTCATAGTTTTGTACAACTTTTTTTGTTTAAAGTTTTATTTTAATGTCCAGGTACTTTGTTTATGCGTATTTGTGGGTTGCCTTGATGAATCCCACTTTTGTCCTGTCCCGTTCCAGTGTCAGACTGGGTGAGGGCAGGTCTGGGACATGCGTTGCATGATAAATTTAAATTTTCCGCTTGCTCTCTAGCACACAAATATATGTTTGTGTGTGCGTGTGTTTTCTGTGCGTACACATCCGGTAATTGCATTAAGAGAATGACGCACTTTCTTACTCTGTTTAAACTCATTGTAATTGTCAGTGAATGGTGCACTAGTTTGGTAATGTGAGAGAACAGACGGACATCAATGAGACATCGTTCATAAAACCCAGCTCAATGAGACAGAGCCTGTCTGGAATGTCACGTGCGCTGACACAAGCTGCCTGAGTGTGTTTGAAGCCCGAGTGGCATCCACTCATTGTGACATGACTTTTATGAGGAAGAGATAGACACGACCGGACAGAGAGGGAGAGAAAGTGAATGAGTGGAACCGGGATTGAAGAGCGAGATAAGACAGGATGCAGAGGGATAGAAACAGGCAGAGTTGGAAAGAAAGGAAGACAGACACAAACTCAGATGAATTAAATGTAATATTCTGTGCACGCTGACTTTAGAGTCCCAAATGGATATACTTTAAGTCAGAAAAAATTATATATTTTTAGTTTTATGTGTTTAAATATATTTTTTTCTTCTGGCTTAATCAATAGAAAGATAATATTGCTCGCTTTAATTATAAATCATTTTAATTTAAATTGCTTATCGGCGTTAATGTGCTGCTTTAACGCAAGACTCTTATCGCGCGATAAAAAACATTTCACCGTTAATCTATTCTCAAAGTTGGGTTGGGAGCTGGGTCTATTCTACTCAAGCTATGATGACTTTCACCTTGATATTTTAGCGCGGATGTATACCTGACCGAATTGTCCTGTAGGTGGCGAGAACGAGACTTCGAACCTGTGTGTGTATTCCTACTGTGAAATTACCACATCAAACGTGACGTGCTAAGATGGATGCAGTTCACTAGAGTGAATCTGATTAATGATAGCTACACATCTAACTATCAGGCAGTAGAGTTTATGCGTTCGAGTAAAACATATACAAATAAAATGTATCGGGTGAGCCGTCTGACAAAAAAGTGCCCCTCTGAATCAAATCAGCAGGACGCCCTTCTGGATCTTTCACTTACTTCGAAGACACTACTGACTACGCTTACATGGACATCTGTAATCTAGTTATTTGCCCTAATAGACAATAATATAGTTACAGTGTTTACGTGAAGTGCTTTCATGTAAGAGTTTCCTGTAATTTTGGGTGACTTTAATTGCAGTTCGGCAGTTTCACCTTCACTCATGAATATTTCATTCATGCCCCCATAACAAACTGGGGTATTAGACGCAAATAAGAAGTAAGGACTGGTGAGAATGTTATGGAATTTAATAATGCACACCATATGGAAAGAAAAAACTTCCGCATTTCACCATATGCGTTTGTGTGTGTGTGTATGAATGTGTGCGTGCGTGCGTGCGTGTGTGTGTGTGCGTGCAGTCCTTTACTGACAGCCGTGTGTGTGTGGATCTTGTAGGAAAATATGGCGAAAAGTCCTACATGACGGTAATAGCTTGATTGCGGTGTTTACTTCAATAATGCCACTAATATCTGCATACTCCACGTCTTAATTCCATTTCTGTTTAGTTCAGTTATGACTTTAGTCAGATTAAGGTAATCAAAAATTGCTGTTTGGAGCTTATGTAGGCCTACAGTTCAACATTCACGTTTAACTGAATAAACAGTTAGTAAACACAAGCACGTCTTATTGAACATCATATTTTTTCATCACCAATTATTATAGTAGAACAGTTTCTCAAGCAGTTTGTGATGCATTTTGGAAACAGAATCCACCTGGCCTGAGAAACCTGTTCTCAAAGACTTACTTTTAGTCATTATTTGGGTAGCACACATATTCTGAATGCCTTCGGCAGAATTCAAATGAGCCATTTTAATCTAGATTAATCTAAATTAATTCCAAGATTACAGTGAGGTTAATCTAGATTTTAAAAAAAATAATCTATGCCCACCTATAATTTAAATATGACCAGCATCCATTCTACTGTAGTAACCTCTGCTGAAATGCATTGAACATGCAGTGTATATAATCTCAGTTTGTGTATTTTATTTTAATATATATATATTTTTTTTTTGATACTTGTGTATTTTTAAAATGTTTGTATTTGTACATTGTGGGGACCCACAAGTATAGCAATACCAGTCAATTTTGACTTTGTGGGAACATTTTTGTGGTCCCCATCAGTGTTAATTTTGACAGCAAATTTTGATTTAGTTTTAGTCTTAATCTTTTGACTAAAACTCCATTTTAGTTTTCAAGAGTTCACACTTAGCTGATGATTGATTATAAAGCCTGTTTGGGATGCTGTCCTGGGAGAGGGCCCTGAGCTCATAAGATCCTCGAGCCTGGGGCTCCCTCCCATTTGCAAGGCAAGAGGGGAGTTCTCGAGAACTCCCCTGCTGTAGTAGCTGATGAGCAGATAGTGATTGCACTTGGTGCATGTCTATGGTACCCATTTGGATTAGTCAATTAACTTAAGTTGTAAGTTTTTGGATGGTGGGAGGAAACCGGGGAACCTGGGGGAAACTCACGTGAGGACGATGAGAATGTGTAAACTCCGCACAGAAACGTTGGTTGGCTTGGTAAGGACTAGAACCAGTGACGTTCTTGCTGTGAGGCAACAGTGGTAACCACTGGGCCACCGTGCCACCCATCTAGGAAAGGAGGAGTAGAGGTGGAAGGGGGGATTCTTCAAAACGAAGATGGCTGTTATATGGAACTTAGGGTAATTATAGTGGCTTAGGAATCGTCTGATTGGTGAATCATAAATTGGATAATGCAGGACCAGCCACAAGCAATCATAAGCATGTGATCCTCTCGAAATTAGTTTATAAATAAACTTCACTTAGTCATATTTTACTCTTCTGAATCATTTTAGTTTTAGTCTAGTTTTAGTTGACTTAATTTCATAAGATTTTAGTCGACTAAATCTACTCGAGATTTAGTTGACTAAAATATATTTGGCTTAATTTAAGTGTAATTTTATTAAAATATTGTATACATTTATTTATACAAAATATTCTAACTTAAAATTAAATAAAATGGTCTAATTAAAATATAGAATATAGCTTTTTCATTGAAGACCAAAAATTAGATATGCATTGTTTATTTATATCATAAGTAATATGTAAAATCATGTGTCCGCAATCAATTCACATGTAAGAACAGTAGCCATCTGAAAATGCAGGATTGTGCAATTAATAAACAAACTTAATTTTTATTTAGTTTTCGTCTAGCTTTCATCAGTAGAAACTTGTTTATGGTGAAATTTTTTATTTACAAAATTAACACTGGTCCCCACTGGTAACACTGGTGGAAAACACGCAAATCACACAGTATGAAGTATTTTAAAAAAGTAACAAAAAATGTGAGGGGGCAAAATATAGTCTGTACACTGTAAAAATCATTACATCAATGGAAAGTCCCATAAAGATAGCTGTAGATGTGTCTGTGCATGTGTGTGCTTGTGCTTGTGTGCAAGGAAGTCTTCTGGGGTTCTTACTGTAGTGTGAAATTGCACACAGCACACCATCAAATCAAGAAGAAATGACTTACAAACGTTTGCATAAGCAGTACAGAGAGAAATACAGCTATACTGTATGCAATGGCATATTTTTCCTAGGCATTATATGCTTTATTCATAATATTCTAAACTAACGAAAGCAACTATCCCCAGCATCTGCGGAAAAAAATAGTCAGGGAGAAAAATAAATCTGCCAACCGATTTATGCAAACTAAAGTATTACTATATAGATGACAGTAAAAAAAACTAGATGTACTAGATGGAGGGCTGCATGGTGGCGCAGTGGGTAGCACCTTCGCCTCAGAGCAAGAAGGTCGCTGGTTCGAGCCTCAGCTGGGTCAGTTGGCGTTTCTGTGTGGAGTTTGCATGTTCTCTCCGTGTTGGCATGGGTTTCCTCCACGTGCTCCGGTTAAAGTTAAAATGGTTGGGTATTTAAATGTATTTGTGCATTTATATATATTCCGAGTCTGAATGAATGATTTTAGTGGTGGCTTTGAGGTCGCCAGCCCTCTTGTCATTTTGATTGCCCATATTGTGACATAATAATATCACAGCTTATAACGATAATGGTCCAGAACTCCATAACATCAGCTTTATATTTCATAAATATTTTTTAAGATACTACTATTCAGATTAAAGTGCAATTTAAAGTCTTAACTAGGTTAATTAGGCAAGCTAGGGTAATTAGACAAGTCATTGTATAACAGTGGTTTGTTCTGTAGACAATAGAAAAAAAATACTGCTTAAGGGGGCTAATAATATTGACCTTAAAATGTTTTTTAAAAAATTTAAAACTGCTTTTATTCTAGCTGAAATAAACCAAATCAGACTTTCTCCAGAAGAAAAAATATTATAGGAATTACTGTGAAAAATTCCTTGCTCTGTAAAACATCATTTGGGAAATATTTGTAATATACTGAGTTTAAAAATGTTAATTTGTGTACTAATATAAAATAATATGCCACAGATGGCATCTGTTTACCCTTAAATAAATCTGAAACTGTCATTTCCGAGTCGGAATGAATGATTTTAATGGTGACTTTAAGGCCGCCAGCCCTCATGTCATTTTGATCGCCCATATATTGTGACTAGTAATCATATCGTGGCTTATAACGATAATGGTCCAGCACTTCATAACATCAGCTTTATATTTCATAAATATTTTTCAGGATACTAGTTTTCAGCTTAAAGTGCAATTAAAGCATTAACTAGGTTAATTGGGCAAGTTAGATTATTTAGGCAAGTCATTGTATAACAGTGGTTTGTTCTGTAGAGTAGACAATCAAATAAAAATACTGCTTGAGGGGGCTAACAATGTAGACGTTAAAATGGATTTAATAAATTAAAAACTGCTTTTATTCTAGCTGAAATAAAACAAATAAGACTTTATCAAGAAGAAAAAGCATTATAGGAATTACTGTGAAAAATTAATTCTTCTCTTGAGCTTAATTTGGGAAATATTTAAAATATATCAAGTTTAAAAATGTTAATTTGTGTACTAATATGAAAGAATATGCCATAGATGGCTTCTATTTATCCTTAAATAAATCTGAAACTGTCATTTCCGAGTCGGAATGAATGATTTTATGGTGACTTTGAGGCCGCCAGCCCTCATGTCAATTTGATCGCCCATATATTATGATTAGTAATCATATCGTGGCTTAGAACGATAATAGTCCAGCACTCCATAACATCAGCTTTATATTTCATAAATAGTTTTCAGAATACTAGTTTTCAGCCTAAAGTGCAATTAAAGCCTTAACTAGGTTAATTGGGCAAGTTAGATTATTTAGGCAAGTCATTGTATAACAGTGGTTTGTTCTGTAGACAATCAAATAAAAATACTGCTTGAGGGGGCTAATAGTGTAGACCTTAAAATGGATTTAAAGAATTAAAAACTGCTTTTATTCTAGCTGAAATAAAACAAATAAGACTTTATCAAGAAGAAAAAATATTATAGGAAATACTGTGAAAAATTCATTAATCTGTTGAGCATAATTTGGGAAATATTTAAAATATATCAAGTTTAAAAATGTTAATTTGTGTACTAATATAAAATAATATGCCACAGATGGCATCTGTTTACCCTTAAATACATCTGTAACTGTAATTTCCAAGTTGGGATGAATAATTTTATAGTGACTTTGAGGCCGCCAGCCCTCATGTCAATTTGATCGCCCATATATTGTGACTGGTAATCATATTGTGGCTTATAACGATAATGGTCCAGCACTCCATAACATCAGCTTTATATTTCATAAATATTTTTCTGGATACTAGTTTTCAGCTTAAAACGCAATTAAAGCCTTAACTAGGTTAATTGGGCAAGTTAGATTAATTAGGCAAGTCATTGTATAACAGTGGTTTGTTCTGTAGACAATCAAATAAAAATACTGCTTGAGGGGGCTAATAATGTAGACCGTAAAATGGATTTAAAGAATTAAAAACTGCTTTTATTCTAGCTGAAATAAAACAAATAAGACTTTATCAAGAAGAAAAAGCATTATAGGAATTACTGTGAAAAATTCATTAATCTGTTGAGCTTAATTTGGGAAATATTTAAAATATATCAAGTTTAAAAATGTTAATTTGTGTACTAATATAAAATAATATGCCACAGATGGCATCTGTTTACCCTTAAATACATCTGTAACTGTAATTTCCAAGTTGGGATGAATAATTTTATAGTGACTTTGAGGCCGCCAGCCCTCATGTCAATTTGATCGCCCATATATTGTGACTGGTAATCATATTGTGGCTTATAACGATAATGGTCCAGCACTCCATAACATCAGCTTTATATTTCATAAATATTTTTCTGGATACTAGTTTTCAGCTTAAAACGCAATTAAAGCCTTAACTAGGTTAATTGGGCAAGTTAGATTAATTAGGCAAGTCATTGTATAACAGTGGTTTGTTCTGTAGACAATCAAATAAAAATACTGCTTGAGGGGGCTAATAATGTAGACCGTAAAATGGATTTAAAGAATTAAAAACTGCTTTTATTCTAGGCGAAATAAAACAAATAAGACTTTATCAAGAAGAAAAAGCATTATAGGAATTACTGTGAAAAATTCATTAATCTGTTGAGCTTAATTTGGGAAATATTTAAAATA
The DNA here is from genome assembly GCA_903798195.1 of Danio kyathit. Lineage (NCBI taxonomy): Eukaryota > Metazoa > Chordata > Actinopteri > Cypriniformes > Danionidae > Danio > Danio kyathit. Next base: position 80,878,131 of record LR812525.1, on the reverse strand, counting down.
TATCAAATTTAAAAATGTTAATTTGTGTACTAATATGAAAGAATATGCCACAGATGGCATCTATTTACCCTTAAATACATCTGTAACTAATTTCCGAGTCAGAATGAATGATTTTGATGGTGACTTTGAGGCCGCCAGCCCTCATGTCATTTTGATCGCCCATATATTATGATTAGTAATCATATCGCAGCTTAAAATGATAATAGTGCAGCAAAATTGGCTTTATATTTCATAAATATTTTTAAGATACTAGTTTTCAGCTTAAAGTGCAGTTTAAAGCTTTAATTAGGTTAATTGGGTTAATTAGGCAAGTTAGCATAATTAGACAAGTCATTGTGTAACAGTGGATTTTACAACTGCTAGCACACCAAACTGCAAAAAAAATGCAGTGTATAAAAGAACAGGACACATATTGAGATGCATGAAGGAAGGATTAGACAGACAACAAAAATATTAATTATAAAAGAGCGAAAGACAAAAAGACAATTAACTTGAGTGCCCCCAGGTCAACACCACTAACTAAACGTGTCCTGCTGTGGGGAATAAAACCACCAGTCCCTGGCTTTATACGGATCTGATCTGGGCTGGTAAAAAATGCCTACCCAGTTCTAATTATAGAAAGCCTTACACACTTCAAGACGATACACATACACACACAACGGCCCCCCCAACACCTTTCCCTTTTTCCCCTTTCTCTCTCTTTGCACCTCACTGTTGGCCAGGCTGCACTAGACATCTCTCCCTAATCAGCAGGCTCGCCGCGCAGACCCGTTGCCATAGCAATACGGTCGACATGGCAACCGCTCTGAGGTCCACTATTAAAATGATGAGAGAGACTGTCCAAGATAGTGCAGGGCCATAGAAATATGAGCGAAGAAGGGAAAACAGCACCGAAAAAAAAAGAATGGAGGTATTCGGGGGAGGGGAATGCAGGAATTGCACACGCCATTGTGTTGTTCACGCATACTACGTGTCGAAACAATGCTATTAAGCTAATGCATGACGTCAGTGGATTTACAGCGAGCACATATAAATTCATACACACACCAGACATGCCCGTACACTCTCCTGTTAATCTAGAGAAAGGCGTCGTAAACTAATATAGCGTTTTATTTAGCTACTTAGGTCATTACTGCCTGTATACTTCAGACACACCTGTAGTGTGAATTAATATTTATGAAATATAAAGCTGATTTTATGGAGTGCTGGACCATTATCGTTATAAGCCGCGATATGATTACTAGTCACAATATATGGGCGATCAAAATGACATGAGGGCTGGCGGCCTCAAAGTCACCATTAAAATCATTCATTCCGACTCAGAAATTACAGTTACAGATGTATTTAAGGGTAAACAGATGCCATCTGTGGCATATTCTTTTATATTAGTACACAACTTAACATTTTTGAACTTGATATATTACAAATATTTCCCAAATGATGTTTAACAGAGGAATGAATTTTTCACAGTAATTCCTATAATAGTTTTTCTTCTTGATAAAGTCTGATTTGTTTTATTTCAGCTAGAATAAAAGCAGTTTTTTATTTTTTTAAAACCATTTTAAGGTCAATATTATTAGCCCCCTTAATTTTATTTGATTTTTTACAGAACAAACCACTGTTATACAATGACTTGCCTAATTACCCTAGCTTGCCTAATTAACCTAGTAAGGCTTTAAATTGCACTTTAAGCTGAATACTAGTATCTTTACAAATATTTATGAAATGTACAGCCGATTTTATGGACCATTATCATTATAAGCTGTGATATTATTACAAGTCACAATATATGGGCGATCAAACTGACATGAGGGCTGGCGGCCTCAAAGTCACCATTAAAATCATTAATTTTGACTCGGAAATTACAGTTACAGATGTATTTAAGGGTAAACAGATGTCATCTGTGGCATATTCTTTTATATTAGTACACAACTTAACATTTTTGAACTTGATATATTACAAATATTTCCCAAATGATGTTTAACAGAGGAATGAATTTTTCACAGTAATTCCTATAATATTTTTTCTTCTTGATAAAGTCTTATTTGTTTTATTTCAGCTAGAATAAAAGCAGTTTTTAATTTTTTTAAAACCATTTAAAGGTCAATATTATTAGCCCCCTTAAGCAGTATTTTTATTTGATTGTCTACAGAACAAACCACTGTTATACAATGACTTGCCTAATTACCCTAGCTTGCCTAATTAACCTAGTAAGGCTTTAAATTGCACTTTAAGCTGAATACTAGTATCTTAACAAATATTTATGAAATGTACAGCCGATTTTATGGACCATTATCATTATAAGCTGTGATATTATTACAAGTCACAATATATGGTCGATCAAACTGACATGAGGGCTGGCGGCCTCAAAGTCACCATTAAAATCATTAATTTTGACTCGGAAATTACAGTTACAGATGTATTTAAGGGTAAACAGATGCCATCTGTGGCATATTCTTTTATATTAGTACACAAATTAACATTTTTAAACTTGATATATTACAAATATTTCCCAAATGATGTTTAACAGAGGAATGAATTTTCACAGTAATTCCTATAATATTTTTTCTTCTTGATAAAGTCTGATTTGTTTTATTTCAGCTAGAATAAAAGCAGTTTTTAATTTTTTAAAACTATTTTAAGGTCAATATTATTAGCCCCCTTAAGCAGTATTTTTATTTGATTTTCTACAGAACAAACCACTGTTATACAATGACTTGCCTAATTACCCTAGCTTGCCTAATTAACCTAGTAAGGCTTTAAATTGCACTTTAAGCTGAATACTAGTATCTTAACAAATATTTATGAAATGTACAGCCGATTTCATGGACCATTATCATTATAAGCTGTGATATTATTACAAGTCACAATATATGGTCGACCAAACTGACATGAGGGCTGGTGGCCTCAAAGTCACCATTAAAAGCATTCATTTTGACTCGGAAATTACAGTCACAGATGTATTTAAAATAGGGTAAATAGATGCCATCTGTGGCATATTCTTTTATATTAGTACACAAATTACCATTTTTAAACTTGATATATTTCAAATATTTTCCAAATGAAGTTTAACAGTGACAGGAATTTTTTCACAGTATTTCCTATAAATTTTTTTCTTCTGGAGAAAGTCTGATTTGTTTTATTTTGGCTAGAATAAAAGCATTTTAAAGTCTACATTATTAGTCCCCTTAACCAGCATTTGTTTGATTGTTTACAGAACAAACACATTATTTTTACTCATATTTCAGTTTTTGGAAACCTTAACACAACCTTAAGAACACTCAAAAAATTATTGTTGCTGCTTGATCAAACTACTTATTTAAAATGAGCTGAACCAACTCAATTCCTTAGGTTTTTTGGCACAACTTAATTGTTTTATGCTCAATCTACTTAAACTTGCAAAAACAATCAAGTTTACTTAATTGATTTGTGTTGGGACAACATGAATTGTTTGAAACCCAGTATTTTTTACAGTGACATTTGCATTGATTAAAGGGATATTTCAGCCAAATATGAACATTTATTTACTATGAAATAGTAGTAAATAAATGTACTGTACCCTCAAGTGGTTTCAAACATGTATGTGTCCTTTTTTAAATAAATAAAGGAATCAGAAGCTATTTTGTATTGATCAACACATATTGTAATTGTGAATATTTGATTGACCGCTTGGTTTGTAAATGTAGTTGTGAAAAAATATATATATTTTTTTTATTTATTCATATTTTTATATATATAATAATACATACAACATAAAAAAGAAAGTCAAACAGGTTTGGAACAAGTAAAGGTTGGGTAAATGATGACAGAATCCCTTTAAGTGTTTATATATAAAATAAATAAAGCAATAAAACAATAAAAATCAAGCAGTATCATTTTAAAAAAATATTTAAATAAATGTTAAATAAAATAATAAACCTTAAAACAATTGTTACCAAATAATATTATATATAAAATTGTATTAAAAATGTTTCTTTTATTTTATAGCTACATTTACAAAACAAGTGGTCCTTTAAAATATTCACAATTACAATATGTTTCGATCAATACAAAATAGATTATGGTTATTATATTTACTTACTCTGCAGATCAAAAGTTGTGGTTTAAAGAGAGCTCAGAGCTTCCCGTTGGTTCTTACAGCCTGATAATGGTGTTCATGTGTGTCTCAAACTCATCGTTCAAACTCATGATCATTCAACATGGCATAAATATACCAATAACTATCCCGCCTTGTTTGTAGCAACGACACAATGCTTCAAATTGTGCAGCTTTTGGAGAGGTGGGCCATTATATGCAATCAAACTTCTGATTTTTGTCTAGGGATAGTGAGCAACCACATTCAACAGCCTAGAAGCTGTGTAATAGGATGATAGTTAAAAAAAAAAAAACTTGCAGCCTTTGAATGGATAACATAGTTTCAAAAAAAGAAGAACTATATATATGTATATGACATAGGGCAGCGCGGGTGGCGCTGTCTCCTCACAGCAAGAAAGTCGCTGGTTTGAGCTCAGTTGACATTTCTGTGTGGAGTTTGCCTGTTCTCCCCGTGTTCGCGTGGGTTTCCTCCGCGTGCTCCAGCTTCCCACACATTCCAAAGACATGCTCTTTAGGTGAATTGGGCTAAATTGACCATAGTGTATATGTGTGAATGAGAGTGTTAAACAAACAAATTAAATTTAATAAAATTCTACTTAATTTGTTTGCTTAAATTCAGCCCAAATAAATTGTTTACAGCCACTTAACGTAAAAAAAATTAGTAAATCCAAGGAATCATCTCTAAATGATTTTTTTCAGTGTATGGGTGTTTCCCAGTGATGAGTTGCAGCTGGAAGGGCATCTGCTGAGTAAAACATATGCTGGATAAGTTGGCGGTTCATTCCGCTGTGGCGACCCCAGATTAGTAAAAGGACTAAGCCGAAAAGAAAATGAATAAATGGATGAATGAATATATAGGACATGTGTAGGATTTTCTTTGAAATAATTTTCTTTCAGAAATTGCTAATAATTTTGACCTTCAATTTAAAAAGACACTAAATTAAATGCAACATTTTACGTCTTGTTTTTATGTCTTGTAAAATATTTTCTAAGTTTTATTTTCAGTTATATTTTCAGTTCGCTGTTAATTTGTTGTACATTTTTTACAACACATATGTTAATTTGAACAAGTGATTACAAAACATGGTAAGCAGTGCATTGAATTAACCACGATATGCTGAGACTCTAAATAATATTTTTGGTTCTTTTTTAAATATAGTAAAAGTCCAGTTAATTGTTTTGCTGAAATAGCATGATACCCTCAACAATAGTAGATAAAATCTTGGACTGTAAATATTTTGAATGTTTTTGCTCAGAAATTACCACATATAGACAAAATTGTAAAAGACACAGCAATATATATACAGTAGTTTGCATGTTCTCCTCGTGTTTGGGTGGGTTTCCTCCGGGTGCTCCGGTTTCCCCCTCAAGTCCAAAGACATGTGATATAGGTGAATTGGGTAAGCTAAATTGTCCGTACATATATATTGTCCGTACATATACTGTATGTACTAAATTGTATAGTACACACACATATATATATATATATATATATATTAGGGCTGCACAATTCACAATAGTCACATCACGAGTATTTGCAATGTAGAGTCTGGAATACAATTTGTCATTTTGCAAGTGTTTTTTAAGGGCTTTGACTGTGTGAGGGTTTTAAATGTGTTTAGACATAATAAATTGTACCATTTGTAACTTTGTTGCCATTGGTAATTAATTTTATTGAATTGTTTATAAAACGAAGACTATGCAGTATCATTTTATGTTAGATTATTCGATTACTGTATACCTGAATACTGTTAGACTCCTCGGAAAACAATAAAACATGTTTATTTAATTTGTATCTTTCTATATTAAATGTATCTATGCTTGTAGATTATTATATTTTATACTTATTATATTTTTGTTTTTATATGTATTTTACTCCCTTAATCATCCTAATCAATCTAAAATTATAAATTCTTCCCAAGTAGTTATTTAAGTCATCTGGTATATATCAAATATATAGTTGATGTCAGAATTATTAGCCCCCCTGTTTATTTTTTTTTCCAATTTCTCTTTAATGGAGAGAGGATTTTTTCAGCACATTTCTAATCATAATAGTTTTAATAACTCATCTCTAATAACTGATTTATTTTATCTTTGCCATAATGACAGTAAATAATATTTTACTAGATATTTTTCAAGACATTTCTATACAACCTAAAGTGACATTTAAAGGCTTAACTAGGTTAATTAGGTTAATTAGGCAGGTTAGGGTAATTAGGCAAGTTATTGTATAACGATGGTTTGTTCTGTAGGCTTTTGAAAAAAGAATAGCTTAAAGGGGCTAATAATTTTGACCTAAAAATGGTTTTTAAAAAAATTAAAAACTGCTTTTATTCTAGCCAAAATAAAAACAAATAAGACTTTCTCCAGAAGAAAAAATATTATCAGACATAATGTGAAAATTTCCTTGCAACTGTATATGAAATCAAACAAGTAATTTTGAACAAAAAGACAAAGTAGATTTTGCTTGTAAAATATACTTCAATATATTTTATAGACTTTAGATTTGATAGATTTTTTATGTCATTTTTTTCTTTCCTTTTTACAAAGCTAGTCTTGCAAAAAGCATTACATCCTTCACATTAGTGGCTGAAATCAAATTTGAGGCTCTAAATGAGCTCTGTGGTTCCTGTGCGGAGGGTCCGTTGATCTGGCTGCTCATGTCTTTGTGGGAAGGGGAGGGCGGTCATAAAAGAGCTTCACCCACCGCTACGGCATTAATGAACGGCACACGGGGGGCTGTACAAAGTTGTCTCACCCCTCACGCTCCTACCAGGGCCCCCCAGACCTTCCTGATCTATCAGAAAAACTAATTACAAGATCTAATTAGGGAGAGAGAGAGACTGACCCATGCAGCTCGTTTAGGACAGTAATTACGCCTTATTTATTATTCATCTGACATTTCAATAACAATAAAAGATGGAGCATTTAAAACAAAAAGTCTGTACTAATTGCCCATTTATGGATGGGGAAAACAGAATGTTGTTATTTACATTCTCACACAGTTTGGACTGATTCAGGGGACGACGCCACCCTGAAGTCCGTGGAAAATGAAGGCGGAAAATGAGGTTGCACCGAGCCCGCAAACGAGGCTGACCCTCATCACATGCCGACCATTATTTTTTAGTGGCGCTGCATTTATTAGGGAGTCTGATTTTTAATGGCCCTCTTTTTCTCTGTTGTGTCAGGGCTTTACAGAGAGCGGCTCTTCCGCCTGGCCTCCGCCGTCCGCCTCTTGAACCGTTTCGCGACACATTAGGTCGCCACTTTGTTATGAGCCTGTGTGTGGCCCGCTGCCAGAATGGAATCAAAAATTACTAATAATAGTGTTCAGAAAATGGCCACCGCGAAGGATGCTGTGGGATATTTATTAGAGTTTTATGGCCATTTTTTTTACTGTAAACCTCTCCCAGCCCCAGCCACCTTTGTACGTTACCACATTTTATCTTCCATTCCTCTAAAACTCCTACTCCGCTCTTATGGTTTCTTGCTCATTTCTGCTGTACAAACCAACCATGATACTTTAGATTTTGAAAACCTTAAAACATCCTAATATTTTTGTATAAATTAGGTGTTAATATATACAGTTAATTGTTTCAACACGTTTCTAAGCATAATAGTTTAAATAACTCATTTCTAATAACTGATTTATTTAATCTTTGCCATGATGACAGCACATAATATTTGACTAGATATTTTTCAAGATAATAATATTCAGCTTAAAGTGACATTTAACTAGGTTTATTAGGCAAGTTAAGGTAATTAGGCAATTAGGTTTGTTCTGTAGACAATCGAAAAAATATGCGGGCTAATAATATTGACCTTAAAATGGTCTTAAAAAATTAAAAAACTGCTTTTATTCTAGCTGAAATAAAACAAACAAGGCTTTCTTCATAAGAAAAAATATTATAGGAAATATTGTGAAAATTCCTTGCTCAGTTAACCAAAAAAATATTTTAAAAAGAAAGAAAATATTTTACAGGAAGGCAAATAATTTTGACTTCAACTGCATATATGTATTTAAAACAGGTATTTTTGTATTCTATTGTGCTTATGCAGCCTGGTCTCATGAGAAACCGTAAGTTTAGTGGCTAATTCATACGAATTTGTACGAGTTCAGTCGATTTTAAAAAGAAGGCGTGGCACCAAACCCCGCCCCTAAAACCAACTGTCATTGGGTGATGAGCAAATCATACTAAATTGCACGAATGAGATCGTACGAATTCATACGAATTAGCCACTAAATCAAAAAGTTACAGATTGGCGTGAGATTGTGTTACCAATGAAACCTGGTAACACTTACCAGTTTGTCTGGTGGCTCACTGCATAAATCGCAGACTTGAGACTCAGAGAATAGTTGACAGCAATGACGGGATTCAAGTTCAGTGATGAACGGTTCCAGAAAGCAGGTAAAACAAAAGCCAAAAATTTAAATAAACAAGTAAATAACATGGTGAGAATGTGGTAAAATCTGAAAGTGTGGTAAAAATCAGGGGGCTTTTCTTCTTCTGGATTGCTTTTGAAAACACTATCGGTTGGGTTAAGGGAAGGAGGTAGGTGGAGAGGTCAGTCAGTCAGTCAGACAACAGCGGCCTCTGGTGGATTTACGCGAGAACAGCAGGCACGAATGGCACTCGCGAGAGAAATTTAAGATCTCAAAAAGCGTACACAGCGGCCTCTGGTGGATTTGGAAAAACAAAAACTGCAAAAAAAAAAAACGTACCTCCTGGGACATATTTGGCTCTCTCCAGAAATGCATATAGGTAGGAATATAAAGTACAAGTATATAGTAGGAATACACACAGGTTCGAAGACTCGTTCTTGCCCCCTACAGTGCAATTCGGCCAGGTATACATCCGTGCTAAAATATCAAGGTGAAAGTCATCATAGCTTGCGTAGAATAGACCCAGCTCCCAACCATCCTTTGAGAATAGATTAATGGCGATATTTTTTTTAATCGCCCAATAAGAGTCTTGTGTTAACGCAGCACGTTAGCGCCGATAATGGCCCACCACTAATATATATATATATATATATATATATATATATATATATATATATATATATATATATATATATATACATTTAATTGCATTATAGCCACTGTGAAGTATGCAGTAAGATTTTTATTATTAGTTTTATTTCAGCTTTTTTACCATAAACCTCCCCCAGCCACCTCTACAACGTTTTATCTTCCATTCTTCCAAAACTCCTACTCCGCTTTTACCGTTTTGCTCCTTTCTGCTGTACAAACCCTCCATGAACAGCTCATTAGGACAGTGTGTGTCAGTCGCTCTCATTGGCTGCGCTGGAGGTGGAGGAATAGCACATAATTATGAAGAGGAGAAGGCATTACGCTCATCAGAAATTATGGATGAGTCTCTGGGCGCCAGTCCTGGTGTCGACTCACCAGCACAGAGAGAGGCACTGGAGATAGCAGACGTTTGGGGTACAGGTAGAAAAGGTCACCTAGAAGAACAGTCGCCCTCATCACTCAGCATTCACACCCATAGCTCACGTCACCGGCCTTAACCTACACACACACACTTACCACACACATCACCAGTCACAGCTGACACTCGTGTCCTCCAACCATGTGTACTGTTGCTGAGGCAACCTCCACTCACACTCACAGAAGGACATCTCTGATGGAAAACCTGCAATCCGAACTTTCTCCTTATACTGAATTTGTTTTCTTTTTCAAATATTTCCCAATTGATGTTTAACAGAGCCAGGAACTTTTCACAGTATTTCCTATAATATTTTTTTATTGTGGAAAATGTCTTATTTGTTTATTTCGACTAAAGTAAAAGCAGTTTAAATTTCTGTTTAAACATTTTAAGGTCAATATTATTAGCCCCCTTAGGAGCCAATCACACCGAACAAGCTTTTTCGTTCTAAAAATGCGAGGCGCACCACACTCCCTTTTTTGTTGACAAGAAAAAAAGAATTGTGTTGCACTTTTTATGTCGCTTGGCAACGACTGAATCAGCGTATTGTGCGAGAATGTTGCTGTTGGTATCATTTTTATATTTAATAATATAGTAGTATTCAAGATTTGTGAGTCATACAGCACAAGATAACTCAAAACAGCAACCACAAGTCTCTCCTCCATCTTCAAAAGTCTCCGTATTGTTTGGACAACACAAACACAACGCCCCTACTCTCCTTGGTGACTGGAGAATGAAAAGACGCGACTGACGTAACGCGTTTTAACAATACTGCAGCATAGAAAATGGCATTTTGATTTCGATACGATACCTAAATCGATACCTAATTGTGAAATATCAGAATACCGATAGTAAAACGATACTGCAGAATAAAAAATGGCATTTTGATTTCGATACGATACCTAAAACAATACCTAATTGTGAAATATCAGAATACCGATAGTAAAGCAATACTGCAGCATAAAAAAAAGGCCGTTTTGATTTCGATACAATACCTAAAACAATACCTAATTGTGAAATATCAGAATACCGATGCCAAAACGATACTGCAACATAAAAAAACAACATTTCGATACGATACCTAAAACGATACCTAATTGTGAAATATCAGAATACAGATAGTAAAACGATACTGCAGCATAAAAAATGGCATTCTGGTATCGGTGTTGTGTTATTTCACAATTAGGTATTGTTTTAGGTATCGTATCGAAATCTAAATGCCGTTTTTTTATGCTGCAGTATCGTTTTGGCATCGGTATTGTGATATTTCACAATTAGGTATTGTTTTAGGTATCGTATCAAAATTGAAATGCCGTTTTTTTATGCTGCAGTATCGTTTTGCCGTCGGTATTGGGATATTTCACAATTAGGTATCGTATCAAAATGCCGTTTTTTTTTATTTTAATTTTTTTTACATAAATACCTTTATTTTACTAAAAAGCTTAATAATGGTTCAATTCAATTATTTTCATCTGTGTTACTATAGCAATTTTACAATGTAGATTGTGTCAAAGCAGCTTAACATAAAAGTTCTAGTAAATTGAAACTGTGTCAATCCAGTTTTTAGAGATGAAGTTCAGTTTAGTTCAGTTCAGTGTGGTTTAATTTTCACTGCTGAAAGTCCAAACACTGAAGAGCAAATCTATTGATCCGCAGCTCCATAAGTGCCAAGGAGAAAACGTCACCAATTGACGGAAGTGAAGAAAAAAACCTTGAGAGAAACCAATTGAATAAATATTTAATAAAATATTTATTTATTTATTTATTT